>OW028585.1:8511301-8931301 GCA_932294295.1 Alitta virens | reverse complement strand
ATCATAAATAAAAGGTGCTCGTAAGTGGTCGACCAGTAGACATGCCACTTATCGTAAGTTGCAGATGAATTTACCTTCAGGAGATTTAAAGTATTAAAGCCATAATTTGTGGCGACGTCTCGACGTCTTCGTCAGTGGCTTTGATATTTTAAAATCTCCTGAAGGTAAATTCATCAACTATTATGAATTGGGAATCTACATTCAAGACCATATTAGTAAAGTTGGCATCACATACTCTATATATAGTTTCAAATGTGTCAATGGCTGTCTATGTCTGTGGGTTAATAAATAGAAGACTTCCACATTGGTAACATCACAAGATTCCTCTTCATTGGAGGAGGCATGATTAGGTAACACCAAAGAGTAACCGTGTAAATGACGTCATCAGTGCACAACACCAGATGGTGTCATCAATAGTAACAAGACAACAGACCTGTGACCTCACCACAAGTGCCCCTCCTGACTCGTTTACCGTCTCAAGGAGGCAGTTCGGGTGTATGTCAATTGGAAGGTGACATCACAATTTGTGTATACTAAGTATCAACCAATCAGATCTGATTTACAGAATTTGCCGGACCTAACCTGGGTATTTCTTCACTCAGGTAACCAGGGAGATGCCAGTCGTACAGGTGGCACTGCTTGTTAAGTTAATACATCTACACCTTTGTAAAGGCCCCCTATTATCACACTAGGGTTTCTGCTTTATGGAACTAATAAACATGAAGCCTACACCTTAATACACCTTCCAATCTGAACTACTGTTTCTTAGCTCTTCTGTATCGTCTGTGTTTTATTATTCCAGGTTATTTTCTGGGCAACAAAGCAGCTTTCCGGAGTCCAACATCTACATATGTGAGGCTCAAAACAATCTTCTTACATGTGTGGCCACAATGGGTCACACAGGTGGCCCTTGCAATACTCCTAATATACTTTGATGGCATAAAAGCATCTTTATATTGTGTTGTATATGATGGCATAAAACATCATTTTGATTCCAACTGAAGTAATGTCTGGAGCCTAATATCAGGCCAAACTTGTAATATCTGTGTATAAACATAGCTTCAATGTAATAAAATTTACACAAATGTCCCATTTGTCCATACTTTGGGAACTGGCACTGATATTAAAGGATAGGGATAAGGAATATTTATTAATGTGACATGTGAATTCTGACAGTTTACAATATCTCTTTATTGATACAATATAATTTTTCACCCAGCCCTAAGTGGGCTTGTATGCCACTAGTGAACAACTTACTAAATATTTATACACAGTCAGCAGCTACAAGTTATACAATAAAATTTGTATAGTTTGCATTACTTTAATCATAAGTTTGGCTGTGTCAAGTTGGACGTTACTATTAAGAAAAATACATTTATCAAAATATTTTAGAAACTTTTAGATTTAATATATATAAAAGTGAATTTGTATCCATAAACACTCACTGATATTAATTCTGAGCGATTGTGTGGAATTTGATGCTATCTTTAATCACTGATTTTGCATCAATAACTAGAAGAGAAACTTGAGCCTTTGTGTGTGTCTAGTGCACTCATTTGGTGCCTTTAATCATGAATATTTTTAACTTTCTTGAAATAAATTAAATGAAACTGAACTGAAACTAATATTGTAATACTAATTTGTACAGAGTAATTACTTTTCTTTTTTAAATTATTTGCTTGGATAATGCTGATCCATTAACCGTTAGATGATGGACTTCAGAATGTCTTGTCATGCTTAATTCAAAATTCAAATTCAAACTTGGATCAGATACCCAACAAAACCGTTCTGTAGAATAAGGTGATCAAATCTGCATTATGCTTGTCACAGCAGGTCAATCAGTCTACAGCAAAATCAAATTATCCTGGTTCTCTTGGTGACTGATAAATTTGATATTCACCACTAGGGCTTGATCTTTGTTTCCTAATTTGATAACGATGAATCTTTGCTACCACCTTATCAACATTGATCGTTGTGCAATCCATCATGTTCAAAGTAGCTTTATGCATCAAGTCACCTGCCACATATTTGTGTGATGGGACAATTGCATATTATAATGCACTGATTGTGTTCTTATCTTTGTATTTCAGTAATTTTACACTCCCTCTGTGACAATAATAAACTGTTTCCATGGTTACCTTTGTACTTGAAATTATAGACAAATTATGTCACATTCTCTTACCCCTCATTGAGAAGAGCATCTGTAACCCGAAACTGGGGCAATTACCATGGAAAACCACGAAATGTTATAGCCCCATAGTGTCCTCTACTAATTGCATTCACAGTTTCATTCCTAAGCATGAACGACTGTTTAAGCATGTTAAGGCATGTAGATTGGCTGCTTAGCAGAGTTTGGATACATGTAGGTGGATTTGGGTATTGGTTTGACCAGCTTTTATGTAGAATCAGACTTCAGCCAACAATTTTAATCATTGTTCACAGCATACAATAATAAGAGAGAAAGGTGGCACACTCTGCAAAAAAACCACCAAAAATCTTTATAATAATAAATAAATCTGTATAGCGCCCGTTTCAGAAAATTATTCCTTCTTACTGGCACTTGAGCTAAAACTATTGCTCATTAAATGTTTTGTATAAATGAGATTTTAGCTTCCGTTTTAAGCCATCATTGAATTTAAACGAAGTCGTGAAAGTGTCTAAATAGTATTTTTTGGTGTGACTGTAGCCAGAACTGTCTACTGTTTGTAATATCCATATCACTACGGAAACCTACCAAGTTAAATTATGGAGACAGTAACTGGAAATTTCCAATATCTTATCCAGCAACAATCCTTAGGTACCCATCCACACTTGGTGACATGATTTTTGCCTTATTGCAGGCACGCAACATCATCATTGGAGCAGAAGCCAGAACTAATTGACACTTTGTACAGCAGAGTTCAGCTCTGTTCATGTCTGCCAATATGTTCAATAAAGTTCTACTTCTTTCAGTTCAATGAAATTGTGCTTGTGGCCACTTGGCCAGCTAGTGTCAACATTGGCTAAAATTTATTAATGCTACAAAATGAAAAGTGTTGTGACCAATGAAATGAGACAATACAATTGTATTTTTACTTTTGTCTTCTTATGGACACCATGGCTATTCTACCTCTGCCATAATGTATAACGTCATGGCATCAAGTTATAAAGTACGGGAAGTGGGCTTTGAACCCATGCACCCGCAGTCACTACCATGGATGAGATGATGAATACATCCCATGTCATAGGACAGGGACTGAGATGTGTCTCACAAAGAGTGCGACACACTTCATTTCCTAGAATAATATCGACCAATGGCCAGCTGTGTAACATCTCTATCTGACCATCATTACATGGTCATGGTGACATTATCTCACTGGTCAATTGCACTGAAACAGAGGTCGTATGTGCAAATGGCAGAGGCGTGAATGGGGAGAAAAAGTACCACAAGAGGTCACTGATTCCGTAGCGGATAAGTGTTGTTTGATGTCATATATATTGTGATGTCATCAATGTAACAATTAACTAGTGACGCTATACTATTGTCTTTTCATTTAATACGTTGGCTCTGTTGCTTTTTCTCCCCATTGAGTCTATCGCGAACTGAATCTGGTTACCACCTGAACATTGAGCAACTTCAGTACCATCAATATGACTAATAGAATTCTGGTAGTGTACAAAATTACTAGACCAGATATAGGAGCTAATTAGTTGTTGCTATATTCGTAACCATATATCCTCATGTCTAGGTAATTACTAGGTGCAAAACGTAGGGATGGCAAGTGTGCATAACGTATACTGAGTCCACTCTAGTAATGCACTTAGCAAATCTCTGTGGAAATTGCAGTGATTATCTCCACAACCGTTAAGTAAAATTCGACATGATCTGGTTTTACCAATTTGATGAATTTCTGTGTAATTAATGTTGATAACCTCCCAGAAAATAAATTAATTGACAGTATATCAACCTCCAAAGTATAAGAGGGATCAATTAACAAGCAAGCTATCGTATCAAAAAGTTGGCGAAATACATGCAGTAATTTCCAGACCTGTAACTGATCAGTGTATTCTTAAATCTAGAGCAGCAGTAGTGGCAGTAATAGTAGCAGCAGCAGTAGGAGGAGTAGTAGTATTAGTAGTAGTAGTAGTAGTAGTAGTAGTAGTAGTAGTAGTAGTAGTAGTAGTAGTAGTAGTAGTAGTAGTAGTAGTGAGTCGCATGTGCCCTTCACACTGGCACAGTCAGCAAACAAGACAGAGATGCCTCGTTAGACCAAGAATGTGTTCCTGACTCTCAACCTAAATAATATGTTCAGTGGTCTCACTGCACTCTGTCTAGGCATGAAAAACGGCATGCTAAATGTCAGTTCCTCTTCAACACTAACCTCTTCTTCCTAATGTCATTGTGAAGAGGCAATAAAGACAATCTGTGGTGGTTACTGGCCGGCTGAGAGCAACTTGTGCCTCTGAGCAAAAACACGCATCGGGCGGGAGGCTGTTATATGACCAAGTTCAAAAGGAACACTTTCTGAGTACTGCCAAAAATATCAGATGTCAGGTTATTTAAGCTTTGCTGAACTTAAACGATATCGCTTTGCATTTTCCTTGACCGTTAATATTGTGTTGTTACTTCATGTGTACTTCTGAGTATATCTGGATTGTTTCTTGTTCAATACAGGTAATAAATAAGTAAATTAAGTGCATAAGTAAGTTGGTAAGATTTGATCTGATCTAGGTAAAATAAATTAAATCAAAATAAACAAAAGGGCAAGCACTTGTTTAAAACCTAAACATGATAATGTAAATGATCAGCAAGAGCTATTTTTCATTAGGGCTCTGAATACTAAGGAAAAAAAATGATATAAAGGAATGTAAAGAATGCTGTGCACGAAGATCTCTAAAACTGTTTGCTTAAACCCTTTAATAGGAAATATCAAGAATTCCCCCAAGGCAGACTACACATAAATCAACACTTGGGCTATGAGTCACGTGTGCCCTTCACACTGGCACAGTCAGCAAACAAGACAGAGATGCCTCGTTAGACCAAGAATGTGTTCCTTACCCTTAACCTAAATGATACAGTGGTCTCACTGCACTCTGTCTAGGCATGAAAAACGACATGCTAAATGTCAGTTCCTCTTCAACACTAACCTCTTCTTCCTAATGTCATTGTGAAGAGGCAATAAAGACATCTGTGGTGGCTACTGGCCGGCTAAGAGCAATTTGTGCCTCTGAGCATCAGGCGTCAGGCTGTTATACGACCAAGTTCAAAAGGAACACTTTCTAAGTACTGCAAAAAATAGCTGATGTCAGGTTATTTAAGCTTTTCTGAAACTAAACAGTGTATCCTTGCTTTTAACGGCACCTGTTATCTCTTAGCATTTTTCTTGACTGCTAACGTTACTTCACGTGTACTTCTGAGTATATCTGGATTGCTTTTTGTGCAACACGGGTAATAATTAAGTAAATAATTAAGTAAAGTAAGTGCATAAGTAAGTTAGTAAGATTTGATCTTATCTAGGTAAAAAAAAATTGAATCAAAATAAACAAAAGGGCCATCGAAATTATGAAAGGATTGGTCTGAGAAGTGCAGTGTACACAATTTTTTATTCTGCCAAGCAACATTTACTTGTTTGAACGTAAACATGATAATGTTAAAGATCAGCGGTAGCTATGTTTCATTAAGGCTCTGAATACTACAGAAGGCAAATGATATAAAGTAATGTAAAGTATGCACGTAAACATCAGAATATTGATGATTTCCCTCCAAAAGAAAGAAAGCAGCAACTTAAATTTTAACTAAATTTTGCACGAAGCTCTCTAAAACTGTTTGCTTAAACCCTTTAATAGCCATTAGGAAATATCACCACCTAACGTTAAATTGATGTTTCAAAGCTGGCTGAGCATATGGGAAGTCATACTTTTACCAAAATATTTTGGTCTCAACCACAGTCACCAAATCTCAAATTTACTAGTTTGTTTTGGATACATTTTTAAATTTTAAGGCAAATTATGACTGATACTAAATAAATCTCTGGTGCAAAAATTATGGTAAAGTGCAGTAACATATCGTTTGCAATAATATTGTAGAGCCTGCAGCTGTCATGACAGGTAGGTACAAAAGAAGACATGTAGCACAGCAGACCACTTGCATTCAATGTTCAGAGAATGTGTAACATCTATTAAGTAAGAGTAATCTTGAGGGAGTGATGGTTAATCCATTCTACCACCATATTCTTTACCGAAGTGCTCTTCGAGTAATTTAGCTGGGAGCCAATGAAAAGGTACAATTACAACCCGTGATCCTAAATGGACTCCTATAGTGACTTTCCTATCAGGAAGGCCAGGTTGACACCCATTTTATTAGCATCCATTGCAAATGTCCTGTAAAAGTGTGTCCAGTAACAAGCCTAGGGGTGACACAAGGACATCCGCTGGGGCCAATTGTCTTCTAAGATTAATCTAGATGTTGTGTCCGGTGTCTGTCTAACATGGTCAATCTCCATTACATCCAAACACTCAGTTGTTCCTAGTTTTTCTTTAGCTAAACAGACAACAAACGCCCACGAACTACTTCCAGATGCAGTTGTACATACCTCGTAATTTGCAATATAATGATGGAAGACTGAGAATCAAAGCCAGGACCATCAGAAACCATTGAATGATATTTGCATTTGAAGTTGTATTTCATCAATGTAGTGTATTGCATCATGTTATTAAATTAAAGCATACAATGGAATGTTCATGTATAAAAAGAAGAAACAGTGACCCTAGTGGCATAATGGCTGATGTTGTTGTCTTTGTGCCTTTGACAATGGGACTAATGTTAAATTCTTTCTCATTATCCGTTTAATAGTAAGCAAATTTTTAACAGAGAAGGAGTATAAGACATTTGATTGATGACCATATGTTTGTTAAATTCAAACCTCTCTTAAATTTGATGCTTATGTATTATGGTTTGTCAAAAATAGTTTTAAAACCAATTTTTGAAAAGTGTCACCTTTTTACGAAGTAATTTTTAAATACATGAAGGACTTATTCACCGTATTCTGAAAAATGCCACTTTCATCAAAATAATTTTGAAATGGATGAAGGAACTACTTAACCAAACTCAAAAAATGAGAAAGAACCGCTTCAGCACATTCCTAAAATATTTCACCTGCAGTTATTGCTAATATAGTTTTAAATGCTTTGTCTTTATAGAAATAATATCCCTCCTTAAATTCATATCTTAAACTGATTCTTAGCAGCTGGGTGGTCTTAGACTAGTGGTAAGATGCTCGCCTTCTCTGAAGGACCCGGGTTCAATACCTGTTCCAGGCACCTTACATGAGTATCATCCGAGCTGGATGTCGTTTGGATGAGACGTTCAATTGGTGGTCCCATGTACTCAGTTTCTACAGTGACGGCAAGTAAAAAATGCCACCTATTGGGCAAATGTGTAACATGGATGGACTCCTACTCTCTCTCTCCTCATCAATCAACCCTCGCTAGATGCAAGAACTTGCCTTAGAGGGTGGCACTTCCCATATCAACCAACCACATCAACATATGATAGCAATCTTGACCCAAACTACATCTGACAGTCTATGCATGTAACATTTCACAAATTTGCTTTCTTCCCAAAAGAAAATGTCAGATGACAAGTTTCTCTGGTAAGCCCTGAGGCCTGTGAAATGTCGGCTTGCTGAGAGCACGAAACTGAGCACAATACTTAATGACAATAAACTATAGTAGGATTTAAACCAAAAATCCACCTGTTTTTCCTTTATATTTTTCTAAAAAATATTTCTTTGAGCAGCAATATATGGACAGAACTGATACAGTGATATGTCTAAGAGTGACGACTTCGGCTTTTTTTGGAAACTGAAAAGTGATCATGATGAGTCATGTGATACGGATCAGTGAATCTAGGACATTCATTCAACTGATCAAGTACTGAGCAGATTAAGTGTCTGTCTTTCTATCTGTCTATCTATCTATCTGTCTATCTGTATATCATTCTATCATTCTATCTGTCTATTATTCTACCTGTCTATCTGTCTTTCTATGTATCTATGTTTTTATCTATATATCTATCTATCTATATATCTATATTTTATCTATCACAATTTCCCTAGTAGTCATTGCGTCGCATTGGATCCACACAGGATGACACTGGGCAAACACGATTGCTTGCTATGCAACCCAGCGGGTTAACCGTGGAAGCCGCCGGGCTAACCGTCAAAGCCGGCGGCTTAACCGTCAAAGCCGGCGGGTTAACCGTAGAACCCCTCAACAAGCCGCCGGCTTTACCAAAGGGTGAAATTAGGGACGGTTAATTCGCGGGTTCTACGGGTCGCCCGCCGGCTTCTACGGGTCGCCCGCCGGCTTCTACGGGTCGCCCGCCGGCTTCTACGGGTCACCCGCCGGCTTCTACGGGTCACCCGCCGGCTTCCACGGGTATTTTTTTTTTTTTTTTCAACCGTGAGATTTCTACGGTTGTGCCATGCAAGCATGGCACAACCGGCTACCGGGGCCGGGTTTCGCGGCTTGGCCAAGGGTCCCACGGGTGCTTGACGGGTATCCACGGGTATCCACGGGTGACCGTATTGGGGCCGCCGGCTTCGAGCCGGGTAGCGATTTTCGCAACTATTACGTAATACTACGGGTTCACTACGGCACAACCGGCCCGTGTGACAGTGGCTTAAGAGTCAAATAATGATTATGTATTCTGTTGTTGCAGACATTTCGAAACACTCATCATCCCAACTGACTGTACATCTCTGAATAGCCTAGATGACAGAACTTTTGCTAACAAGAAGAGCATACTCAGAGCCAAGTTGCATTTATGCAACTCAGCTCTGAGGATGCATATAACTGCAAGGAATACTAACAACTGTGGTTTGAATGCTGTGTTCTCTTGATTACCAGTCAGCCTAAAAATAGATGCGCTAGTCACATTTATAACTTGAGGCTAGAGCTGACCGAAAATAATTAAAGAGTCACAATTATTTGTGCAGGGAGTGAGCTTTGAACCTAAGCATCCACAGTCATTGCCATGGACGACGCGATGGGAAGATGTGATGGGACAGGGACTCAGAACTAGCCAATGAACGGTGTAGAGGATTGAAATTGAATCCATGTCCTGAATGTCACTGCTCCATTAGAAGGCAGTGTGCTATGATTATTATAAACTCTCTTGATATTGGTGCCAAATACTCTTTGGCACTGCATTAAAACCACCAACTCAATAATGATACCAACTACTACTGGCCAAGGAGATGTATTTCCTGGATCAGCAAATATTTTCAATAGAATTTCTATTAATCAGAATTAACTTTAAGGCACCCATATTTCTATGTCTATGTCTCAATGCAACTGAGTCTAAAGCTCAGTCAGCTCATATGACCAGCTGCCAGGGCCAGATGTAATGATGACATGATATGGCTGGAGTTTACACCATGCTACACATTCACCCAATGGGTGGGGTCTTAGCATGCCTCAGTATAGACACCAAGCGCAAAGCATCTCCAATTTAAAGTCTCATGCGATTGACATCCAGCTGGGATGTAACTCATGAAGAGTGCCCGTGCTGGAGATCATACCCAGGACCTTCAGCAGGGCTGCCCAATGTGGAATTGGCGGATGCCTCAACAATTAGCTAGTACATGAAATGCAGAGCGGTGCCATCAGCATCACTTTATATAATTTTATCTGTCCCAGGAGGCAAAATAAGGTAACATTCTATTTGTCTGGTGAAACCTGGGACTATTAAATTGCTGCTTTTGTATAATTTGTTTTCATTATTTGCAAATGTCACACAGACAGTAAGATTTAGACCATGTTAAGAGTGTCATCTCAAACTGTTTGACTCAAGGCCACACACAAGTGGCTTCTCCAAGGAAAGAGTGAGAACTAGTCTCAACCGACCAATGGATACATAAGATTCATCACTTAGTCTAGTGTAGAGTCCGCAATAATGAAAATTACAGTCATGAAGTAGGAAGCCACAATAACAAATCAAGTGCTCTATTATTTCGTGCTCGAGTCTATTTTTACTAAACAACACTGATAGCAACTAAGAGCAGGAGACAATATAGGCATAAGATTAATTACTCCAGCTGGTTCAGACTGCAATAAGGACAATTACACATAGTCAACATGAAACAAAAGACAATAGAAATGTGGGGGGAAGGGTGTTGTTTATTCATTCTTCCGCAGTGTTGACTTCTGGTATGAAACCATTCATCATATCTTTAATCAATGGACTACCATTTTGAAGAAACATTAGCTTCATTTGGTGTTATTAGTAAACACTGACACTGAATGGTGTGGCACAATGTCAATAAAATTGTTTGTAGGCTCTAGTCAAGAGGTAACACCATACATTATACAGTGCTTACTTCAGCTGGGCCTGGAAAATATAGTTAAGCCATTATTATTGACATATGAAATGAAGAAATTTCGAATAATTTAGATATCTGCCTGTATGTACGAAATGGATAAACCAACGTTAAAAGATCCAGTAACCCTTATGTTCTTAAGAATAATCAGTATCCACAAATATAAGACATACGATTTAATTAGTCTAAACAAATTGAGAGACAAAATATTACAAAAACCATCATCATACAAGGGCCCCAGCAAGATTTAAACATTTGATGAGAAAAGAAACTAAATTGAGTTCCTCGAATTCTTGCTAATGCAGAATGCAATTAGAATAAAACAAGTTTCAATCATTGAAAAATCACTGAACTGAAAGTTTGTAATCGGAAATAATCAGATTAATGGCATTGAAGAGAAATTCATTTTGTACTTTTTGTCAAGGTAAGATATCAGAAGTGTAGAAAATAACACATAATAATGTCAATATTCATCCCTCCAATGTCTTTTTGTATCGCCTCTAAAGTCCACAACTGTCTCTGACCAATCAGAGGCCTCCCCATAGTGACTTGCAAACCTTTCTTATTGTTATTATTAGTATACTGCATATTTCAATGATTACATTTGCTGGTGGATGTCTGCGCTTCAAACAATGCCATTGATTTTACTGAATTATAATTTTTCATTATTTCTAAGCCTCAATGCTATATACAACTTGCACATACGACCATATACAGACACTGAAATAATTTATATGATAATACTGAAGAATTTGATGCCATCATTATTCAAGTTTTTACATTTAGGTCTTGCCTTGAAATTTAGAAGTGTCTGAATATATAATGCTGTTGCAGTATGTTTGCACAATAAATTTGTTTTATCACCCAACAAAGCCCTTCCTACTGTCCAAAACTCATACATTTGTCAAGCAAAAGTCTTTTTTCCCTTTGGGTGCAGTTTTAAATGGCACCTGAAAGTTACTTCTGTCACAAATGCAATTACTTTGCAAACAGACAAGGGTTATTGTTTGCACAGAGATACATGACATAATACACTGCATGCATATGCACTAAAGACAATTTAGCAACCAAAATTAATTGCTCATCTTTTCATGAGCAGTCATAAATAGCCATCTGCCATATTTTAAATATTTGAAGTCAGGGTTTTTCTTGAAGAGAAAGATCTTTTTACATTAATATTTAGAAGAAGATAAGATATGTATTATTTGTGTGTGTGTGTGTGTGTGATTATGGCTTTACGTCCTGTATTTCTGCACCAGTTGGGCTAATTAGGACAGGCAGAGACCATAGCAATGAGATGAAGGATGAAACAGCCATCCAACTTAGGCTCGACCGGGATTCGAACTTGGGACCCAGCGGTTGGAAGCCCAGAGCGCTACCTCTGAGCTAGGCCCCCGCCCGATATGTATTATTTAAAGTCAGGTCACATAAAAACAAATACACAAGCAGGAAACTGCTTTAAACTGACTAGAGTTATGTACAATATATGCAGGCATGAAATAGCATATACAAATACATTAAAACTTAAAAGCTTTGGTACAAAATAGTACTACATTTAAATCACATAAAAAATTAAAATATATCTCCGAGAGGCAGAGCATAAACATTTGAGACATGATCCACAACTGCATTGACTCTTATAATTTCATAGCGTAGCCTTTAAGCACCTTAATGTATAACTGTTTTTAATGGCCAGATGCAACCTGAAAAACATCTTACAATATTATTATGTTGAGCATAATATAATTAGATGTTCATGCAGGATATTTCAAAAGTGAGTGAAATATGATAATGAAATCATTATCAATTATTTTCTGCAATATTGTAACAAGTCCTAACATCCTAATATCAATACCATCATACATTAAAGTCTATTTTTAAACACAAGTTTTATCTTGCCATCCTGAGATCAGTAAAATCTGCACCATGGGTTGTGGTAATGACAATAGTTGCAGTATTTCATAATCCTAAAAGCCATTTCAGTAATACAATTCAAGATATGCATTGCTGTCATATTTTGTGCCTGCAGTAATATGTCATTTAAAGTTATGACCCTAATATTTTACACTTTGCCTGAAGGTCATGTGCCAGATCACATAGTCACTTCTTAAAAGCATATAAAGCAAAAATGCCAGATATCAGTCCTTCACTTTGGGTAGTCAGGCAGAAATAGAGACAAAAGCAGTCAAAAAGACTAACCTTTTAAGTGACTAACAATAAGAAAATGACTAATGACTACACTTTCTTGTGCCTCTGAGCTGGTGTCAGGCTCCATTGAACAAAAGGCAGTTTGCTGTAAAAGCTCTTAAATAAACCCAAAAAAAAAAACCCCTGACTGAAGCTCACCAACAAAGCCTTTAAGCAAACAGCCAAAAAGCTCCAAGAAAACCTAGAAGTCTGATAAGGCTATTTCTTTGTCCTATACTTACACTCACACCACCACTGTTGAGATAGTTTTTACTACATATAATTTCTAAATTCACATAGTTTGCATATTGCAATAAGTGTTGTGAACCTATAACCATGAACAGCTACTGATATCAACCTTTAAAGGATGCTGGAGAATCTGATGCTATTTTTAACCAACTTAATTTAATTACAGTTCGAATAAGCATCAACACTTGTCATAAATGCAAGCAACCAAGATAACTGTAATGCATCCTTAGCCATAGACAGCCACTGACATTAACATTTGAATTAATGATACTAGAGAATGTCATGCCATCTTTAAAACTTACTTCAATTTACAGTTTGAATTTGCTTCAAAATTTCTCATAACTTGTAAAATAAAATGATAAATGCAGTGAAGCCATAGCCATAGACAGCCACTGACATTAACATTTGAATGATACTAGAGCATCTGATGCCATCTTAATAGTTACTTCAATTAAAGTTTGAAGTTGCTTCAAAATTTCTCATAACTTGTAAAATACAATGATAAATGAAGCCATAGCCATAGACAGCCACTTACATTAACATTTTAATGACACTAGAGAATATCATGTCATCTCTAATAGTTACCTGTATATATTATGGTATTAGATGATACAAAAGTTGGCTCTAATTTTGATCCAGCACATTGATAAGACATTTTCTCAGTGTCAAAGTTTCGCTTGAAATAATTTAATGCTTGTATTTCAAAGGCTGTGGTGAAAATGACCCAAAGGTGTGATAAGTGTGCATGTGCTATAATTGTATCCATATTATCTATCACTCTTACAGAAACAAGAAATATCTCTATTTCACAAACTATTATAATCAGTTGCAACCTTTTTATATCGATAACAGACGCTCAAGGAATGTTACCTTCTGCACGACAGATAAAAACAGCACCCAATTGCTAGACAGTACAGCTGATGCTGCAAGCAATACCATACAGAACATAAGCTTCATATACTTGATAAACTGAGGTAAAAAGACACTGAAATCTCATAATAACATGCAAAATATCTGATCCCCTCCCCACACAGGCAATATGTTTTAATGAGTCAATGCTACTGGGTCTGAAGCTTCGTCAGCTTATGTAAGAGGTACTAATGTTGAAATTCATTTTATATACAGATGGAGCACTCTCCTTATGTTTAATGTACAGTGGTGCTCTCTGGAGTGGTATGAGAAAGCCTCCAAACATTAAAATCACATTCAAAAATTGCTAATTCATTAAATTAAAAATTATTTCTTCCAATTGTATTCTTTTATCTATTATTCATAACTATCAGCCAAGTCAATATATCATTATTAGCTGCTCAACTAAAAACATTAAAGACTGTTCCGCATGAGTGCGCAGCCAGGACAGCCTGGATCATAGCAGAGCTGATCTCAGGTGTGGCAACTGGTGGGTGGGTCGTATAACAGAAGTTGTCTAGTTTTGTCTCATAGTATAGATAAGAGACAGACGTGGCGTAGCTACTGCAATCTTGTGTACAAAAAAAATGTTGCCAACGCTTGTCCTTCTGAAACGTGCTGGACTTCCTGCATCAGACATCATAATGGCTTACAAGTGCTTCATACGCCCAATACCAGAGTATCTTGGAGTTGATCCAAAAACGCGCATGTGCCATCGCTTGCCAGGACACCCCATATAAAGACATATTAAACACTCTCCAACTTGAAACGCTTGCTGATCGACAATATGAGAGGTGCCAAACTTTGTTTAATGCTATGCAGAACCCTGAACATAACTGCATAATTTCCCTGGGATCAAAAATTATTTGGACAAACAACAAACTCAGTGATTGGCCAGAGCTTCTTATAACAGCAAGACATCACATCAGCACTTCCATAAATCTCATGTTTGAAATGTAGTCAGTTTGATTGAATGCACTTTCATAAGATAAAATCTATCAAATATTGGCTTTTAAGCCTAATGCGTATTGAGTTCGATTACCAGCAGTACCAGCCAATGTACGGTACGAATCAATAATGTGTATGTTCACACGTTGTCAATTATGTACATTAATCTTCATTTATCTGTGTCTTTTCAACAGATATGACAGATTGCACATTTATCATTAGTACATTCACATTTATGATGAGCAACTGGGGTTTTTTCAGCTCTCAGATTTGTCTTTTTTTGTCCTCATTTATATATTATGAGACTAATTTGTCTCCTGTGACTAAGCCATCAATTCGAAGCTCCTCCTCTTGGATATATCATCAATCATACATAGACTGGATTCGTGTCGACAGAAGAAAAGGTGCTCGTAAGCGGTCGACCAGTAGACATGCCACTTATTGTAAGTTGCCGATGAATTTACCTTCAGGAGATCTTAAAGCATCAAAGCCATAATTTCCGGCGATGTCTCGACAGCTTCGTCAGTGGCTGTGGCTTTGATACTTTAAAATCTCCTGAAGGTAAATTCATCGACTATAATGAATAGATTTGGAATCTACATTCTGGATCATCTTAAGGAGGCATGATTAGGTAACACCAAGGAGCAACCGTGTGTGTGTGTGTGTGTGTGTGTGTGTGTGTGTGTGTGTGTGTGTGTGTGATTAGGGCTTTAAGTCCTGTATTTCTGCACCAGTTGGGCTAATTAGGACAGGCAGAGACCATGGCAATGATGAAACAGCCATCCAACTTAGGCTCGACCGGGAATCGAACCCGGGACCCAGCAAGAAGCAACCGTGCAAATGACATCTTCAATGCACAACCCCAGATAACATCTACAATAATAACAGGACAACAGACATCTGACCTCACCAAAAGTGCCCCTCCTGACTCCTTCGCGTCTCAAGTAAGGAGACCGGTCAGGTATGTCAATCGGAAGGTGACGTTACAATTTGTGTATACTAAGTATCAACCAATCAGATCTGATTCACAGAATTTGCCAGACCCAACGTGTTTCTTCACATCCTTTTTACAGGTGGCACCATCTGTGAAGGTAATGCAACACCTACATAAAAGTCCTTTATTACCACACTACCGTTTCTGCTTTTATTTAGATGGAACTAATAAACATAAGGCATACGCCTCAATTAACTTTCCAAACTACACTACTTTTTCTTTAGCTTTCTTTACCTTCAGGTTATTTCCTGGGCAAGAAAGCAGCTTTCCGGAGCCCAACTTATCTACTTATGTGAGGCACAAAACAATCTTCTTACAAGCCTAGCCACAATAGGTCACACAGGTGGCCCTTGCAATACTCCTAATATTCTTTGATGGCATAAAAGCATCTTTATATTGTGTTGCATATGATGGCATACAACATAATTTTTATTTCAACTGAAGCAATCTCTGATGTCTAATATAAGGCCAAACTTGTAATATCTGTGTATAAACATTGCTTCAATGTAATAAAATTTACACAAACGTCACATTTATCCATATTTTTGGAACTGGAATAGATTTCTAAGGATAAGGAATCTTTATTAACGTGACATGTGAATTCTGACAATTTGCAATGTCTATATATATTGATACAATATAATTTTTCACCCAGGCCTAAGTGGGTTTATATGTCACTAGTGAACAACTTACTAAATATTTATACACAGTCAGCAGCTGCAAGTGAATCAGTTATACCCTAAACATTGTATGGTTTGCATTACTTTAATCTCAAATTTGGCTGTTTCATGTTGGACGTAACATTAAGAAAGATAACTAGATCAAAAGTTTTCAGATTCCTTTAAATATAATATAAAAGTGAATTTGTATCCATAAACACTCACTGATATTAATTCTGAACGATTGTTGGGAATTTGATGCTATAAAAACTGAGGAGAAAATTGAGCTCTTGTGTGTGTCTAGTGCACTAATTTTGTGCCTTTAATCATGAATATTTTTAACTTTCTTGTCATGCTTAATTCAAAATTCAAATTCAAACTTGAATCAGATACCCAACAACACTGTTCTGTAGAATATGGTGATCAGATCTGCATTATGCATGTCACAGCAGGTCACTCAGTCTACAGCAAAATCAAATTATCATGGTTCTCTTGGTGACTGATAAATTTGATATTCACCACTAGGGCTTGATCTTTGTTTCCTAATTTGATAACGATGAATCTTTGCTACCACCTTATCAACATTGATCGTTGTGCAATCCATCATGTTCAAAGTAGCTTTATGCATCAAGTCACCGAACACATATTTGTGTGATACAACAATTGCATATAATAATGCACTGATTGTGTTCTTATCTTTGTATTTCAGTTACTTTTACACTCCCTCTGTGACAGTAACAAATTGAAAGTGTCTGAATAACATTTTTTGGTGTGACTGTAGCTGTCTACTGTATGTAATATCCATATCACTACTACTACTGAAACCTACCAAGTTACATTATGGAGACAGTAACTGGAAATTTCCAATAATATCTTTTCCAGGAATGATTTTCTGTGTTAATGACAGTGTGAGCTCTTGAACTTTGGCTGGTGAACTCTTTAGGTACCCATCCACACTTGGTGACATGATTTTTTAGTGACTTGGTGACATGATGTTTGCCTTATTGGAGGCACTCAACATCATCATTGGAGCAGAAAGTCAGAACTAATTGATGCTTTGGATAGCATAGTTCAGCTCTATTCATGTCTGCCAATATGTTCAGTGATGTTCCACTTCTTTTAGTTCAATGAAATTGTGCTAGTGGCCACTTGGCCAGCTGGTGTTAACACTTGATATAATTAATTAATGCTACAAAATGAAAAGAGTTGTGACCGATGAAAGGAGATAATACAATTGCATTTTTACTTTTATTTTCTTATGGACACCATGGCTATTCTACCTCTGCCATAATGTATAACGTCATGGCATCAAGTTAAAAAGTACAGGAAGTGGGCTTTGAACCCACGCACCCGCAGTCACTACCATGGATGAGATGATGAATACATCCCATGTGATAGGACAGGGACTGAGATGTGGCTCACAAAGAGTGCAACACGCTTCATTTCCTAGAATAATATTGACCAATGACCAATATAGTTTTTGCTATATTCGTAACCATATATCCTCATGTCTGGCACATATGTGTGCCAGGTAATTAATAGGTGCAAAACGTAGGATGGCAAATGTGCATAACGTATGCTGAGTCCACTCTAGTAATGCACTAAGCAAATCTCTGTAGAAATTGCAATGAAAATGAGAATTTAGAGAAATTGAGTGATTATTTCCACAACCGTTAAGTAAAATTCGACATGATCTGGTTTTACCAATTTGATGAATTTCTGTGTAATTAATGTCGATAACCTTCCAGCAAATTGAAGAAAAAGAGCATGTTCAATTAACAAGCTAGCCATCATCTCAAAAAGTTGGCGAAATACCTGAAGTTATTTCCAGACCTGTAACTGATCAGTGTTTTCTTAAATCTAGAGCAGCAGTAGTAGTAGTAGTGGTAGTAGTGGTAGCAGTAGTATTGGTAGTAGTAGTAGCAGTAGTAGCTGTAGGAGTAGTAGGAGTAGTAGGAGTAGTAGCAGCAGCAGCAGCAGTAGCAGCAGCAGCAGCAGCAGCAGCAGCAGCAGCAGCAGCAGTAGTAGTAGTAGTAGTAGTAATAGTAGTAGCAGCAGTAGTAGTAGTAGTAGTAGTGGTAGTTGTAGCAGTAGAAGTAGTAGTAGTAATAGTAGTAGTACTAGTAGCAGTAACAGCAGCAGCAGTAGCTGCTGGCTGCAGCAGTAGTAGTACAGTGGACCCTCGTTAATCCAAAATTTGTTAAACCGTATCCCGCGCTATTCGAACGAGAATGCTTGGGAGCGGATCTACACAATGCTAATTCTACTCGCTAAACTGAATTCCGCCCATTCTGCGCACCAAATAGCATTTTCCTGTGTATACACAATTCACTAATCTGAACGAAATTGACTTGGCCAATTAATTACGCTGAATATTTGATAGCAATTACGGATTACTCTGCAAAATGTCACAAGTTAAAATTGCAATGAGTGGCGGTGTGTAGGCTATGTAATAAATTTAATATACTACTAGAAATAGTTGGAGTGTAGGTTTTATACACTTAGTTATATAGAAATACCATAGATGTCTTATTGACTGTTGTGGAGTATAAACAATTCCTGAAATGTATATTAGTCAAGATAGGGCAGTCCTAATTAGAAATAACTAATGACTTTTTCAAGATCCTCTATTGATTTCATCACATGAAAGATCTAGTTTCATTATAAATCCATACAACATACATGTAGGTCTATGTTATCTGATCTCCTGATGGCAAACACAGATCATTGAACTAAGACTAGTATAATAATATAGAGGCCACCACTTGCAGCACATGCATAGTTCTGAAAATGGCTGCTAGGGGCACCCTAGTGTCAAATTCGATATTCCGACTCCCGTGTTAATTTGAACGGATTGCTTTGGAACCCAGGTGTTTGGATTAATGAGGGTCCACTGTAGTAGTAGTAGTAGTAGTAGTAGCAGTAGTAGTAGTCATCGTACTAGTAGTAGTAGTAGTAGTAGTAGTAGTATAGTAGTAGTAGTGATAGCAGTTTACCACATCAAGGGTTTATTCACATCAGGAGCGCCAAGAGATGAGATTGTTTGAAAACAACGAATTGCCATTGCACTATGCACTACACTTTTATTTGCAATAAATAGACGATAGTAGTACTGCAGGTGTACGTAACAGGCAAACCGCATCCGCTGAAGTGGAACCAGACTTCTACTCAGGTGCTCATAGGAACCAAATTTATTTATCTTTGTTGACAAGTGGTTTTACATCTCAACAATACAAATATCCTGCATGGAAACATAGACCACCCAGCCCCAAAAGATGTCACTCCATTTCGGTGCTTAAACGCAGGTTTAAATATACAGAAATAGCAAATTAGAATTTCATTGTTTACTTGCAGTATGCTGTATGGATTTTAGACCAATCAAATATGGTAACCAGGTTCAAGAGAATTGAACATAACAAGAAAAGGATATGACAACCAGGATAAGTTATTTGCAGTGCTTATGCAAAGCAATATTAGTCACCAAACACGTCTTAAACACATCATTACACTCTGGTCCAAGAATTCCCCCAAGGCAGACTACACATAAATCAACACTTGGGCTATGAGTCACGTGTGCCCTTCACACTGGCACAGTCAGGAAACAAGACAGAGATGCCTCGTTAGACCAAGAATGTGTTCCTGACTCTCAAACTAAATGATACGTTCAGTGGTCTCATTGCACTCTGTCTAGGCATGAAAAACAGCATGCTAAATGTCAGTTCCTCTTCAACACTAACCTCTTCTTCCTAATGTCATTGTGAAGAGGCAATAAAGACAATCTGTGGTGGCTACTGGCCAGCTGAGAGCAATTTGTGCATCTGAGCAAAAACACGCATCAGGCGTGAGGCTGTTATATGACCAAGTTCAAAAGGAACACTTTCTGAGTACTGCCAAAAATAGCTAATGTCAGGTTATTTAAACTTTGCTGAACTTAAACGATATCGCTTTGCATTTTCCTTGACCGTTAACATTGTAATGTTACTTCATGTGTACTTCTGAGTATAACTGGATTGTTTCTTGTTCAACACAGGTAATAAGTAAGTAAATAAGTAAAGTAAGTGCATAAGTAAGTTAGTAAGATTTGATCTTACCTAGGTAAAATAAATTAAATCAAAATAAACAATAGGGCAAGCACTTGTTTGAACCTAACATGATAATGTAAATGATCAGCAGGAGCTATTTTTCATTAGGGCTCTGAATACTAAGGAAGAAAAATGATATAAAGGAATGTAAAGAAAGCTTTCCACGAAGCTCTCTAAACCTGTTTGTTTAACCCTTAGGAAATATCATCACCTAACATTAAATTGATGTTTCAAAGCTGCCTGAGCATATGGGAAGTCATACTTTTATCAAAATATTTTGGTCTCAACCACAGTCACCGAATCTCAAATTTACTAGTTTGTTTTGAATACTTTTTTAACTTTAAGGCAAATCACTACTAAATAAATCTCTGGTTCACAAATTATGGTAAAGTGCAGTAACATATCATTTACAATAACATTGTAGAGCCTGCAGCTGTCAAGACAGGTAGGTATAAAAAAAGACATGTAGCGCAGCAGACCACTTGTATTCACACTTTTAATGCCATTTCGATGTCTCTGAAATAAATGTTCAGAGAATGTGTGACATCTATTAAGTAAGAGCAACCTTAATGGAGTGATAGTTTATCCATTCTAACACCATATTCTTTACCAAAGTGCTCTTCGAGTAATTTAGCTGGGAGCCAATGAAAAGGTACAATTACAACACGTGATCCTAAATGAACTCCTATAGTGACTCTCCTATCAGGAACACCAGGTTGACACCCATTTTATTAGCATCCATTGCAAATGTCCTGTAAAAGTGTGTCCAGTAACAAGCCCTAGGGGTGACACAAGGACATCCACTGGGGCCAATTGTCTTCTAAGATTAATCTAGATGTTGTGTCCGGTGTCTGTCTAACATGGTCAATCTCCATTATATCCAAACACTCAGTTGTTTTTCTTTAGCTAAACAGACAACAAACGGCCACGAACTACTTCCAGATGCACTTGTACATACCTCGTAATTTGCAATATAATGATGGAAGACTGAGAATCAAAGCCAGGACCATCAGAAACCATTGTATGATATTTGCATTTGAAATTGTATTTCATCAATGTAGTGTATTGCATCATGTTATTAGATTAAAGCATACAATGGAATGCTCATGTATAGGCCTATATGTGAATAAAATATTATTTATATTTCAGAAGAAACAGTTACCCTATAATGGCTGATGTTGTTGCCTTTGTGCCTTTGACAATGGGACTAATGTACAATACTTTCTCATTATCCGTTTAATAGTAAGTACATTTTTAACAAATAAGTAGTATAAGACATTTGATTGATGACCATATTTTTGTTAAATTCAAACCTCTCTTAAATTTGATATCAAACACAGCCTTATGAGGCAAGAATGCTAATGTATCATAGTTTGTCCAAAACCACTTTCTGAAAAGTGTCACCTTTTTACGAAATAATTTTGAAATATATGAAGGACTTATTCACCGTATTCTGAAAAATGCCACTTTCGTAGTAGTTCTAAAACCCTGTCTTCAAGGCTGAAACTTCCCCAGGGAGCTGAGAAAGAATATGGATTGGCCCTGGTGTAAATGTAAGGCAGCAGAAATCATTCTTAATGTTCAGGATGGAAAATCCAGACAATACATTATTACATTTTCTTGTTGTAGACTGTGCAATATGTGATCCAGCTATGCCAGCCAAATCTCCCATAGTTCAGAATGTTAATGACCTCAGTGGTTAGTTATCATGTTGTTAACACAATGTAATGACAATGCAAATTTTCCACCCTAGAAAGTTATGAGTCTCCTATGACAAGGATGGCATCACTGTTGGTGAATACCTCAACCCCAGCAGCCAACACAGGGCTCTATGCAGTGTACACTCCAGTTATGACTGTCTAGCTATCCCATACCTAGCTATCCCATACCAAGCACAGGCATTAATGGCCTTCCTGGTTGATGCGAGGTTAAAAACTACATAACTTAGTAGTAACTTACAAACTTACTAACTTAAACATTGCTATCTTTTGTCATTCTCTTCACAAAAAGCTGTATTCTACATACAATATAAACACCTATTGTGTAAAGCCCCTGTCACACGGGCCGGTTGTGCCGTAGTGAACCCGTAGTATTACGTAATAGTTGCGGAAATCGCTACCCGGCTCGAAGCCGGCGGCCCCAATACGGCCACCCGTGGATACCCGTGGATACCCGTCAAGCACCCGTGGGACCCTTGGCCAAGCCGCGAAACCCGGCCCCGGTAGCCGGTTGTGCCATGCTTGCATGGCACAACCGTAGAAATCTCACGGGTGAAAAAAAAAAAAAAAAAAACCGTGGAAGCCGGCGGGTGACCCGTAGAAGCCGGCGGGTGACCCGTAAAAGCCGGCGGGTGACCCGTAGAAGCCGGCGGGCGACCCGTAGAACCCGCCAATTAACCGTCCCTAAATTCACCCTTTAGTAAAGCCGGCGGCTTGTTGAGGGGTTCTACGGTTAACCCGCCGGCTTTGACGGTTAACCCGACGGCTTTGACGGTTAGCCCGGCGGCTTCCACGGTTAACCCGCCGGCTTGCATAGCAAGCAATCGTGTTTGCCCAGTGTCATCCTGTGTGGATCCAATGCGACGCAATGACGCAATGAGCTGGGTTTATTATGTAATCACAGCGGGGTACGTTATCCAGGCAGTATATAAAGATTGACCAGTGGCTATCAGATCATTCAGCATCTTGCTACCAAATTGAGAAGACAAAGAATACACTGCTCCAGAAAATATTTTTTATCATGCCGATGAAGAAAATTACTGCACCTAGGACCAGGACAACTGCAGTTCCTGCTGAGGACACAGAGAAATCGCTCTCTTCACTTCAAGCCAGCGATGATGAAGTATCTTCTGCTTCATCAAAGAAGAAGAGTGCTCTTCCTGTGAAGGAGAAGATGGTGAAGAAGTCTGCACCTGCCAAGCGGACTGTACCTGCCAAGCGTACTGTACCTGCCAAGAGACGAAAAATTGCCACGAGGTCATCCTCAGATGCTGCCAGCACGGATGAGTCCGAGAAGTCTGCTCCTGCGCCTGCTCCTGCGCCTGCTCCTGCACCTGCGCCTGCTCCTGCACCTGCGCCTGCTCCTGCACCTGCGCCTGCTCCTGCACCTGCAACTTCTCCTGACACTTCACCTGCTCGCTCTGCAGGTCCTGCATCACCTGTTTTCTCAGGTAGAGGAAATGAGCCTCGGAAGAAGCAGGATAAGCTCTTCCTGCCACACCAGGATGAACAGGAAGTTGCGGATTGGTACAGGGACCACCCGATATTTTATGACCGGACCCTATCGGATTACAAGGACACCGGGAAGAAGACGGCCCTCCTTAATGCAATGGCTGCCAAGTTGAGTGTTCCCTGCACCGGTTTGCAACTCAGGACTTGGCTTGAATCCATCAGGACTAGTGCCGGAAAACTTATGAGGCAGGGGCCATCCGGAACTGCCAAGAGAAATCCCACGGAGAAAGAACAGTGGATATGTGCCAACTTCGGATTTCTAGTTGACCATATCACTAGAATTCCCAGTCGACAAGGAAGCAATGTTCTTTCAAAAAGACTTGCAAAAGATAACAGCAGCAGTGCTGCAGAAGAATTCGGGCCCCTGGAGATTTCGGATGACCCGGATATTTCCATGGATATCCCCCCAGCTCCTGCCAAGCGTTCCAAGGGCGGCCCCTACAAGAAACGTAGACAGCAACCCCAGGAGGAACCCCATCAGCAAAGAAGAATGGACGAGCTCATGGAATTGGCCAGGAGCTCAACAGGTGCCCTGCAGGCATCTTTTCACCAAATGGCTGCTGCTGCTCCTCCTCCTCCTCCTCGTCATCCAGTAGATCTCCACGAAAGGAGAATCCGGGCGATGGGAGACTACATCGTTGCGGAGTGCCTGATGATGGACACGGACACATTCGATGACTTTCATACGCAGCTGATGCCTATGATTTTCCAATTAAAAGGAAACCTTATGAGGAACAGAAGGCAGCCACAGCAACCCCAGCACCAGCAGCACCAGCAGCAGCACCAGCAGCAGCACCACCAGCAGCAGCACCAGCAGCAGCACCAGCAGCAGTTCTTCGCTCCTCCTCCTCCTCCTCCTCCTGGGCTTCAGTACACGACCATCCTGAGTCCACAAAAGAATTGGCCACCTGCAACTGCAGCTGGACCATCTTCACTGCCTCCTTCTGGCCCTCCGTCGATGATTTCTGAAATGCCACCTAGTAGCTCAACACCACTCAATATGAGCCAGTATCTCAACTTGTAGACAACCAACTTGTAGACAACCCCGGCCTTTTTCAAGGCCAAACAACCCCGGCCTTTTTCAAGGCCAAACAACCACGGCCTTTTTCGAGGCCAAACAACCCCGGCCTTTTTCAAGGCCACCAAATCCTCCCAAAAGAGCACGCCTTGTACACATATTTGTGTTAACAAGCAATCAAAAAAAAAAGTTCCCAAAACCCTCCAAACTTTCCTCTATCTTTGTCCAAAAAATAATAATATTTTAGTACAAAATAAACTTGTTCATATTTCCTTTGGATTAGATCACAATATTTCTTTATTATACACTTGAACTATCTTTCAGTAGATTGCATATTATCACACTTTACTGTTTTCATATTTCTTTAGCAAACAAATTTGTTACTAACTTAATAATTTTGAGCAAAGAAGACACCATTTTTTTGGTTCAGAACTGCCGTAGTTGTTTCTTGTTCAGAAGTGCCGTACTTTTTTTTTGTTCAGAAGTGCCGTAGTTGTGTCTTGTTCAGAAGTGCCGTATTATTTTTTTTGCTTCAGAACTGCCGTAGTTTTTTCTATTATACTGCAATGAAAATAATGAAAGTACGGCACTTCTGAACAAAAAAAAAAGTACGGCACTTCTGAACAAGAAACAACTACGGCACTTCTGAACCAAAAAAATATTTTGTGTGGGTCAGACAGGAACTTTTTTTTTATTACACAAGAAGTGTACATGGTCTGCTCTTTTGGGAGGATTTGGTGGCCTTGAAAAAGGCCGGGGTTGTTTTGTGGTTTCTTTATTATACCATGTCATCTTGCCATGGCACACTTCCTTCCTCTGAATTAACATAGTCTACCAGGTACTGCCGTTGACTCTTGGCTGCACCAGTCATTGAATGGCCTCTAGTGGGTGGTGGCATTTCATCAATTTCTCCAGCTGCCCTCCAAATTCCTGGGGTGATTAGATGTGTGACTGGATCTTCCTGGTCCACCATGTTGTTCTGGGCAGTTGGATACCTTACTCTCATCAGATTGTGGAGGCAGCAGCATGCAAGGACTATGGATTCCACTGTCTTGGTCCTCTGTGGCATTGTAGTCAGGAGACACCTGAACCTTGCTGCAAGGATCCCAAATGCATTTTCCACAATTCTTCTTGCCCGGGAGAGTCGGTAATTGTATATCCTCTGCTCCTTGGTCATGTTTCTTAGGGGCAGTGGCTTCATCAGCCAGGTTTTCAAAGGAAAGGCATCATCTCCGACAATGAAGTAGGGAAGAGGTCTTTCACCAGGAACGATTGGTTCAGGTGGCGGTAACCCAAGGGTCCCTTCTTCAAGTGCTTCCCTCAGGACTGTCGTGCTAAATACTCCTCCGTCCGATCCAGCTCCGTTAGCTCCACAGTCTACATTAAGGAACTTGTAGTCAGCATCCACAAGAGCCATGAGTACAATGGAGTGGTATCCCTTGTAGTTGTAGTACACGGAACCACCTTTGGGAGGACATCTGATGGCCACATGCTTTCCATCAATGGCTCCAACACAATGAGGAAAGTTCCATCTCGAAAAGAATAGTTCAGCGACTTTTCTCCACTCTTCTGGAGTTGAGGGGCAGGTCAGGAGTTCATTGGAATACTCTGCAATTATGGCTTCACAGACTTCTCGAATTATCAAGCTGATGGTGTTGTGGGCCACTCTAAAGCCATACATGAGGGACTTGTAGCTGTTTCCAGTTGCCAAATAGCGCAGGGTGATGGCAAGTCTGTGTCCTGGGTCCAAAGCTTCCCTCATACAGCTGTTTTGTTTTCTAATCCTATGACCAATTTTGCCAACGATCTCTCGGAAAATGGCTGGTTCCATTCTCATAAAGTTGGTATAACTTGGGGTGTCTTCGTGGAGCAGTTCTCTCAGTAGACGATCATAATATCCCATCTGAGGTCTTCTCAACAGCCAAGGCTTCACCCAAAACCTCCTCCTCCTCCTCCTCCTGGCTGCCAGTTCTCTTTCTTCTTCTCTCTTCCTCTCCTCCTCCTCCTCCTCAGCTAGTGCTTCCATACAAGCAAGTTGTAAAATAAGTGTATAATTGGCCTGAGCAGCTAGTAGTAGCAAGGCTCTATTTCGTTGGGGTTGATGCATGTACATGGTCTTTCCTCTTCAGCAGCCGGAGACAGAATGATGGAGAACAACAGATGCAGCCCCTATTTATACATTTTTGGCAAATTCCACGAGATAGCCAGCCGCCGGGTTAACCCGTGGAAGCCGGCGGGTGACCCGTGGAAGCCGCCGGGCAACCCGTGGAAGCCGCCGGGCTACCCCTGGAAGCCGTCAACTAATTTGCCGTACCCGGCAGTAACCCGTGAAAGCCGGCGGGTAACCCGGCGGGTAACCCGTAGATCACGGCGGGTTTACCCGTAGAACCCGGCGGGTTACCCGCCGGGTGCTGCCCCGCCCCTTTTTGCTGCCGCCAAACCGGCGGAAAGAGCTGTTACATAACTATTACGTAATACTACGGGTTCACTACGGCACAACCGGCCCGTGTGACAGGGGCTTAAGAGTCAAATAATGTTTATGTATTCTGTTGTTGCAGACATTTCGAAACATACATCATCCCAACTGACTATTGGGATTTGGGAGTTCCCCTAAACATCTCACCGAAGTAATATGATGCATACAAATAACCATAGTTTGGACTATTGTGCACACAAGTTTTGTTTTTGTTCATCTCAGAATAGCCTAGATGACAGAACTTTTGCTAACAAGAAGAGAATACTTAGAGCCAAGTTGCATCTATGCAACTCAGCTCTGAGGATGCATATAACTGCAAGGAATACTAACAACTGTGGTTTAAATGCTGTGTTCTCTTGATTACCAGTCAGCCTAAAAATAAATGCTAGTCACATTTATAACTTGGGGCTAGAGCTGACAGAAAATGATTAAAGAGTCACAATTATTTGTGCAGGGAGTGAGGTTTGAACCTAAGCATCCACAGTCAGTGCCACGGACGCCGTGATGGGAAGATGTGATGGGACAGGGACTCAGAACTAGCCAATGAACGGTGAAGAGAATGGAAATTTAATCCATGTCCTGAATGTCACTGCTCCATTAGAAGGCAGTGTGCTATGATTATTATAAACTCTCTTTATATTGGTGCCAACTACTCTTTGTCTCTGCATTAAAACCACCAACTCAATAATGATACCAACTACTACTGGCCAAGGAGATGTATTTCCTGGATCAGCAAATATTGTCAATAGAATTGCTGTTCATCAGAATTAACTTTAAGACACCCATATTTCTATGTCTATGTCTCAATGCAACTGAGTCTAAAGCTCAGTCAGCTTATATGACCAGCTGCCAGGGCCAGATGTAATGATGACATGATATGGCCGGAGTTCACACCATGCTACACATTCACCCAATGGGTGGGGTCTTAGCATGCCTCAGTATAGACACCAAGTACAAAGCACCTCCAATTTAAAGTCTCATGTGATTGACGCCCAGCTGGGATGTAACTCATGAAGAGTGCCGTGCTGGAGATCATACCCAGGACCTTCAGCAGGGCTGCCCAATGTGGAATTGGTGGATGCCTCAACAATTAGGCCACCCAGCTAGTACATGAAATGCAGAGCGGCACCATCAACAGAATTTTTCAGAATTTTATCCTGCCCTGGAAAAAATGCTATTTTAGCAAGATAAGGTAACATTCTACTTGTCTGGTGAAACCTGGGGCTATTGAATTGCTCAATTTGTATACATTATTTGCAAATGTCACAGAGACAGTAAGATTTGGCACAATAGACTCCCATGTTAAGAGCGTCATCTGAAGCTGTTTGACTCAAGGCCACGCACAAGTGGCTACTCTAAGGAAAGAGCTAGATGCTTGAAGTGAGATGCAATTGACTAGCTAGAACACAAATAAAAACCACTGCACTGTACACAGAACAGAACATCCAGCCCCAAGAGAGAATAAGATTCATCACTTGGTGTAGCGCAGAGTTTGCAATAAGGAAAATTACAGTCATGAAGTAGGAAGCCACTATAAGAAATCAAGTCCCTTCTTATTTAAATCATGCTCGGGTCTACTTTTACCAAACATCTTAGTAGGAGACCAATATAAGGATAAGATTTATTACTCCAGCTGGTACAGACTGCAATAAGGAAGGACAATTACACATAGTCAACATGAAACAAAACACAATAGAAATGTGGGCGGAAGGGTGTTGTTTATTCAATCTTCTGCAGTGTTGACTTCTGGTATGAAACATTCATCATATCTTTAATCAAAAGCCTACCATTTTGAAGCCAACATTAGTTTCATTTGGTGTTATTCGTAAACTCAAATACTGAATTGTGGTGAGGCACAATGTCAATAAATTGTTTATAGGCTCTAGACAAGAGGTAAAATCATACATTATACAGTGCTTACTTAAGTTGGCCTGGAAAATGTAGTTAGAAATGAAGAAATTTCACATAATTAAAAATTTTCTGCTGTTATGTCCAAAGTAGATGAACCAACGTTACAAGATCCAATAACCCTTTTGTTCTTAAGAATACCCAGTATCCATAGATGTAAGACATCAAATTCTTATTAGCCTACAAAAATGCACAGACAACAATGTGTAAAAAATACTACAAAAACCATAATTATGGATAGAGATGCTAAATAAAGTGTGTCAAAATTTAACATTCAAACACATTTTCACTTCTATCTTTATTTTGGGGAAATATTTGGTTATCATACAAGGGCCCCAGCAAGCTTTAAACATTAATTGATAAGAAAATAAACGTAATTTTCTTTCCTCGAATTCTTGCTTGTGCAGAATGCAATTAGAATAGAACAAGTTTCAATCATTGAAAAATCGCTGTACTGAAATTTTTCAATCAGAAATAATCAGATTAATAGCATTGAAGAGAAATTCATTTTGTTCTTTTTGTCAAGGTAATTTATCAGAAGTACAGAAAATAACACATCATAATATTAATATTTATTATCCAATAAGATAGGATAGGATAGTGTAGCATAGTATAGCACAAAGGATTGCATCAAGCTTTCTATCTGCAAAGAAAGTAAATTATATTATCTGTCTAGAAAATTTGCATTTAAGCAATTAAATCCTATGATTATGTAATAAAAAGTATTTATTATTCATGATATATTTTGTGATTTGATTTGTTTGATACAATTGGGTGGGTGATGGGTGGATTAGGGCTTTATGTCCTGTATTTCTGCACCTAACGGGCTAATTAGGACAGACACTATGGCAATGAGATGATAGATTAAACCGCTATCCAAATTTTAATCTCAACTGGGAATTGAACCTGGGACCCACTGAGCTAGGCCCCCACCCTTGTTTCATATGAATTTTAGCTACCTTGAAGTATCTAGACTTCATAATTTTCCATACTTCACATTTCAGGTAACATAATTATGCTTATATAATATTATGATTGGCCAAAAAACAAAACCAATATGGTTATTTAACTGAGGAGAAGTAATTAACAAGTAATGATTTGCTTGCTTTATGAGGTCATGTAACTGGCTGTGAACAATAAGAACATTTCTGAAAAAGGATAATCCATCTTTCACATCAAGATTCCATATTCAGTTACATGCTGTACATGTCACTGCATGAGCATGCCACTTCATCAAAACTGGTTGCACAACAGAATATACATAACAGCCGATTTCCCAGAGAAATCAACTGCAAGTCATTTAATTCAGTTCGAACGATAGATGTCATTTGCATGTTTATGATGTTAAATTGAAATCAGCAAAATTTCCTTAAATTCTATGTAATTTTAAAGGATATTAAAAACACTGTATTATTTCTATGGTACACCAGCCATCATTGATTATACTCTCCAGATTGTGCAAAAAAACTACAGCCATCTGATATGCACTTCAGTAATCCAACAAACTTACTACTTAAAAGCTGTCCAGTCTATGTTGCTGTACAACAAGCCATGCTGGAAGACAATGAAGCATTACAAATTCATTAAGCTGGAAACCAATCTCAGAGACTTGGAAACTAAACTCCCGACATTACCAAGTTACATGATGTACTCCCTTCCCCATCTACACACCGAAAAACCTGGATGAGAGCATCCAATATCGACCCACACAAATTTCGAACCAACAGATATAATAACTCTTTTATTTCATATGCAATCCTACGTTTTCAATGATATACATTTTTTTATCAGTTATATAATAATTTTTTTATCTGCAATTTACTTTACATTATTTATTTATTTGTCAAATATATGTACTTATTTGTCAACCTCAGGGTTGCATTTTTCTAATTTAAAAAAAAGGTGCTATTTTGAATCCAGGACTCTCATGCCGTGACCAATGTGCATGCGTGTGTGTGTGTGTGTTATTGTTTAACGCCTCTTCAGCACCTGAGTGGGCTATGCAGAGGCTCGCTATGTAGGTTAAGATTATTTATCTATATTTGGTGATAGAAACCAGAAGCATGTAAAAAAACAATAATTGTCTGCGTTGGATATGCCGTGAACAATAGGAGTATTGGATCCAGATGACATTATCTGGAGTTCACCTTCCAAGACTCTGAGATTAGTTTCCAAGTCAATGAATTTGGCTGTAATATGTTTCTGTGGTGCATATGTCTGTTTCATAAGCACTTTGTTTTGCAAAATAGATGTAGGATATAAATAAATGTAACTACAAACACGCTACCACTATTTACACTGCTAAAGTTGGTAGCACACTGGGCTTCTAACCACTGGGTCCTGGGTTCAATTCCCAGTCGAGCCTAAGCTGGATGGCTGTTTCATGCTTCATCTCATTGTCATGGTCCCTAGTCCTAATTAGCCAAACAGGTGCAGAAATATGGGACATAAAGCCCTAACTTATGTAATGGTCTTGATGTAGTTCTAATCAGCTGCTAATGTATAGAAAGATCTGTAATTTCTGTCAGACATTTTTTTGTAATTAACTTCATAATTAAGATCACTTCACTAATAAGATAGTAAATATAACACTATATGACAAGGTCATTATGGTCTTAATGGCAAGGTTTGATGGTATATATACAGTGTTTATAGAAATCTACGATATTTTCCAGTAGCAAAAACCCATTTTCTTATAGTCTTTTGGGCTGAAAATTGTGTTTATTGAAACTGACAAAACCTATTGTATTTTCTCCTGACAGTGGCATCAAGACATACATAAGGCGCTTGCATAAAAAGTAAATTAAAAGTCTGCAATTGCTTTTATTTCTTGCATGTGGTTTTTTGTGTGTGTTTTTTTTGTTCGTTCCTGTTCTTTTTTTTCTGTTTTTTCTTTGGTTTCTGACAATAAAAGTGTTGCTTACGGGTTGTTGTTCTCACAATGACAAAACACAGTATAATCTGTCACTGTTATTTTTTTTATTCTCGAAGTTAAATTATTACAACACGTATTTTCCTTGAATATGGTTATGATTTCGTATTAAATCATTGTTATGTGTATAATTTATTCGTTGAATTTCTTTATTATCTCTGAAGCACACCAAACATAATTCAGACACTCTCAACTCTAGTGCAAATTTGAACGGTGATAGAAGTGACAATTTAAACAACTTAGACAGGAGTAATATAATTTTTTGTAGCCCAATCCCATTCAGTATAATATGTGATCTTCTAGATCACACAACTGAGTGTCACAATAGAAATTTTTATGTGTGTAGCAGACCTAGACAAAGAGATCTTCTCATTTCAAATTTATTTAATCATTTCTAATAACCACATATCAGCAGTTTTGTAATGTAAACTAAAATAATATTTTTTCTTTTATCAGTACTTGCAGGGGTTTCAATCACTCATAATTATCTCCGGTGGCTCCCCAGTAACAAATATTTTGTCTGTGGGGGGTCTCCTTATTCATAATTATATAGTTCATCAATTCTGTCCCATCCCATCAAATTGTTCTTGATATTATCATATGATTATGAATTAAAAGAGATCTGTCTGTCTGTTTGTCTAGCTGTCCAGCTGTCTGTCTGTCTAGCTGTCTGTCTAGCTGTTTAGCTGTCTGTCTAGCTGTTTAGCTGTCTGACTAGCAGTATAGCTGTCTGTCTGTCTGGCTGTTTGTCTGTCCGTCTCTCTGTCTAAATATAATTGCGCCACAGTATGATCTAATCATGACAAAAAAGCTCAATTTTCAAAAGTTTTGTAACAATTCTGACTTGTACTATGCAACAATAAATGCAACGATGATATCTATTATATGGAATCCAACAAATCGAATATGACGCATGCATGAATGTAAAAATGCAACCTAACCATAAACACTGTTTTCTAAATGGTTGCCATGGCAAAGGCTAAGTGATGCATTGTGGCCTTGAGAGACAGGGAAATTTGAGGGCAACAAAAACAAGTGCAATGCTGTATACAGTGTATGTCAAAGGTGATACAATTTTGGTTTTTAGGTTATAGTTTTTTGTTGTATTTCATCATTATCAAGTTATGGGGCATTCAGAGCATCATTCCTTTATAGATGAATGAAGTCTAAAGTGTCTATATAATATTTGCCTTTATTGTATATTAAAGTTGTAAATGAGGTGGCACGGTTAAAGATGGCCTCCGAGTCAAATACAAATATCAGTTGCATTTATCTTTATGCCTACATGAGTCCAAACCACTATTTGACTTTTTCACATTTATGCAATATTACTTTAACACATTGTCATGATGTCACTGAAATATATTTGACTAACAACTTAGTGCAAGTTGTACAATGTACATGATATCATGTTTCAATGCTACTATCTGAAGCTTCGTCGGCTTGTATGGCAATATACAGTGTATGTCAAATGTGATAAAATGTTGGTTTTTAAGTTATTGTTTTTTGTTGTTTTACATCACTATCAAGTTTTGGGGCATTCAGAGCATTATTCCTTTATAGATGAATAATGTCTAAAGTGTCTATATATTATATCCAGCTAAGATGTAGCTCTTGAAGAGTACCCAGCTGCTCATGAAGAGTGGCCAGGCTAGGGGTCGAACCCGGGACATATTCACACATTTTCAGAATCTCACGCAACATTGAACTGTACTAGCTTAAAGTGGCATTCTCACGGAACTGTCTGGCTACAGCTGGCTACTCCAGATCTAAAAGTACATGCAAATACGTATTTATGATATCTTGGATAAATTACTTACATTTTCCAATTTTTAGTTTTTTTCAGTAGTAGTAGGTGTAAGCAGACTATTAGCTAGGATTAGACAGAAGCAGCTGGCTTTAGCCAGTTGTAGCTACAGCCAGCAAAACAGGTTTCTACAGCTGTCTAGAGTCGACCATATTTTATAAAAGTAACTATATGTCAACAGCTGTGATTACAATGCACTTGCTAATGTAGTTTACTAGTTATGGAAGGTTATTTATTAGCGAAAAGTGTGTGTGAATAATGTTTTGTACGACTGTGACTGCTAGGCCACCCAGTGGATAATATGACCACATTATTTTGTGTTGCAGTACCCTAGGTGATACTTTTTCTGTAAGGCATACAATACATGTCACAACGTCTAGAATCCATCATTTAAAGAGACTTTCGGAACAAATTGGACTTTATCATTGTGTCATAATGTGAAGACACTGATATATTGGACAAGTGATTCCTGCAAGAAATACCCAGTGGTTCACTCTCAGACGAAGAACTATTATGATGCCAAGCTGATATAACATTGTCTATTATAATACTCTGAAAAGAAAACTTTCAGAAAGGATTAACATGATAAATATGGAGTTTAGTTTTCAATTCAATGAAATCTAGCTACTGTAAGGATATTTAAAGACCAACAGCTGGATGGTCTTAGCCAAGCAAGCATGGCCCTCGTTGACGTCCGAGTTCGCAGAATGAGGGCCATGCAGCAGTCTTAGTATTTTTTCGTGGGATTCTATGTGCACACAGTGCTAGAGACTTCATACCTATCTGAATCTATTCTATACTGACTTTTAATGTGTGCACACACTATTTATAACCTTGACACACTGATATTTGTATACACAATCATCTTTTCATGCAGTGAATCTGCAATTTCAACTTCTGCTTTTTAAATTGTTAATATAATCACTGAATGAATAAGTCATTGCTAATAAAAACCTAATTCCTCATTTTCAATGATATGAATGGATGATAGTTGGCACTGATGCGTATATACTGTCCAAACAATATTTATTCAACATGATGCAAAATACCACACAAAATGACAGGACATCTGCCAGGCCAGGGGATGATGTTCAGATGAGACATTAAATTGGCGGTCCCTTGTACTCAGTTTCTATGTTGAGTCAAGTAAAAGATCTCACCCATGGGGTAAATGTGTAACATAGGTGGACTCCTCTCTCTCACCTCATTAATCAACCCTCAATAATGGCAAGAACTTGCCTTAAAGGGCTGCACTTTCAATATCCATCCATCCATCTATCTATATATTTATTTATCTATATATCTCTCTATATATCTATATATCTATAATATATCTATCTATCTATCTTTATATATATCTCTCTATCTATCTATCTATTCCTCTATCCATCTATCCCTCTATCTCTCTATCTAAATCATTGTGTCATTGAAGTGAAGCCTCTGTGATATATATGGTCCATGACTTTCAAGAGATGTATGCGCTCATATATCAGCTAAGTGTATATGGACATTTCTTAGCACGCATTACTTTGTCAACTATATCTCTCAAGGACATTTAAATAAATCATTTATAAATTGCTGCACTATTTTATGTCAAAACATGAATATGACGAAGCACAATAAAAAAAACCAGCCTACACTCTGCTGGCCAGAATTATCTGACCTCTGATGTGCATGAAAAGTCTGCGACTGTCTCTGACCAACCAGACGCCTCCCCATATGAAGTTGAGTATTTCCAGTCTCTGTGATGTGCAAAACTTTCTTATTATTATTATTAGTTTACCACATATTTCAATGATTAAATTTGCGGGCTGACATCTGCACTACAAACAATGGCATTGATTTACTGAATTATAACTTCTCATTATTTCTAAGCCTCAATGCTATATACAACTTGCACATACGACCATATACAGACATTGAAATAATTTATATGATAAAACTGAAGAATTTGATGCCATCGTTTTTCAAGTTTTAATATTGAGGTTTTCACAAGCCTCGAAATATGGAAGTGTCTGAATATATTATGCTGTTGCAGTATGTTTGCAAAATAAATTTGTTTTGTCAACCAACAAAGCCCTTCCTACTGTCCAAAACTGATATATTTGTCAAGCAAAAGTCTTTTTTCCCTTTGGGTGCAGTTTTAAATGGCACCTGAAAGTTACTACTGTCCCAGATGCAATTACTATGCAAACAGACAAGGGGTATTGTTTTGCACAGAGATACGTGGCATAATACAGCATACAGGCTGTTTATATTTCTTATGTACAAAGGTAAATTGCAACCAGAAGTCCTATCTGTCTCTCACAGAAATGAATTGTTCATCTTTTGATAAATAGCCATCTGCCATATTGTCAAGATTTGAAGTCAGGTTTATCTTGAAGAGAGAGATCATGTTATATTATGTGGAAGGAGGAATAACTATATTGACATAATATTAACATAATAATGAATACAAATTGTTTCATCCAACATAATTAGATATTCATACAAATTCTTTTAAAAGTGAGTGAAATATGATGATGAAATTAATATTAAATATTTGTGCAATATAGTAACAAGCCCTAACATACAGTGGAACCTCGGTTGAAAACTAATCAGCCATTAAGACCATCCTAAAATCAATGCCATTCCACAATGAAGTCTCTTTTTAAACACCACTTCTATCCTGCACCAGGAGTGATAGTAATGCCAATAGCCACAATATTTCATAATCCCAAAAGACATCTCAGTAATTCTATTACAAGATATCATCAGGACACTTTTTATGATATGCAATGCTGTCATATTTTGTGCCTATATTAATCTGTCATTTAAAGTTATGACCCTAATATTTTACACTTTGCCTGAAGGTCATGTGTCAGATCACATAGTCACTTCTTAAAAGCATACAACACAAAAATGCCAGATATCAGTTCCTCACTTTGGGTAGTCAGACAGAAATAGAGACAAAAGCAGTCAAAAAGACTAACCTTTCAAGTGACTAACAATAAGAAAATGACTAATGACTACACTCTGTTGTGCCTCTGAGCTGGCGTCAGGCTCCATTGAACAAAAGGCGGTTTGCTGTAAAAGCTCTTTAAAAAAACCCCGAAAAAAAACCCCTGACTGAAGTTCACCAACAAAGCCTTTAAGCAAACAGCCAAAAAGCTCTAAGAAAACCTAGAAGTCTGATAAGGCTATTTCTTTGTCCTATACTTACACTCACACCACCACTGTTGAGATAGTTTTTACTACATATAATTTCTAACGTCACATAGTTTGAATATTGCAATAAGTGTTGTGAACCTATAACCATGAACAGCTACTGATTTCAACTTTTAAAGGATGCTGGAGCCTCTGATGTTATTTTTAACTAAGTTACTTCAATTACAGTTTGGATAATCATCAACACTTCTCATAACTGCAAACTACTAAGATAAATGCAGTGCATATATATCCATAGACAGCCACTGACCTTAACTTTTGAATGATTATAGAGAATCCGATACCATTTTCAACGTAGTAACGTTTTGAAAATACATCAACATTTTGAAATATCCGAATGATTTTTGAAGCAAGTATACATTCCTTTTAGCATTACTCCTTAGGTGCATAACTCTACACTCATTTGCAGTGAAGGAACTTTGCGAAAGGAAAGCATTATCTTCTTCGACCTTCATCAAGATAAGCATAGTCTGGAGCAAAGTTATGGACTAATCGTGCCATGATAATATCTTCCTTTTGTCTTAGCTTGGAAACTATCATAGACAATCATAAAGAAAATGTATAGACATATCGAACCACAACTTGCTTTGGGTTTCATTTGCAAGTAGAGCTTGCCCATTATATTTATAATGTTTTTCCTATTTTATTTTAATGTAAATGTCTCTGGGCTGATTAAGTTAAATGTCTGCCATCTAGATATATATGGAGCGCTGGCGACATAACAATTCACACCCTTGGCAGGTCTATTTGAGATAGCATGAGTCTTTCTCAACTCCCTAAGGAGTAATCTTATTTAGGTAACAAATAAACCTGACGAGTGAACATTAAACATACAAAGGATTACCTTCACTGCATCCTCTTAAATCTCCACTGTCTGTCAACATTAATATTTTCTAAAACTTCATAAAATGATTGAAATCACCTTATTTGATCAAGATACACTAATAAATATGTGTAAGCTAATTAATCTGTCAGGCATTAATTACAAAAAATATAATGATGCATTGAAAGAAATCAAGACCAAAACATTGGAAATACAATGGAAATGGCATCACCCATTGTTGAGTCTGGTGATGTCATCATTTGGTTTGTTTATATATTGGATTTTTTATGGAATGAAAAATTAAATACTTGGTGAAGTTTATTTATTTTATAGAGAGATAGTGAACCCAGCAAGGCTCTGGATGAAGGTAATCATTATTAAGAAGACAATGAAGTGAATGCAATAGATTTTGACCACTGTCATATTGAGTGACAATCCAGCTTCATGGATCACAAGTATTGAAATAATTGTGAGATTGAGGTGTGGTCTCGCTTCTCAGGGACTGCAAAGTGTCTTTGGTGGTCACTCGGAACTTCATTATGTTACCTTAAGTTAAGTAAGTTTTTTTTTTAGTTGAAGTGCAGTTCAGACCAAACTGGAGTGACCATGGGGTGATATTACATTCCAAATGTACCAGTCGAGTAATTCTATTTCACGTACTATTATAATCAGTAGCAACCTTTTTTACGGATAACAGATGCCCAAAGAACGTTACCTTCTGCACGACATTAACTAAATTACTAAATACAGAACAAGATAAATATCATTTATTAATATAAATTTAGTTAATCACTAATTCTCGCATCTGTTTCCTGGCGCTGCTGGTCATCCAACTACCAATCATAGTCCATTTCATTTTAATCCCTTTCATCCTCATAAAACCGAGCTGCTTAGCCCTCCTCGGCATTCGTCTTCAGCCTTTCATTTTAAGTTATTTGCTAAGTGTTACCTAATGTATGTAAGATGTTTGCTAACTTTGTGTGGGTGTCCACAAGAGCAATATCTCTGTGTATATTTTTTGATATATGTATGCTGCCAATAAAAGGCATTTTCTATCCACGCTATCATGTGTGTCTGCCTTAATTATTTTGGGTTAACAACAGCGTGCAATTGCTAGACAGTACAGCTAATGCTGCAAGCAATACCACACAGAACATGAGCTCCATATCCTTGATAAATTGAGGTACACAGACACTGCTATCTCAATATATATAATAAAGGCAGTTCCTAACCTTACACATGCGAAATATCTCATCCCCTCCCCAACCATGCATTATGTTTCAATGTGTCAATGCTACTGGGTCTGAAGCTTAGTCAGCTTATGTAAGAGGTACTAATGTTGACCATGTTGTGACCATTACACCTGGGTGGGGTGAGGCTGTGGTTGCAGGAGGATCTGCCAAACTCCTCCATGCCATGGTTGGGGTTCGAACCCAGGACCTCATGATTAACAGGCAAATACTAACCACTAGATCAGGGCATTTAGTATTTATCCTTCTGATCCCTTCATAAACTCTTGATATTGGTATCATGGCATGTGTTCCACTGTAATGTATGATGTCTAATGTGTCAATGCTACTGGGTCTGAAGCTTAGTCAGCTTATATGACTAGCCGCCAGAGACAAACGTAATGATGAGATGATAAGGGTGGAGTTCACACCATGCTACACATTTGCCCCAAGGGGGGGGGGGTTCTTTTCCTTGCCTCAGCATAGACACAGAGTGTCAGGCATGTCCAATTTAATGTCTCATGCGAACGACATCCAGCTGCTGGGATGAAGCTCATGAGGAATGCCCGGGCCAGGGATCGATCCCGGGACCTTTAGCTGAGGTGGCCAACGTGAAATTGGTGGATGCCTTAACTATTCGGCCACACAGTGTAAATCATTCTGGTGATATTGTCTGGTAAAATCAGAATTCAATAAATTTTATGTTCAGGCTCTGTGATATACAGTTAGTTTCATAAAATATGGTCGACTCTAGACAGCTTTAGCAACCTAATGTTTAGCTATAACTGGCTAAAGCCAGCTGTTTGTCTACTTATAACTTATAATTAGTTCACACCTACCACCACTGGCAAATGTAAGAAATGTATCTAAGATATCATAAATATGTACAAAATATGTATATTTGCATGTAGATACAGCTTTGATAAGCCAGCTATAGCCAGACAGTTCCATTTAGTGGCCGGTAGCATTTTGTCTGGCAGAAGTTGTTTTATTCGACAGGCTGTATTTAATGAAACTAACTGTATATCCACTGCCCACAGTCGAACTGTTTTGCAACAAACATTGATGGCAAATATCATAATGCAAACGTTCCTATCGTCTGAGAAGTAAGCTTTCAATAGAAAATAAGAAAAAAGAAAATTACTAAGAAATAATTCTCCAGACCCGATAATGGTCACGTTCGGTGGAGTATTCTAAATGTTATCACACTGATGTCTCCCCTCCTGGTCTGACCTTCTTAAAAGGCAGAGAAGTCACCCATAAACCGATGTTTGCTCTCACATAGATGTGACTCTGAAGATCCAGGCCAAGCAAACTATGCCTAACAAGAGAGACCTTAAAGCCACTGGATTTCTACGAATGCCTTTGCTGCTGTGATATGAAAGAACGAAAAGGGAAGAAGTGAGGACAGAGGTGAGAAACAAGTTCAGACAATCCAACAAACTGATTGCCACATGGGTATAACAAGATGTTGAGACATTTTATGAAGATAGACTATAAAAAAAGTGTATTCTAATATGGTTAATAATATTATATTAAACATATTTAATGAGACACACTGTGTTTGATGGAATCATATGTGACTTGCTTGAACAAAAACAATTTGGTTTCTTGGTTTCACACCATGTGTGTGTGTGTGTGTGTGTGTGTGTGTGTGTGATTAGAGCTTTACGTCCTGTATTCCTGCACCTGATGGGCTAATTAGGACAGGCAGAGATCACGGCAATGAGACGAAGGAGGAAACAGCCATCCAACTTAGGCTTGACCGGGATCTATCATTTCAGCCTCAATTAAAAAAGGGTTTGAGCAACTGTGTGATTGGACAACCTCTTCAAACCTATTCAGTTAATAAATATAATAAAGGTGGCAAGTGAGCTCCCTTATAAATGGATACATGATGGAAGTATCATACATGCATTTTAGTCACACTGAAAATTAGTCACTTCGACTCTTTACAAATATATATAACTTTCCCATAACTTGTACACTACACTGGTAATTACTATGAAATTATTGTCACAGACAGCTACTGACATATACATGAGGATGATACTAAAGAATCCAATGCCACCTTAAGCTAAATCATTTCCACCAAAGTTCGAATTAGTGCGAAAGTTTCTCAATAATTTGTCACGACTGTAGCTGAAGCCACATATACAGCATAGGGACATATTAATAAGACTGATGACAGGAAGAATTATCATGAAATAAATATTAGTGGTGGTAAGTAAAATATCCCATTCACAGAATATTTAAATTCACGTCTGTTACTACTTGCATAGAATTAATCAATCAGCCAATCAATCAATCTTCCCCGTGCCTAGCTGGAGACACTTAATCAATCAGTCAATCAGTCACATGAAAAAGGCACAAAAGGCAAGAATCACTATATACGTCAGCCCCAACCCTTCTCGGCAGTTTGCGAGTCACTCATGAGATCCACAATGCCTGTTGCATGTGCTAGACGATTCTTGCAAAGTTTTCGCCTGACGTAACTTTGTCATCCAGAGGTTATGGAGTGTCTCCCATCTGCTGACATGAAACTGCCTCCTAGCTATAATCTGCCTCTCCTGATTTGTGGTTTTCTCTCTCTAACACAAAACAACAACAACAAAAAACAAGTATGTTATCCCAGCAGCTATGCGAAGAACAGCCAATTTCCCTTGTTACACAAGAGAAATACTTGCACGTTCCTGTGATAATACCACATCAAGTGCATTCATGCATTTGCTTTGAGAATATTTCTAAGATATCAAATATTGGCATATTAGGTTTTGGGGCTATACGGCATATACTGTACTAGAGAACAAGAGGCAAAGGTAACATAGTCAGTATTTGTGAATCTTTAGATCTATACAGCACTACCTTTGAAAGGGACATGACATTATCTGTCTGCACTTAGGACAGGCAGACAAAACATGCAAAGTTGAGGTATTATCATAAAATATTCATGTGGCCAACAAGGTCAGAGCTGTCAAACTAACAGCAACAATTAGATGAGCTTGGCCGCTGTGCACTTGTGGCTCACGGTGGCTGTATCCATTGCAACGGAATTTTACCCTTTTCGAGTTGAAGGTCTGACCTCATCAGCAAGGCGTAGTGGTCAGACCATGTCATGGCAGGGTCAACTCACTTAAAAATAACTTTTGGGTCCGTGCTAATTGGCCAGTTTGGAACCCTACCTTGACTTATTTGCTGGAAATTTGCCGGAGTGGCTGTCCGCAGCTGGCAGACTCTAAATGAAGCTATTAGTCTGGGCCAATCAACGCCCATCAATCTCTGTCTCAGGTAATAAAGTAAGTAATATTGGCTGATAACGAATATGACTGTTCAATAATTGCAAAGTATCATAACCTTCCATCAGATTCGATGCAAGCAGTTTGTTTTAAAACAATACAATGCATTCTTCAGATAACAATAAAACAAAACGAACATACTTTAGACATGTTTCCTGATGCTTCGACTATGAAATAAATCTGCCTTTCATAGGGATGTATTAATTTTTCTTGGATACTGCATATTGCATCCGCAAAACTCGTTTGAAAGCTGAGAAAGCATCTGCTTCTACAGTGTCCTCTGTCGTAAATGCCCAAATGAATTAAATCAAAGCAGTTTTTTTTTTGCCATCTGTTTTTGCATACATACATCAGACTGTGAACACGATACCTTAAAAGCTTGTCTGTGATGAGATTTGTCTGGACATCGCCTATTCCACACTATTGTTACCTTTTATATGATAGACAAAAAACGAATTTCCAGAGACAAACTGCAAGCCTTGGAACAAAATAATATGGCTAGCAGGAAAGTAGCATTTACATATATATGCTTTTATTGACACAGTAATATCATACATGATACATTTGTCAAAAATAACAGATAAAAACATGTACTAAGTCTACTTCTACTCACTATTTCTATATTCAATATATATTTATACATGGTATAAAAGTTAAAGGTATACATTATCAATAGATTATCTACACATCCATGGTCTTGTAAGATGACATATATTTTTCAGCAGGCACTTTGATTGACCTCAGAGCAACATCCCTGCTGGATGTCGTTAGGATGAGACGTTAAACTGGTGGTCCCTTGTACTCAGTATCTATGCTGAGGCAAGTAAAAGATCCCACTCATGGGGTAAATGTGTAACGTGGGTGGACTCTTCCTCTCTCTCACCTCATCAATCAACCCTCGACAGCAGCAAGAACTTGTCTTAGAGAGCTACACTTTCCATATCTATCTATCGATCAATCTATCTCAGGAAGAACACTCGACAGCAAAGAAACACAACAGGTAAAGCTCATATAAATTTCCACGAAAGAGGTCACTCTAGTTAACTGACAAAAGGCCCAGATGCACAAGTTCGAACACTCAACAGCTCAAGAGTGACCATGCACACCCCGTGTCTTTGTGTGGTCTTATTAAACACATTGAAGTATGTTCAACAGTCCAGGACATCACCCACATCTTACATCCAAAAGTTGTCATCTGAGTGTATATATATGAAATATATGGAAAGCTGAAAGTCAGTGATTGCAGCTTAACTCATATACAAACATCTGACAACACCTGCATCACATGTCTCAACTGATGCAGATCACAAAGTTGAGGTGAAACAATTATATTTTGTGCAGGATAACATCAGTGTTCGGCAGCAATGTTTTTGTATAACCATAAACTTGATTGACAATAAGCATGATAAGTATGTGCTCATTGCAGAGTGCCTTAAATGAAGAAATTATATATTTTAGGGTTTTACCTTCATGGCTTATTTCATTATAAGGTTTTTTTTTGTTAAACATGTTTTTTTAGTTAATGATTCTTGGTTTATTGTAATTCCAAATCATATCAACGTCGGCGCGACATCGGCACCATGTCGACGCGATGGATTTACTAACCCATTTCTAATATCAATGTGCGCAGTTTAACTGCAAAAAGAAAAATATCTGTGGATACCAGGTTCTTAAGAGCCTTTTTTCTTGCTTCTGTCCACCTTCTTTCTTATTGCCATTTAGCTAATGATGTCTGACAGGTTTATGGGCCAAGTCAGACAGATTTTAAGGTCACAGAGTGTTTCTGTTAAGAGCAAGCCTGCCTTCTTTGAATACAAACACAAGGAGGGTAGCCATTTTTTGGCATACAAGAATCTGGTTAAGATATGATAAATCATAGATGGATGGACACTTCTTTCCAACAATTATTTTTTAATTTTTTTGCATCTTTAAAATGTTTACCTTCCCTGGAAATTACTGGAAGAATAGATAGATAGATAGTTAGTTAGATAGATAGTTAGATAGATAGATCGATAGATAGATAGATTGATGGATTGATGGATAGATCGATAGATAGATAGATCGATGGATAGATCGATAGATAGATAGATAGACCATGTAGCATTGAGACAATGAGACATTGAACACATAGACAGATGGATAGATAGCCAGAACCCATTTTTGTGTTAAAATTCAAACATTATACAATGTGTTTTATAAGCATCAACTAAGATGAGCACGCTTGAGTTGTTTCAAAGCATTTGGCACTTCATTCGCAAAATACACATAGACCTCACTTAATCATGGATAATGGGTGCTTTGGAAATTGCATAATGGTATCAAAATGTTAAGGTTTTGTGATAACCATTTAAACCAATATGGATTATTTACATGGAAATGTGACAAATGTCTATTCGGGTTTAGTGCAGTATAGCAGGCCCGAATTTATGCCCATATTTAGCGTCCATTAAAAATGAAATTTTATCAAATATTTGAGACGTTTGAAATTCTAGCACAATTGAAATAACATTTGGTGTAGAATAGCAAAAATAAACTCCGTCTTTGCCGTGAAGATGAAAACCGCCATCATAACTACATTAGGTTGTGACGTCATACAATGATTTCAAGAATTTTTACGTCATAGGCCTGGCAATGAGGCTCATTAGATATGGTCATAACTCTGGGTCCGTTACACTGCACTTTTTCCTTTTATTCTAATACAAATCATGTCTACATTATTGACTGATACCATGAAATGTCCTAAATTTTCTGATTAGATGCAATATCACATACCAAGCGACTTCTCATGAATTGTAAATTATAACAAACATAGTAGATCTATAGCCATAGACAACCGCTTATATTAGTATTTGAGTAATGCAAGAGAATATGAAACCTTCATGAATATATTCAATTCAAATTTGAATCACAATTTATAACCTTGACACATCTGAATAAGTCTTGGTTTGATTGTAAATCCCAAGCTCAAAATGTGTTATCAATAATAGATATCCCCCCATGCAAGTGATATAGACATATATATTATAATTCATTATTCATCTGCACAACTGATATGGTGAATAAGTTGACACATTTATTGATAATTTAGAATATATTCTCATGTTCTCTGACAGCCCTTGAACGTCCTGGGCCTCCTTATGACAAGGGTGGTAACAAACTCTATTATATTCTCATGTTATCTGAACAGATGTGATCTTTCTGGTTTGCAATTTGTCGTTAAATATGATATCACTCATGCAATATGTTGTTGAATATATCACTCATGCAATATAAATTTGGTATCGCTCATGCATAAGTCACTAAATATGATATCACTCCTGCAATATGTCATTAAATATAATATCACTTATGCAATATGTCATTAAATATGGTATCGCTCATGCAATATGTCTTTTAATATGATATCACTTATGCATTATGTCATCAAATATGAAATCAATCATGCAATATGTCTTTTAATATGATATCACACATGCAATATGCCGTTAAATATGATATCACTCATGCAATATGCCGTTAAATATGATATCACTTATGCAATATATCGTTAAATATGATATCACTCATGCAATATGCCGTTAAATATGATATCACTCATGCAATATGCCGTTAAATATGATATCACTCATGCAATATATCGTTAAACATGATATCGCTCATGCAATATGTCATTAAATATGATATCACTCCTTTATTCAATGCCAGTGTATCTCGGGAACCTCAATCCATTATTTACCTAAGCAGCTGGTGCAATAGTTAACTCTTCCATCAACAAGGCGGAATACATTTTATCTCTTTGTTTACCTAAAATCAATTGTACTACTGGTTTTGGTTTTCAGCTTTGTGTTTTACAGAAGCACTCCATTGATCGTAACATACACATTCTTGTACACTAATGGACTTAAAAAACGCATTATCTCGGGCTTGTACATAATGTTTTACCTATGCGTTTTTAAAGTCCATTAGTGTACAATCAATTTTTATCTGGCAACACCATCAATCTTGAATGTGACCTTTTCATGGGTCAAGGACTTGCTCGAGTTTCGACAACAAGTTTCCCCATAATGACCTACAATTCAAGGATATCCACAAAACACTATAACAGTGTAGCACATATAAAAAAACAGCGGGTGCTATGATTTCAACATACAGTCCCTCTAAAATTTATTCAGACTTTCACAACTTCATGCAAATTGAAACTGTAGTAGAAGTGATTTAGCTTAAGGTGGCATTGGATTCTATGATATCATTGTCATGTCTATGTCAATAGTTGCCTGTGGCTGTGATTTCAATGTATTCATCGATTACTTTACAAGTTATGGAAAGTAATTTATCCATGAAAAGTCAAAAAGTGTCTGAAAATGTTTTTTGTGGTGTTGCAATATACTATTTTTATATCATGTCATTATAATTGTTTGATAATATTTTTAGCTCTATTATATTATTATTCTTTTAACAGTTTTTATTTATTTGCAAACAGGGCCATTTTGTGAAAGAGCTGTTCCTAAAAACGTTTTTTTGCCCTGTATAAAAATGTAATATAAATAAATAAAATAAATATATTTATATAATATGTCAATGTCTCATGGTAAGTGTCTCAATGCTCCTGGTCTGAAGCTTAGGCAGCAGTATATGACCAGTTGCCAGAGGCAGGCATAATGATGAGACGATAAGACAGTGACTCTTTGGTCTACTCCCTGCACTGTTTACCATATAAATGACAATTAATGATATAGTATGACAAATCTCTTTATAGTGAAGAATTCTAAAGACAACAGTGATTCAGGTAGATAAGAATTCCACAACTCAACTTTCGACATTAACATAATTTTTTGTGAAATAATAGTTATTATCGTTACCTCATGTAGAAAAATTGTAATTCTAATGGTTTCCTGTGGTTTACGAAGCTTCGTGGTAGGATAAATTCAACAACTACAACATTAAGGTCTACAGTATTCAGACAGTGCGTGACTAGATATTTTTTTCCAAGCGATCAGAATTAGCCCAAGAAAGATCTTTGGTGTCAACTGAACATCTGAAGCACTTCCTGGGGGCAAGTGGCACATCATTTTAACCTGACAGACTAACAGACTGAAGGGCGGCCAGACAGATAGGTAAGAACAATGATGAAACATATTTTATGCTATACTTCAATGGCTGCATGCTGGGTGTATACTCCCTCGGAGTTCAAAAACCCAGATAGCATCAAAAACCCAGATAGCATTCCAAATAGTATCAATGTCAGCACGATGTCGGCGATGTTGAAATGATGTTGTACCGATGGTGGCCGATATAGAAACGATGCTGGACCAATTTGGAATGCTATCTGGGAAGGTTCCACCAATGGTGTAAATTGTCATATCGGCAAAAAAAAAACATAATGAAATTGAAATTGGTTTTAATTATGTGTTACTTATGTTGTAAAAGTAAATCATCTTAATAATATAATAACCACAGAATGTTTTTCATGTTAATAAACTTCTTTGTCAAAGAAAAAAATCAAATTAAATTTACTAGGACTGAAAAACTTTATACTTGGTGAAGTTTAGTTATTTATAGAGAGATAGTGAACCCACAAGGCTCTGAATGGTAGGTAATCAGTATTAAGAAGACAATGGAGTGGTTGCAATACATTTTGGCCACTTTTTCATATTGAGTGACAATCAAGCTTTAATTTAAGAAATATACTAGGATCCAAAAATGGACTCTACTCATGGTAAAGGGATCTTACTGCTGAGTGCAAGGAAGCGTAATTGTCAAAGAACGATATGATAGTCAAGAGTAGGACAGCACCAATCCTAAATCATCCATCAAATAATCTGAGAAAGAACTCAATTAAGCAATATAGATCTTTGTCTTCACTGTGGCTGACTACTTTGGGAATGTCCTGTTTTCTCAGAATCACTATTCCAAAGCAATTTATCTTTTGAATGACAGGTAATTAATCAGAGATTCAGGGATGCTTCAAGGTCCTACGGTGTGTCTGTATATATTTATGGATTTGTTTTTTTGTGGTTGAGAAGTAGATGGAGGAGGGCGAGGACGAGGATGATATCACGAAATAAAGTAAAGAAATAAGGAAGAAAGAAAGATAGTGGTCCTACATTTCAGGCAGTTTTTTTAATAGTGCAATGAGCAGATAAATGGTAAATGTTATTGTTGATTTAATGAATGATTGCAACTACAATAAGACTTCTAGCTTGACATGAAAATCACTTAATTAAAAGGACTGTATCATAATGCCTTGTTATTAGCGGAAAATGTTTCAATAACTCTCAAATGCTTTTTAATATAGACATAATGAAAGAGTAACACTCTTCCAAACAACTGCATGAAACGTATTGAATAGGACATCACACGACTGAATCAGTATTTGATGCTATTTCATCTTCATAAGCCTCACAGTGTATTGCAGTTTCAATATTGTCATAGATGAAACAGAATGTCATATTCACTCGAATGGTGAAATACAACAGTCACAAAGGTAGGTCTTATCAGTGAGGCACTCTTAAAACTGCACTGTCTGTCAAAATTACTATTTTCTAAAACTTAATTAAATGATTGAAGATCACCTTATTTGATCAAGGTACACTAAATATGTGTAAGCTTATGAATCTATCAGACATTAATTACAAAAAATAAATGATACAATGAAAGAAATCAAGACCAAAACATTGGAAATACAATGGCAATGGCATAATCGCCAATTGTCGAGTGTACATATTGGATTTTTGATGGCCTGAAAAATTATATACTTGGTGAAGTTTATTTCTTTATAGAGAGATAGTGAACCCACAAGGCTCTGGATGGTAGGTAATCAGTATTAAGAAGACAGTGAAGTGAATGCAATAGATTTTGGCTACTGTCATATTGAGTGACAATCCGACTTAAATTAAGAAATACACTAGGATCCAAAATTGGGTGCTATTCAGGGTAAAGTGATCTTACTGCTGACTGCAAGGAAGCGCAGCCAAATTTAGTCTGAACATTGTCTGCTGACATCACAATTTACCTTGCTTGAGCGATTTTTCAGTCAATTTGGGAACAAGAAATCAAACTATATTACTTGTACATTGTTTGCAAGTAATTGACTTCAACATGGATGAACAGGAACTCATTTATATTCTTCTTTGCATTTGAAATTAACAATAATATGATGAACTAAAATATGAGATATATTTATATTATATTCTTTCTTGTAAAAGTCCATCAGTTTATCTCTTTCTCAATATAATTTTTTTTAATCTTCATCTTATCCTCAAAATTTTTCATGTAAATGGTGGTCTCAAAATATTTTTGAATTAAGTTTTGAGACCACCACTCATCATTATTGGCAAATAATGTGTTCATTTGCTACAAGTACAATAAAGAATCAAATTGTGATGTTGCAAGCACTCGAAGTTAATTGGACTGGGCTTCCTTGAATTTGGCTTCAATAGTAAGCTTGTCTTACAGAGGGATTTCTATGAAAGTGTAAGACATTGTCTTGCTTGTTATTAGGTCAAACTACACTCGAATTTCGACCCTATTTCGAGTGAATTTTGCTCAAATTTCGAGCAAATTTTGGTCCACCACTGGTAGGATTGACCATTTGAAATTCACAACTACTTCGAGTGAAGTTCACTAGAATTTCTAGTTAAGTTCTCTCTAAGTTCTAGTTAAATTCATGCTGGGTCCTAGTGAAGTTCACTCTAGGTCCTTGTAAAGTTCACACTAGGTCCTAGCGAAGTTCAGCGGAGGTTCTAGTTAAGTTAACTCGAAATTAGCGCTCAGTTTACTCAAAACTAACGTGCGCTGTGCACACATTGCGTACCTGGAACACGCAAGATGATGTTTTCCCTTTTGCACTTTCACAGGTTTTACTGTGTGTTTTCCACAGTGCTATAAGTTCAGGCTGTTCTTAGAAATCTGAGGAAATCTCAGGGGCCCATGTGTGGTCATTAGTGACCATTATGGCTCCTAGCTGAGGCAACCTGTGGCAACCTGCACGTGACTTATGTCCAGAACACCTTACTCTGGCAAAGACTACTGCGCTATTCATAAAGATTGCTCAACTATACCTATCTAGAGCTGGAACAACTATCTGAGGCTGCAAATAGCCAAACCAAGTGCATACATTTACACCAAAAATTATTCAGACACTTCTGACTTTCAGAAATATATCACTTTCCATAACACGTGAATGCATTGAAATCAAAGCCACAGACAGCTGTTGACATATACATGAGAATGATACCGTAGAATCCAATGCCACCTTAAGCTAAATCACTTCTACTACAGTAACCTTCCATAACTTGTAAACTACATTGACAAATGCATTGCAATCACAGCCACTGACAGCTGTGGACATATACATGAGAATGATACCATAGAATCCAATGCCACCTTAAGCTAAATCACTTCTACTACAGTAACCCTCCATAACTTGTAAACTACATTGACAAATGCATTGCAATCACAGCCACTGACAGCTGTGGACATATACATGAAAATGATACCATAGAATCCAATGCCACCTTAAGCTAAATCACTTCTACTACAGTAACCTTCCATAACTTGTAAACTACATTGACAAATGCATTGCAATTACAGCCACTGACAGCTGTGGACATATACATGAGAATGATACCATAGAATCCAATGCCACCTTAAGCTAAATCGCTTCAACTGCAGTTTGAATTCATGCACATGGCTGGAAATACCTAATATAGTTTGTTATTTAAAGTGAAATGCAACATTATCTTGCACAAACACTGCCCTTAATAAGTACTTATAAGTATTTTACTTAAAAATTGATAATTATCAGTACAATGTTATTAATCAGAGTTCAGTGAAAAATCAACAATACTTAGTAATATATCAAAACCAATTAAAATGTATTTTGTTTTACCAACTTTACATTAACAATAAATGATTTCCAACGTATGCATGACAATGAAATTACTATTGACTAACCAACAATAAATCTGATTGTGAAACAGTTTTACTGTTGATTTATTTACTTAAAATAACAACTTTTTCAAATAATTAGGACAAAGTCAATCAAACATATATATTTAGAAACAAAAATTCGAAGTTTCAGCCTATTGTGGTGTTATTGTGTGCAGAAATAAGATCCCATTCCATTTTATCATATCATGCCTACTTAATTTTCTAAGTGTTCTAATACTTTTTACCAGTACTGTAAGTAACACTAATAAATAATAATTATACTCGACAATATCTTGTTATAAGTATTACCTGTTTCAAAAATAATCAAAAATTATTACTACTAAAGTAAGGAAATTACTCTGGCAGTTTATGGAAATTCCCAATCATGACAACGTTTATCCATGTAGAATGGTTTCTATACCCATTTTTGCCATGTTAATATTCACCAATCATTTAATGTCATGTTAGAACATGTCCTTTTTCACGCATGACTGGGTTTACATGTCATACTGAAACATGGTCTTTCATGGAGTCGATCCATAAATGTCAATTCTGGTCATAAATAAAAAAAATCTAATTATGCCTGGTCATAAAATGGCTATAAATTTCCCTTTATGAAACGTATAACCTATATATGGGCCATACAACCTTAATTGAGGACACGGTTTATGATGCCATAGAAATAGATCATAATTATATGGCTATTATTAGAAAGTGAATATATCAGAATAATAGGATTGCTATATCCGAAACCCATATTTAATATGATATACATGGCCATATGTGCCAGGTGCGTTTTCCATGGGAAGGACACAATTTGCCATGTAGCTATTAGATATATATGAAAAATTATTATTTAGTTATATTGAATTATAATGTCACAATATTCAGGGCTACATAACCTAAAGCGTGTTAAAATGTTCAGTTTTACATTTGTGCATTTGATATTATGTAAGCCATTATTGGCTAGATCATATAACAATAGTGGAATAGTGGATATTGAGAAGTCCAACATACAGTTTTGTGGGATGAGGAAAAAATTATATATATAATGATTTTCTGAATTCCATAAAACTCCCGTGTTGGTGAGCTGCATACAATGTACAACATATGCCGCAACCATCCAACATACTCAGCAGCTGACCAATATACTCTACTGCTGTACAACATACACCCATGCTGGATGACGATGAAGCATACTGATTGGCTCACAGTAGCTGAGTACAGAATATAGTCCTATATGTAGGTGCAAAATCACTGATACATTTCCAAACATAAAATCATCATATTTTTGACATTTTTATCAGCTGTCTACAGCTGGATTTTACACCTACAGCTGCCTGTAGAGATATGGAGTTTTTGATGTGGATTTTTGATATGGAAGTACTGATAGGTATCAAGATATGTGTCACTGGAATTATAGATAAGTGTTAAATTCATCATATGGCTCCCAAATTGTTTAAATTGGATACGTAGCTTATAAAATTGTGTTTTAGTGAGAATGTATCTTATAAAAATACATCAGGAAGAAATTATAATTGATATTGCAAATATTTAAGTGAATGATATTTCGGTATGCGAGAGAGTCTCAGAGATAATTAATAAATTTTTAACTTGGTGAATATTCCAAGCATTTAGACAGATGCTACACATAGATGGATAGTTAGACACACAGATAGTTAGATAGACAGATACCATTGGATAGGTAGATATATAGATAGATAGATAAATAGATAGATAGATAGATAGATAGTTAGAACTTAGATACTTATATAGTTAGATAGATAGATAGATAGATAGATAGATAGACAGGTAGATATAAAGATGGATAAATAGATATAGTTAGTTAGTGTTATTGTTTAACGCCTCATCAGCACCTGAGTGGGCTATGTAGAGGCTCTCTAGGGTAAGATTGATTATCTATAGTTGGTAGTAGAAACCAGAAGCATGTAAAAATCTATAATTGTCTGCGTTGGATAGCTGGAGCAGCTTGTGCAATGCCCACTGACCTGTTTTAGCCACTGGGGATAGAGGAATTCACCCCAAGTGTTTCCACCATCGCCGCGTGGAGGCCCAGGACCTTCGAGGGCGGATAAATAGATATACAGATACAAATGTAGATAGATAGATCATGGACATTTGTATCTGTATATCTATTTATCCGCCCTCGAAGGTCCTGGGCCTCCACGCGGTGAGGGTGGAAATAGATATACAGATACAAATGTAGATAGATAGATCATGGTGGTCTTAATTTTTGGGTTCAACTATATACATCAATACTTACTAATTACAATAACTTATTACATTACTGTTTTAACAAGCTAATATGTTATGCTTTTTTCAACAGCATACTGCAGTAATGCAGTATACCACCAAACAGCTCAGCTTAAACTTTCAAAACACTTTCGCTTTCTTCTTAAAACCAAACTAAAACGAGCACATTTATTCTTGTAATACCCAATTAGCCTTTTGCTGGCTGGAGCATAGTTAGCGACTAACGATGTTAATCTGACTTATTTGTGGTGAAAGTTAGTCAAACAGCTTAGCTAACTAACTTAACAGCCTTGTTAGTCATTCATAGGGTACAGTAGTTACTCATGTGTAATGTGTACACTCCGGCCGTATTTAAAAAAAAATAAATAATCTTGTACTAGATTTGTTTTCGGATATACAGACATTCTTGCAAATTGTTGGTATATTTTTAAAGCTGTTAATTGTAATAAACCTTCACTTTCTATATATTATTTGTCGCTTTCATTGTCATGAAACAAAAGGAATTTGTATTTATTTTTTCTTGTGGGGGGAGGGGGGCAATTTCACTAACTTATACACGGCACTGCAGTAATTGTACTATTAATTATAGTCGAGTATATCCCTGTTTGTATGATAGAGTTTTAATGAAACCATTTACTTATTAGACCTTTTTTATTACTTGTTTTCTCATTGTTAAAATGTAATTAGTAGGTAGGCCTATTATACAATTGAACTTGCAAATTAAGATGGTCATAATAGGCCTAATATCATTAAAGGGAACTAAACCCTTCAGCACTCTACCTCTCAGAAGCTAGCTTGGGTCCATTGAAACACTATGCTATTCATAACTTGAATATATGCACTGGTAAAGTAATATCTTGCATTTTCTAGCTCCGTGTCATGAACTACGGAGGCCGCCATATTTGACTATCCCGGGTGTTTGGCACTCGCCGAAAATACGTCACTGTTGTCCTTCGTCTAGGCCAATCAGAGTCTATCCAGCTGCTTGACTGACCACTGCTCACCATTAGTGTGAACTGATCAGTGACAAAAACAGGTGCTAATTTCCCTTTATTTTTAAGAGCAGAGTGATTAATGAAACAATAATGTCAGTACTCTTAATAGCATAAGATAATAATTAACACTTTTGCAGTGTGCGAAAAATGCTTCGAGATTCATTTATCCACTGATTAACTGCTGAACAATTTTAAACTTATAATTTTAAAAGCCCTTGTCCATTTAGTTATTAGTGAAGGTTTGAATCGATTAAAAATACTCAGAATCAGTGATTAGGCTCTGTTAGTCAAATGGTGCTAATTGCATTTCAGCTTCGTTGAGAGCACATCAAAAAGTGTCAAGGATAAATTGCCATTAAATGTAGCCTACCTTATTGCTTAAGAACTAAAGATTAGCTGAATCAAAAGTATTCATTTCAATATGCCTATATACAATATGAGTTTTGTAATCTCTGGCCTTGTTCTTATTTATACTTCATGTTTTTGTTCAGTTAACATCATGTTCTATTGTATAATTTAGCCATTTCAGAAGCAAGTATTATCACCTAATTTTTGAACAAAAAACATGTCATATATAAGATCATATATAATAAGCCAAATTTTGCACTAAGGACATTGGGCAGGGACTAGTCTAGTGTACATGGGATATAAGGCATCCAAGTGTGACAAACAAAGTTGCAGTCTCAAATTTACTTTCTCCAGAACAAGTCATAGAAAATTATTAAATTATGTATCAAAATTAATTATGTTAAAAATAACTTTTTAAAAATCAATTGTCAAATATGAAATTGTGAGATGTATTAATCATAAGTAAAAATGTTATTTTTCAAAATTTAAATTCACAATCATTGCTTTAGCATTTTTATTCTATTTTTCTATTCGTGCTTTTATTAATATATTTGTGTACATCAACAATTATTATATTTCAATTGTTGCAAATACTTTTTACTTACTTACTTATTCACTAACTTACTTACTTACTATTACCATTCTCCAATTTGTTTTTCTCCATCTAATATATAACTAATTGATGCTGTTATGAGATCAATTTTAAAGGATAACCACAAATTTATATCTTAATGGTCTCAATCATGACAATTAAGTTGTTAAGTTTGTGTTCAATTGAAGTAGACTTTGTAAGAGACATACACGAATTGGTGCTGACTTCTTAAAAGTGTTTTGCAAATCTGCTAATGTCAACAAATTCAGTGTAACGAGCTTAAGGTCTGTCTTAGACTGCATTAAATGATATTATGATAATTGTGAAGATGACAGTATGCAAGTAGGCACTCAGATAAAGGAGCTACTACATATAAGAGATACTCACTATTACTCAGGTGGTTGTGCCTTGGCTACTAAATGCTGATGAGGTGTATGAATTATTAGAGTACCTCTACACCAAGTAAATGTGATATTTTTTACTCACAATTATTACTATTTTTATACTTTTTAATATATTTATTGTTTTTTTAACTCTCATTTTATTATGTTCTGTTTGTACACGAGCAAGAAAACAAATATATATATTAGGTTTCAAGTACCCAAGTTATAGAAAGAGATGTCAGATTCAAGGCTAACACATTTAACAATAATATCATTTCATGTATCGAGAAAGATTTTATGTACTAAATGTAAGATTTTATGCCTACCAGATATGGAAATAATTTAAGTTATACATTTGTAGTTATAGAAATAAAACTTTGTAGTTACTGAAATAAATCTTGTTCATTTGGTATTTATTGCTCTGTGCTCCCATATTTCCTCCTACATAAATATTTGGTTCACCTAAAACCTTTTTATTTTTAATTGAAATACTCTTGTTTTGGAAAGGTTTTCGTTGGAGTCTCTCTGAAGTCCGGGGGGCACCTCAGCAGCGACACACCATGTCTTGGAGGTGTCCCCTCATCTTACATATACAATGAATATAATTATGTCTTAGTACGTCATACAGAAGCTTCTGCTTGGTTCGTGTATTTTGTCTTGAACAATGTATGTGATTCCTTGAATTGAAATGACAATAAATAAAATATACTACTACTTACTTTGACAAACCGTAGTTGATATATGTAATATGAAATAAATTATTATGAGTTCTATTCCATTATGCTCAGTTGAGATAGGTTTAAATAGAAATTAAGGAATAAATTAATTGTGTATCAATTACAATTACATGATATACTGTCTACATTTTATATCTAGTCATGATATGAAATTTGTTATGATGTGCAACTTTTGCATAATAGCTATAAGTAAATTTTTATTGAACCTTTTGCACCTTCCTTTACATTAGGATATAAGTGACGTCACGAGGCTTGTGTGCCGTGTGCAATAATGGCTGCCCCCAGCGTTTCGGCGGATGCATTTTAATTTGCTTAAAACATTAGTAACCACTTCCTTTAAACTGATTGTTTTCACTTTAATGTGTTTTTTTTTTATATCTAATTGATCTTTTAAAATCAAAACACAATTATCCTTTAGCTCCTCTTTAAGGCCACTGCCATTTTAAAGTCAGATCACATTATTCCAAAACTGCATACAAATTATTAGGAGTTATCGTCATTTATTTAAATATAATTCAGCATAAAACGAACAGAAATCATTTTTTGATAAGTTACATTATCAAATAAATTACTTTACCTTTATATTCATCATGACATTAATTTACAGCCAATACCTTATAATTAATCTATCTATCTATCATAAACAACCACATTGCCTCCTGTATTTTTCCTGACCACAATAAAAGAGCAGAGGTATCACCACTATCTATACAAGTATGCAGATGATAATACCTTGTCATTCTCACACAGTAACCCTAGAATAATCAAAGGAAAAAAACTTGAACAGGCCTCTACGCAAGCAGTTAAATGGTTCCATGTTAATTTTATGAAGGCTAACCCATCCAAGTTTCAGGCAATATGTATAAGTAGAGATAATATTAACATTGACTTTGATATTGGAGGACAATTGATCAAATCAGAGACAAACGTTAAACTTTTAGGTGTCAATATAGACAACGAGCTGAACTTTAATTACCATGTTTCAGTTATCTGTAAAAAAGCAGCCAGACAAGTAAATGCACTTCAAAGGTTATGCAAATATATGGACCATACCAGCAAACTTAGGATATATGATTCATTTATATCATCAAATTTTGCATATTGCGCAATTGTATATAATACATTCACGGTAGGACAAGACAGGAAACTTCAGAAACTCAATGAAAGGGCAATACGCATAGTATGCAATGACTATGAAAGTTTGTATAGTGATCTTTTAAGTAAAACAGGGAAAAGAATGCTTTATGTTATTAGGAAAATCAGCTTAGGTGAATTTGTTTGCAAGACCCTTTACAATTTGTCACCACCTGTTGAAAGTCGGTTTTTTGTGCGGCAAATTACACAGTACAATATGAGAGACAAGTCGAAATTAGTAAAGCCTCATACAATACTATAAAATATGGTATGAAATCCATAGTATGTCAAGGTGCTTCAGCATGGAATGTTCAAATTAAAGAAGTTGATGAATATGCAAACTTTAGGCAATTGTTAAGAAACAGTAACTACTGGAAAAACTGTCAATGTGGATCTTGTATTTTTTGTATACAAAATAACCTGTAACTTTACTAAGAACATTATATGTCATTTCTCATATCATTTGTAATTATTTGTCATCTTGTTGTTTTTGTTATTTTATTTGTCGGTTAAAAGCTACTGTAGCTTATGTTCTATGTTTTATTGTCACCACCGACTGTAAATAAAGTTTTATTCTATCTTATCTTATCTTATCTTTCTATCTACCGTTCTACCTATCTATCTATCTATCTATCTATCTGTCTGTCTGTCTGTCTATCTAGCTATCCACCTATCTATCTACCTAGCTATCTACCTATCTATCTATCTATCCATCTATCTTTGCGTTGTTGAAAAGCCCACGTATTCCTACCTCTAAGTTGCGGTCTATCATAAACACTATTTCTGTACAAACTGCCATGCTAAATGTCATGTTTGTGCTGAGTGTGGACATAGGTGTAATGTTTGTACAGAACGTTTATGTGCAGTCTGACAGCAATATAGTGGTATGCTGTACTCTGCAGAAAATATGATAATGATGAGGATGATGATGAGGATGATGACGAGGAGGAGGAGGAAGAGGAAGAGGAGGAGGAGGAGGAGGAGGAGGAGGAGGAGGAGGAGGAGGAGGAGGAGGAGGAGGAGGAGGAGGAGGAGGAGGAGGAGGAGGATCGTGACAAAGTACAATGTATGGGTCAATCGACAAAAAAAGTTCCAAATATAGCTAACTAGAGCTATAAATTAATACCTGAAGCTACACCAAGCTGAACATAGCCTTAGCTAGCTGGTTTAAAAAACTATCAGGAAAAATATATGAAATTATGTGATGTCCCATATTAGCTGGTGACATTTTGATATTAAGCATTGCTGAGGGGACTTTCAATGAAACAGACATACATCTAATGCTCAATTTCATATCTACCTTTTTTCTTTTTTTTTTAGGCAATCTGTATTTGATAAATTGCAATGATATTATTATGCCCTGCAAGTAATTTGACAGTCATAACTTACAAGAGTTTACAGTAATTAAGATGCGAAACAAAAACAGTTATTGACAAGTCCAATATATACGACTCAAAACAAGAAAATCACAATATGATTATGGACCCAGCCCAAGTGGGCTTATTTGTCACTACAAATCAATTGAACCTAAGTGGATAATGTTAACATGAAGTGCTAAAAAGAAAACTAATTATTAATTATGGTAAAATTACAATAAGATAACTTAATCACAAAATAACGAAAATGTGAGATAGCCAGACGAGACAAAAAAGAAACTGTGAGGACAGACAAATTCAACAGGGAGACTAAATTTAAAAAATAAAGAAAATAATAAGTTAATGAATGATTAATATAAAAAGGAACTATTGCTCCCAATTAAGTCAAAGTGTAGATTTGAGAAAAGGGACATATTTCTGGTAGAGAGAATTAGGCAAATTGATGCCTTATTTCTAGATAATTATAATGTTTGCGAATAAATCATCAAGAAAAAAGAAAAACAACAATTTCATATTGCAGTGTCTACTCCAAAATTTGATACACAGCCGGATGTCGAAGCACCCCGCCCCCCCCCCCCCCCAAAAAAAGAAAACCAGACTTGCAAATGAAACACTTTATCACCATCAGTCATCAAAACAGATGACAAGAAAGTTGAAATTATGGAAGAAAGTAAGTGGTGCTTTTGAGATATGTGGATTAAAATGGCCATCAATTTTTATGATGTGACTATAAATTAGGATCAACAAGACTGTATAGAGGATAATGAAAGAATGTACTTTCAAGAGGGGGGTTCGAGTTTATTTTCAATAACCCCCAAAAATGTATTTATTGTAACTGGAACACCTCTAATATTAAAGGAAGGTCAAGGAAGGTCAAGGAAGGTCAAGGAAGGGCTCGGATGGGCAAGAGCAAGGGTGGCCAGACATACGTAGAACGCACATAGAACGTACGTAGAACGTACTTAGAACGTACCTAGAACGTACCTAGAACGTTCGTAAAATGCTCGCCGAGTGAATCCCGAGCAAGTTACGTAACTAGTGAAAACAATTCACTCGTAGAACGTCCGCCAAAGTTTTAAACATGTTTAACATTTTTTGCCATCTCCACATATGATCAAGGATGAATTAGAGGGACCAGGAGCATCCTACGGATTAGTGTGAATATATGTAAAACGCTTGGCGAGTGAATCACATGTGGCCAAGGATGACCAAGAGTAAAAAACTATTTTCATACGTGGTCACTCATAGGTCGTATCCGTGACAGTGTGAACTCCCTTTAAAGAAATCAACCTGTCCTTAAAAATCCTATCTGACTTGAGCCACAAGCAAAATATATCAGTTTTTTGAAGACATCACATAAACATAGATAGATAGATAGATAGAGTAGATAGATAGCTAGATAGATAGCTAAAGTAGATAGAGTAGATAGAGTAGATAGGTAGATAGATAGATAGATATTCAGATCGCCCACATGGCGCTAAGGATACTTGACAATTTGCATCCGTCTTTTTTTCCCGCAAAAAATTGTTGTCATCAGAACAATATATGTTGCCCGCTGAGAAGCATAACCAAGAAAATTGTTGTATGTAGTTGCCGGGATAATGTACTTGTTTTAGGTGATAGAAAACAACAAATCAGTAGAGGCAGATGATAGCTAGAAGGCAGTTTCATGTCGGCATATGGGAGACACTCCATAACCTCTGGATAACAAAGTTATGTCAGGCGAAAACTTCGCAAGATCCATTTGTCACGTGCAACAGGCATTGTGGATCTCGCGAGGGACTCGCAAAAATGTTGACAAGGGTTGGAGCTGCAGTACAATGATTCTTGCCTTTGATGCTTTTTTATGTGATTGATTGACTGATTGATTAATTGACTGCAGTTATAGACAGACAGACAGACGGACGGACGGACGGACGGACGGATAGATAGATAGATAGATAGATAGATATATGGTTAGATAGATAGATAGATAGATAGATAGATAGATAGATAGATATATTGTTCTTTACAATAAACTGTTACCTCACCATTAAGACCACCTGATTGTTAAACTTATGGCCATGATGGTGAGGTGGTCTAAGTATGGCGGTAAAATGTAAAAGGAAGCATAAAGGCAGGTTCCCAAAATTGCGAATCTGGTCGCAATGTGGTGTTGATAGTGATGTGGTCTTAATGTAGAGTTCCACTGTTTACGTGAAAACAAAAAAAGATTTCAGCAGAGTTATTTATAATTAGGTAGTTATTCATATACAATGTAAAACGTTGGGTTTCAGTAAGACCTTAAACTTGATAGCACTTAATCACAAGTTCAGATCTTGACTGTGGGAGATATGATAACATTTATACTTATCATGATGTCACAGTTTTTTCCTGTGTTTGCACTGTAAATTACACGTTTCATTTTCTAAAGAAACAAAACAATACTCAAGCCAAACAAGATAGCATTGTAAAAGCCTATCTGACAAAGATAAGACTTAATCAAAGCCGTTTAGCAGTTAACAGTTTGTTTGACTGAATCCCTCATGATGTCAGACAGACAGACATTTTTTTATTTATGCCATAAAAATCATAATAATACAATAACATATTGTTATATAAATATTGGCTCAGGTGATGCCCACTTTGCCTAAGTGTTAGGCGCTGCCATAAGCACCCCCTGTTTAAATCATAAACTTCAAGTTAAGATTACTGCCAAGAAAACAAAAAAAAATTACAAAACCTTACATAATAAGTGGAAAGGTGGAAAGGTGGAAAGGTGGAAAGGTGGAAAGGTTGAAAGGTGGAAAGGTGGAAAGGTGGAGCTTAAAGAGAGAAGCAGAGACTGCAAAAGGGGGAGTTGGGCTCATAACTGTATATTGCTGGTATGTTGGTTTTAACAGATATAGCAATTGGCTATGTAACATTCACTATTGTACATATTTATTAAGTATTTTTTTAGGTCACTGATGAAGAAAAATTTGAAAGGCTGTTATACATACTTTTGCAATGATAATAACACAAGGAAGCAGACTTACGCAGTGTCAAACTTTGAAATGTTCTGTGGAAATAAGCTTATTCCAGCAATAACAGATTATGGAATAGAAGAAACTAGTTTCTGACAAGTAGGTTACATAGCGTTACACTTTTTCCCTCATTAGTTCCAGACTTCTGTCATGTACTGACTGTTGTGGTCTCGTCAGGAAGTTCTTCTACTTCCAGGAATTCTTCTAATCAGTCCTTGAAAAGCCTTTGGAAGTATTGCCTGTAATTGTCTTCAGTGTATAGATAATTAGTCATTAGTCACTTCATGACGGTAAAGCACTTCTAATTAAAGTCTTAGCTATTCGACAATGTCTACGGACAACTTTTAGTTTTCAAAATTACTTTTGAATAGCAAATTAGCTTCAAACCTAGTTTGTGTTCATGAATAGTAGTCTATGAGGCAAAAATGCCAACATGACTGCCGCGCGAATAGGGTGTATAGCCATTTGGACGCGAATAGGGTGTATAGCCATTTGGACTTGGACGAAAAATTAGTCAGATTTATCCAAACCAACTTAGTCATTGCATGTAGAGTGACTTATGTTTTTACTAAGAAGTGAGTCAATATGACAAATGAACTAGATAAAGGACATTCACTAGAAAATCATAATATAAAACTCATTTTGTCAAATAGGCTATGAAGGTTTGGTCATTCTTGACAGTCAAAATAGTGACAGTAATATGTCTAAAAATACAGATTTTCAGAGTATGTTGTTTGATACTATTCATTGTCTACAGTGAAAATATCTATAAAGCTAGAAGACAAAATGTCTCAAAAGATGCTTAAAAATGTCTATCAAGTAGTAGTAGGTTGACATGAACAATCCATGTTCGTACCACTTAGCGGTCATTTCGTCTGTATAGTCTATCGAATTAGCGGTTTCAGTTGTAAGTTGTTGGTCATTCTAGACAGTCAAAACGTCTACAGTAAAAATGTCTAAAAAGAAGATAAATGTATAAAAACATAGTCAAATTGTCCATAAAGATGACAAAATGTCTAAAAATATAGTAAAAATGTCTGTACAGACGATAAAATCAGTAAAAAAATAAGTCAATATTTCTATAAAGATTAAAAAATGTCTATAGAAATGACAAAATGTCTATACAGATGATAAAATCAGTAAAACATAAAGTCAATATTTCTATAAAGATTAAAAAATATCTATAAAGATGACAAATATGTCTAAAAATATAGTCAAAATGTCTGCAGAGATGACAAAATGTCTAAAAATATAATAAGAATGTCTATTTAGTTACCTGTTATTACTAACAGCCTAGCCAGAGAGAATTCCAGTGTATGCCATACAACTTTGGGAGGGGGACTCTTAACGTATCAATGAAGCCATCTTACAAGGAAAATAGCAACAAAATTGAATCTAGTTGCTTAAAAGCTAAGTCATGTCCATCTGTGTGTCTCTCAGGAGTAGGCTGTCAAATACATCACGAAGTCTTCACATTATGCCACAATGATAAAGTGCCCTAAGTACCAAATGACTGTCTAAGTGATGGATCGAGAGGTTGTGAGATACCTTCTAGAAATATACAACTTTCGGGTCCATGGGAATAGCAGTGAGTGATACTTGGCTTTCTCAGGACAGAGTTATGTATACAGTGTGTCTCTTTATCAGAACATACACATAAGTTATGGGACAGTACAAATGAGCAGCTGGGTGACTAAAACACACTGTCCGACATATCCCATAGACACTGGTTGATTGACATCAGGCTAAAAGTGCCCTACATTAACAATGCCCAGTGACATTTATGACGTCATCATCCATTTGTACACTCAGAACGAGGCACAAAGGACAGCACAACAGCTGTAACAGCACTCCTATAATTTGCGCAAATTTCTGTGGCAATATTGAACAGAGAGGTTTGAAAATAGTCATACTACTAGAACCTACACCCAGGAACAATCTGAACTCACGACAAAATTTCTTCACAACTGAAAACAAGAGAAAACAAGAAGTTTGCACAGTCACACTACACAGTGCAGCGGGCCTGGCCCATTGCTAAGGGCAACTATCTGTCATGGCTTGCAATGACGCTATAATACAGCTCATGTCTGTACTTTTAAAGGAAATGAAAACATCTGCGACATCAAGAATTGATCTGGATTTGGAAAAAATTGAATCATATGAAGAAAATAACGAGAAAATGAAAGATGCAATGAGCCAGCTCTCAATTCAAGTAGACAAGCACAGCAAGGAGTTGTCAGAACTTCGAAATTTATGCCAACAACGCCTGGAAAAAAATCCCAAGACCACAGAATCAAGCCACTCAGTCCCAGTCTACCAATCCAAACTACCACAAAGAAATCTGGAAAGAGGTATAAAGAGAAACAATATCATTATTGCCGGGATAGATATTGGTACCCAAGATCCCAAGATATTTTTAGAAAATTTCCTAACTGCACATTTTCCAGCAATTAACCATCAAGGAATTCTAGCAGCACAACAATTGCCTACAAATAAAAGGACAAATGAAACATACACAAGTGAGCCAGAAGCATCAATACCAAAATATCTTGTTACAATGAAATCATGCTGGGATGCTCAGCTTATTTACAGCCAAAAAGTGAGACAGCTGAAGGATAAAAACATATGTATATCTGAGGATCTAACCATGGCTGAGTCAAACTTATTTTACAAAGCAAGACAATTGAAGAAAAAGAAATAAATCCATTCAACCTGGACAAAAGAAGGAAAAATATATGTAAGGCAAAAAATAGAAGATGAACCTATTGAATTGAATAATGACCATCCTCTTCTCAAAGAAACTCAATCAAAAGAACTAGGAACAAGTGAAATAATCCAACAACTGCTATCACAAATGCAGTCAACACCCAGTCGAGAATCTACATCTGACAAAAAAGAAAAAGCTTCAACATCCAGACATCAATTTACAGAAACACCTGAAACCACCACTCACAATGAAGAAAACAAAGAGGAAGAAAGTGGACAATTAAGTCCAACACCACCAGAAAAAAACAAGCAAATTGCTCGAAGATTGCCCAGAAAAACCACAGTCATCAATGAGCGACTCAAACATGAACGTCAGGCTAACTAGACAGAAAACACAAGACCTTCAAAGCAATGGAAGAAAATAATTTGAATCCCATTTCATATCTGAATGATAATGAGCAAATCCTCCAGCAATGCAAGTATTATGATAATGCACACATTCCTAAAATATTTCCAAATTCAAAAAATCTTTTCACAGTTTTCAGTTTTGAACGTCCGAAGCCTAATTTCAAAATTTGATGAAATCAAATTACATATTGAGGACTTGAATAGCAGTGATTTTCAGTATGATGCATTATGTATTCAAGAAACATGGTTACACGAAAATATAGAAACTGGTCCTCTGAACATCAAAGGCTATAATTTAATTACAAAAAACAGAACTTGTGGAAAACATGGTGGTCTTGCCATTTATCTGAAGCAGGAATATGAGTACAGAGACGTTGTGGTGTCCTGCATATATGATACACTCTGGGAATATCAAAAACTTGAAATTATCTTGAATAGCTCAAAAAAGCAATTAAGGCTAATAAACATTTATAGACCCCCAAGAAATCTAAGTGAGGAACAAGAACAATTTCTAGAAGAACTTGAGGTGCTCCTAAATGAAATAGACCAAGACACTGCAATGACTATGATCGTAGGTGACTTTAATATAAATATTTTAAAAATTGAAGATAACAATTTTGCAAAAAACTTTTTTTGATAACATGCTGAGCTACAGCTTCATTACGATAATTACAATGCCCACACAAATATCTGGAAATCATGGAACTCTAATAGATAATATCTTCCTTAGGTCTAATACACATACGTTAGAAATAACTGGCGGTATAATAAATAGCAACATATCAGATCATCTCCCTATTTTCATAGCTATGGATAAAATAACTCAAAAATTACCGAGATTCATAAAGATATACAAATACAATAATAAATCAATCAAACTCCTCCGAGACGCATTATGTCAAACTGATTTCGATACTCTCTTGGACTTTGACACAAATGAAAGTATTGACAAAAATTGCAATAAGCTCTTAGAAACTATAGGCCATGAAATGAAAAAATATATCCCAATTACTGAAGTTAAATTTGACAGAAGAAAACACAAAAAATCCAAATGGATCACAACCGGTTTGATTAAATCCATTAACTATAGGGATAAACTATACTCTAAACTAAAAAAAAAAAAAGTGGAAAGTAAAAAATATCAATCACTGAAAATTAATTTAAAAACCTACAATAATATATTGAAAAGAGCCATCAAAGAAGCTAAAACTAATTACTACGATTATAATTTCACACAAAACAAGAATGATTCAAAAAAATGCTGGACCATGATAAATGAAATGTTAGGAAGAACTAAAACTCAAAACAAAATGCCAGATAAATTGGTCAAAGACAATTGTACTTATAAATTTCGGATATGAGAATGTGGCTAACTGTTTCAATGAATATTTTGTGAATGTTGGGAAAAATTTGGCTTAAAATATTAAAGATAATATGAACAATTCATTCAAAGATTATCTAAAACACCCGACATTAAAATATTTTGAATTCAAAAACGTCACTGAAAAAGATATTATCAAAGTTATCACAAATTTAAAGACTAAAGCTTCGTGAAACTTTTATGAAATATCAAGGAAACTACTGAAAGACATAAAACTGGAAATATCAAAACCTTTAGCAAAATTGGTCAATCAATCATTATCTTCTGGAATATTCCCTAATGCATTAAAATTAGCAAAAGTCATTCCAATACACAAAGGTAAAGACCCTGAAAAAGTAGAGAATTATAGACCAATCTCAATCCTCCCAGCTTTATCTAAAGTGTTTGAAAAAGTTATGAATGAACAATTACAAAATTACTTTGAAACAAACAAACTGTTCAATAAAAACCAATACGGTTTCAGAAAAAAGCATTCAACTGAAATGGCTTGCTTACAACTGACCGATAACATCATATGGATGATGGAAGAAAATAAGGTTCCTGTAAATGTGTTTATGGATCTTAGTAAAGCATTCGATACTATAGACCATCAAATTCTTTTGAATAAACTTCAATTCTATGGACTAAAGGGTACTGAACTGGAGCTATTTGTCAGCTACTTATCAAACCGAAAACAATATGTGCAATTCGAGGACAAAAAATCAAAAACTGAAATTATAACTACAGGAGTACCTCAAGGATCAATATTAGGACCTTTATTATTCATAATTTATATCAATGATATTTGCAGGGCAACCGATTACTTTGATGTTATAATATATGCAGATGATACCACATTATGTAGTTCTATAAAAGTCGAGTTAACAGCCGCTCAAAATTCAAAAAATATAAATGATGAACTCCAGAATATCTCTATATGGCTAAAATCTAATAAACTCTCATTGAATACAAATAAGACAAAATGCATGATAGTCCATAACATCCAAAAAAAAGTAGACCAACTAGAAATAAAATTGAATGGTAAGCAAATAGAGACTGTTAGCAGTTTCAATTATCTTGGTATACTACTGGACACTGCACTCACATTTAAGAATCATATAAGTAGATTAACAGCCACATTATCAAAAACTATTGGCTTCTTAAATTTGATCAAGAAGTCAGTGTCAGAAAACATTCTGCTTCAAATATACAATTCTCTAATTCATTCGAAATTATGTTATGGAATACTTGTCTGGGGACATAAATCCTACAATCTAAATAAGATTAAAAAAAGAGCCATTCGTGTAATAACCAATTCTAGTCTCGTTGGATTTGCTCAATATGTCAAACTTTATATAATTAATGGATATCAAATTAACTGTAACATACAGAATTGTTTTACTTGCAATTATATTTAAACACTGAAAACACACACCTAATCAAGCGGCCACGAGCCAATTTTAGGTGTCTACTAAATAAACCTTAAACCTTATATATTTATATAGTTTGTGACTTGTTTCTGATTGTCTATGATTGCTGATCATAAATATATTTTTGACAGAACAACACATGCATATTGGCAACTGGTGGGAACACAGGCCAATAATAATCTGACGATATATAACGTAATTTTTTATCTAGACCTAGTAGTTGCTCAGTAATTAAAGAAATTCGGAGTGTCAATGCTGGACGGACCGAAGATAATGTTTACGGCAACTGCCCGTTTGTACACAGGTCGGCTGGATGTTGGTCACATGGGGTGTTAAAGTGGTGCTGCACTCGGTGTCTAATCTGAGGCACGTAAAAACCCAACCATGAGGTAATTTTGTAAAATGATGTGATCCGAAACCTTATCATCTCATCATCATGTCTGCCTTTGACAGATAGTTATATAAGTAGACTAAACTAGCACTTTTGAGACAAACAAAAAAAGAATAAGATATAGATAAAATATGAGCCAATGACATAAATATGACACTAAGTATCTATATAATCATGATCGGATAATTTTTATTACATCACTGACACTGAGTTGAGCAATAAGCATTTTTTCCAAACTTTGAAATTTACAAACAACTGTGTCTATTGTAAATTTAGCCTTAAATAATTGCAGTCTGATCCTTTATCATACTATCAAAGTAGAACATTTGAACTTGACAAATTGGATTCATGCGAATCTTGATGGCGGATAATCCAGCACACCAATTAGAATTATCGACGTTAAATTATCCTTAATTAAGATTTTGGTCCAATAGATCAAGCTTAGATTCAACTAGTCTTTAAAAGGATTTGTTTTACATTAAACCACAGCTCTTGGTAACTTGAGATGGATTTATATGAAAGGCATTGAACTTGGCAGTGATGAACTTATGATCAACAAAAGTTAGGTCAAACAGAATATGGAAAGCACTTCAGAAAGTCGAGTCACACCCAGAATTATTTAGACACTTTCAGAGTTCCTAGCAGATTCAAACTGTAGCAGAAGTGCTTTTGGTAAAAATGGCACGGGATTCCACAGTATCATTTTCATGTGTATATCAATAACTATCTGTTGCTGTGATTTCAATGTATTCGCCAATGTAATTCACAAGTTACGGTAGGTTATTTACTTGTGAAAAGCTAAAAGTGTCCAAATAATTGTTGCTGTCACTGCAGCATTGTATAGCAAACTGTCTGGCTTGATCAGGTTTTATACAAACCATTGTTTAAAGAACTAACTAACTGAACATGCTGTTAAACTATGCAGACACACTTTTGAAAATAACTTTCCCTTTCATGTAAATAAATTATCAGTTCATCAAAATGTTCACATGCGCTTGAGCAATATGTCATAATTACAATTGTGTTTAGAATCATTCAAATGAAAATAATTTGTTAAATCCTTTGATAGAAATAAAGGGGAATGTTGAATATTGATATTGGAATGTAAAGAATGTTGAATATTGTTATTGGAATGTTAAGAATGGTCAATACTGTTATTGAATGCAAATCATGTTGAATATTGTTATTTGAATGCAAAGAATGTTGAATGTTGTTATTGGAATGCAAAGAATGCTGAATATTGTTATTGGAATTAAAGAATGTTGAATATTGTTATTGGAATTAAAGAATGTTGAATATTGTTATTCGAATGCAAAGAATGTTGAATATTGTTATTGAAATTAAGAATGTTGAATATTGTTATTGAAATTAAAGAATGTTGAATATTGTTATTGAAATTAAAGATTGTTGAATATTGTTATTGGAATTAAAGAATGTTGAATATTGCTATTGGAATGCAAAGAATGTTGAATATTGTTATTGAAATTAAAGAATGTTTAATATTGTTATTGAAATTAAAGAATGTTGAATATTGTTATTGGAATGCAAAGAATGTTGAATATGGTTATTGGAATTAAAGAATGTTGAATATTGCTATCGGAATGTAAAGAATGTTGAATATCATTATTGGAATGCAAAGAATGTTGAATGTTGTTATTGGAATGTAAATAATGGAGATTATTTCAAGCTGGAATATTGCTCATGCTAAATGACATGAATAGTGCCATGAGCTGCGGCTCAAACCAGCGTACTAACGCGCCGATGCCGTACCCACTAGACCACCCAGCTCATTTTATAGATATAGAAAAACACTAGCATGAGCAAACAGGCTAAATGAAAAAGGTGGGTGGGTGGGTTTGGGTGAGACGAGCCTAATGTCCAATTTTTTCACAAGATAGATTGTTTTCTTTTCATGTAAGTATTTATTCATTCATCAGGAGAGGCAATGATGAAGTTAACTTCCAACATAGGCTGGATTCGAACCCAGGACCCAGTGATTGCCAGCCCAGCACTATACCACTTAGCTAGGCCCCTGCTCCTTGACTAAATAGAGTCAAAATAATGAAAGTATAAGAGGATATGAGACAATGATATGGAAACTATGGTTTCACACTTTCATCGCATTGAGCTGAATTAAATGAATCTGACAGAAATAATTTTCAATGGAAATTTCATCATTTGAAACAATATCCTCCGGCAATTCAAATTAGATACCATCTCTCTTTCATTGACAAAGGAAAATTGAGATCATTTCCGTTCATTCATGTCGATGAATAGGAAATGCTCCTGGCGTAAAAATACAGCTTTCGGGTCAAAGGAATAAATAAAGAGAATAAAATTACTTCTCCCCAGGGCATCCCCGTTTTATTTGCATAGGCCTCACAATTCAGGAACAGAACTAGAGTTTGGTGAGTAGGCGAGAGAATTTCGCTTAAATCTGGGCGTAAACAGGCTCCTGTTTGCCCAGAAATTTGGGTTGAGATTACTACGCTTGGATTCAAATGGAACTACTTTATTTCCACAAGAAGCCACTCGACAGCGTAGAAATATTTGGCGAAGAAAGTTTAGTTTAAAGGTGCACTGTCTGTCAAATTTGCATATGAAAGTAATGATATAAATTAATACTGCCTTCTTGTTTCATGATATATTTTACCATTACATGTCCATTTTTGTCCAACAATTTAGCTTTAATTTACAATAAATAATATAAATATTAGTTCTTCATGCCATCAAAAACTCAATATGTAAACAAACCCAGTGATGATGTCACTATACTAAACAATGGTGATGATGTGATTTCCATTGTGTTTCAAATGTTTTGGTCTTCTGGATTTTCTCTCAATGTCTAATTTATTTTTTTGTAATTAATGTCTGATAAAATCATAAGATCAACAAATTTAGTGTGCCTTGATTAATAAAGGTTATTTATGAACTATTTGATTGAGCCTTACAAAATCGCAAATTTGACAGACAGTGCAGCTTTGAGTTATTAGCTGAGAAAAAGGGGGAACTGATGAAAGTATGGAATGACCGAGTATCATGCCAACAATTGAGATTGGTTTAAACTACAGCCCAATTTCAAAGTGATTTTTGCATTGTAATTTTTGTACATCTTTATTAGCAGCCGGGTGGCCTAATGGTTAAGGCATCTGCTAATTGCACATTGGCCAGCTCTGCTGAAGGTCCCGGGACCCGGTTTCGATCCCAGGCTTGCATGGGCACTCTTTATGAGCTACGTCTCATCTGGATGTTGATTGCATGAGACGTTAAATCGGGGACTGTGTCTATGCTGAGGCAAGTAAAAGACACCACCCATTGGGTAAATGTGTAACATGGTGTCGACTCCAAGCCTTATCATCTCTCATTATTTCTGCCTCTGGCAGCCGGTCATATAAGCTGACTTAGTTTTAGACCCCGTAGCATTGATACATTAGACATTATTCAGGTGTGTTTATATCCGGATCTGAACAATTTTCTGCGGACAAGTAAAACATGAAAACATGATATAACATAATGTAACTGCTATTCTGTACTTTGATTCAAATAATCTGACCCGTACAATTCCACAATAGAAGAATGAATGAGGCATTCTTATTTGCATTTGTTTTTAGTTTTTTTTAATTATGTGCAACGTAACGATGATCATGAAATGCTAGGCAAAAAAGCATTCTCATAACTGCACTTTAATTTCACCATGCCACTCATTCCCAGCATTTTATGACAATGGAATGACAATATTAGTGCTCAGTCTCGGATATTTCCTGAATAACAAGCATTTTTATCTTGCAATAAGCAACAGGAGGACTGGGCGACCAACTGGTTAGCATTTCTACGGCGGTGACTCTTGGTGCATGAGTATATAACTCATTTCCGGCACTGTGGCTCGCTAAGATATGGCAAAAACTTCCCCTTCATAGGTACATACTTATGACGTACACTTGGTACACCTATAGTACTCTCCCATACACTTGCTAGCCATACCATTATTTTATTTGTATTTAAATTTATTTATTGAACACCCAATACTTGGGATTTTTTATAACAATATGTAAAATCACTAAAAAAACATAACATATAAAATACTTTACAGAAGTTCAAAATGCTTTGGTTAAAAAATTAGTAGGAATAAATTCATCAGAACATGGTTTGATATAGTTTTCATGGCATAGTAAATATTGTAAAGAATCGACCATCTGGACCACAGTTTACGAATTTATTATTTTTGGCAGCCTTATTAAAAATGACACTGAAAGGCTTATTATCTATCCATACCACAGTCAGACATTAATGACCTTATAGGGTTAAAACATTGCTAACTTCAACCGCCCTATACCCAATGCCCTACAGTATTGCCTAAATAATACTGGTCTGAAGCTTCACCAGCTTATATAGACCGATCCATCAGTCCCTACATGTTGATGTAGGGACTGATTCCAAACCATAGGTTTTTTTAGCCCATAAGGCATTTCCAAAAAGTCACTTCTGTCAATATTGTCGATTTTAAGAATAATCCCAATTTTCTAACCAAATCTGTTCAGGCAAAGCTGTAGGCAATGTATTTCTCTACCTCCGTGTGTAATGATAACCAACAAAGCTGACTTGATTATCCTAAAATAAAAAAATGCTTGCGACGAAATCCCACTCAAGAATTTGTGATAGTCATGCCGTCCTCAAAAATATCAACAGAGCAGTGACTCAACGGGGATGACGTTACAAGCTATTCCTCATACACATCAATTGTAGCATCAACACATAGCAACATAACTCGAAAACGCAATAATTATAATTTAAAGTTGCAAGTCGGCAAGTTGTGTAGTTGCTTATGACGCGACGTCTTGGTGGCACGTGCATGGCTATCAGAGATTGCATAAGAAAAATTAATTTGTGCTCAAAAACAGTTCTTAGAAAGCTTGTTACTGCTATTCAAGATTACTTTTGGCACGAAACATGGCAAATAATATTTTTTTGCTAAACCGTCAGAGATTATATATTCACAGAGGGAGCTGCAGTGACATAGTATCTTCATTTAATTAAGAGAGGTAAATGCCGAACTGAAATGAAAATAAATCCCAAGTCTTCCTTATAGTTCAAGTTTGTTTTCTCTGCTTGCACTTTCGACGCATTGACTTATGGCAGATTTTGAGCAGCCTGATTTTGTACTATTTTCTCGGCTTCTACTGGTCAGATTTTCATCAAATTTGGTTTTATGTGAAACCATGCCACAGCATATATAACCAGCTGCCAGTGACAGATGTAATGATGAGATGAATCATGGAGTCAATACCATGTTACACATTCAATAACCCATTTGTCAGGATCTTTTACTTGCCCCAGCATTGGCAGTATTAGATACCCTAGTACAAGGCACCACCAATTTAACGTCTCATGCGATCGAAACTCACGAAGAGTGCCCGCCGTCCAGGCATCTTACCTGGGTAGTGGTGGTGGTGGATTAGGGTTTTACATCCTGTATTTCTGCACCTGATGGGCTAATTAGGACCGGTAGGGACCATGGCAATGAGACGAAGGATGAAACAGCCATCCAACAAAGGCTCGACCGGGGATTGAACCCGGGACCCAGTGGTTGTAAGCCCAGCGTGCTACCACTGAGCTAGGCCCCCACCCCCACATCTTACCTGGGACCTTCATAGCAGCAGAGCTGGCCAATATAGAATTGGTGGATGCATTAACCATTAGGACACCCAGCTGCGCAGCCTTATCAGTTATATCATTTCGTTTAATAATTAGAAAGATATTGTTAAGTTTTTATATATTTTTGGACACAATATTCTAGCAGTCATTGAGGTGATCAATCATAGATTTCAAAAGACCAATCAATCATTCAAAACTGCATGAGTCATATAATATGATTTATTATGATTTTCAGGAAATGATTACATTTTTACGTGACAAGAGTATCGCTGTGGGTATAATTTCACTCTATGAAAGGAAACCTGTCATGTTTTATTGTTTTCCATTGTATTTTGTCACGTGGGTCGTTATGACGTCATCTTGTGATCTCGTGAAAAACGAGAGTTGAAAATTAGTCTCATTAATTTAAAGAGTTATCCAGAGTTGTGGAATGTCTCTGTATTTCGAATAACTACAAATGAATTGGACAACTAATTTAAATAAAGAAATTAAATTTAATGCTACAAACGGGTGTTGATAAAGCTATGAAACTGGATTTGAATTAATTTTCAATGAATTGTACTTAAAGAACTGGTTCAGAAAACATTATTTGTAATTTCACATTTTATTATTTCATAATGTAATGTCAGTGTGGGTAAAACGAACTCCATGTATTTTGCGTGGCGATAAAATACATCTTTTCTTACCTTACCTTACCTTACCTTAGCCTAACTTACCTTACCTTATCTTATCTTATCTTATCTTATCTTATCTTATCTTATCTTATCTTATCTTTCTTATCTATCTTATCTTATCTTATCTTCATGTATTTTGCCTGGCAATAAAATACATCTTATCTTATCTTAACGTGTCTTATCTTATCTTATCTAGCATTATTTTAATAATAATCTGAAAGAAATAACATAGAAAAAAAGAAACAGCATTCCTGAATTTAACAATTTTCATAATGCCGAGATTTCTGAGATTTAGCGTCTGAATTACATCCTGTTTTGCAAGTGGACTGAGATTTTTGGTTTTATAAATATTTTCGAAATGTCAAATTCAAAACTAATACCTCGATTTTCAAATAATTTGATGTGTCTGCATTTTTATCAACTTTGGCAAATGCTGCTTAATATAATATAATATCTATTTCTTTCCAACTTAAGCTTAAGTTTTGACGGAATGCTACAAAATAATCATTTTGGTAATATTTCAAAAATAATTTGAAGGTTCGAGAAATGACTTAGAATTAAATCGACAAAAAAAAAGGGGGGGGGAGGTCTATATGTGTATATAACTACAGCGCCCGCTCATGAGAAAGTAGTTTGTGACTAACATCGTGATAAAGTAGTTGTGACAAAAAATAATACATTAAAAAATATATTACATAAAAAGATAGCAAGAATTATCTTTGGTACACATATACTTTAATGAGTATATCATCTTTAATTTAATCTACTAAATAAAATTCCTTTTTTTTTTCATTAAATAATTGTTTGCGCATCATCGTTATTGTAATTAAGTATATTTATATTATTTATCAGACGCAAGCCACCTTAAGTTAGATTCTACACAGCACTTAAGTTAGATTCTACACACTTAAGTTAGATTCTACACTAGAACTCTGATTTAAGAACACCTCAATATTAAGACCACCTCGCACCTAAGACCACTATAGACCCAACTCCATCTTTACTATTGTATTTAAGCCAAAATATCATTTCAGATTAAAGACCAGTAAAATTTCAAAAGTGATCTTAATAGTGAATTTTAACTTTATTTTATTTAACTTAAGCCAATATTTCCTTCAGCCGCTTGAAATTTGAATGAGAAATTTGGGAGATTAAAATGTATAGTGATATTAATGGTATGCATTATTAGTTTTAAGTAAGTTAAAAATAAAAAAAAATGTTAGTAATTTCTAGTGAATCACATGTTACTTTTTAAAACGTTTAGCTTTTGGGACAAACAAGCAATTTTTAGTGAATAACTAGAAATACTTTATTCATATTTCATAATTCATCCCTAAAAACCATTAGCATTTATAAATTGTTTAAGTAGTTCTTTTTTTACTTAGTACGTTTTTGATGTGACTTATCATGTTTAAGAAGTTGCCATGGTTACACAACACAATAATTAATGTGGATGGAATAAATTTCGTTATTATAATCCATGACAAAGAATATTGCAATTCTTAATGAAGATGAAATTAAATCCACACAGCAATGAAAGAAAACTTTATCTTTGAATTAAACTGATAAAAAATGGCTGACAAAATATAAAAACTGCCATAATGGTGTCGGAATACCCATTGTTGCCGATAACAATGTCGGCAAAATGATGGCAAAACAATTAATGTCCAGCTTTAAAAACCATGCATCATTATCAGTGCTTGCAACGAAATTAATTTCTGTATTAAACCGTGAAAAATGATTAATACATTTTCAATTAATGATTCATGATTCAATGAATTTTAATGTTTAAACGAATGAGGTATTTGAAGTTGGACTGGAGATTCGGTGATATTAAATTTGCCAATGATTTTGTAATTATAGTGATTTCACGTTGTCATCTCAGACGAAATTATCCATATGTTGATTTGGCTAACACATCAACTACAGCACAACCTGTCGAAAATGGCTCATTGGTAGTAGTAGTAGTAGTAGTAGTAGTAGTAGTAGTAGTAGTAGTAGTAGTAGTAGCAGTATTAGTAGTAGAAGTAGTAGCAGTAGCAGTAGTTGTAGTAGTAGTAGTAGTAGTAGTAGTAGTAGTAGTAGTAATAGTAGCAGTATTAGTAGTAGAAGTAGTAGCAGTAGCAGTAGTTGTAGTAGTAGTAGTAGTAGTAGTAGTAGTAGTAGTAGTAGTAGTAGTAGTAGTAGTAGTAGTAATAGTAGCAGTATTAGTAGTAGAAGTAGTAGCAGTAGCAGTAGTAGTAGTAGTAGTAGTAGTAGTAGTAGTAGTAGTATTAGTAGTTGTAGTAGTAGTAGTAATAGTAGCAGTATTAGTAGTAGAAGTAGTAGCAGTAGCAGTAGTTGTAGTAGTAGTAGTAGTAGTAGTAGTAGTAGTAGTAGTAGTAGTAGTAGTAGTAATAGTAGCAGTATTAGTAGTAGAAGTAGTAGCAGTAGTAGTAGTAGTAGTAGTAGTAGTAGTAGTAGTAGTAGTAGTAGTAGTAGTAGTAGTAATAGTAGCAGTATTAGTAGTAGAAGTAGTAGCAGTAGCAGTAGTAGTAGTAGCAGTAGTAGTAGTAGTAGTAGTAGTAGTAGTAGTAGTAGTAATAGTATTAGTAGTAGTAGTAGTAGTAGTAGTAGCAGCAGCAGCAGTAGTAGTAGTAGTAGTAGTAGTAGTAGTAGTAGTAGGAGTAGGAGTAGTAGTAGGAGTAGTAGTAGGGAAGTAGTAGTAGTAGGAGTAGCAGTAGTAGTAGTAGTAGTAGTAGTAGTAGTAGTAGTAGTAGTAGTAATAGTATTAGTAGTAGTAGTAAGTAGTGTCCCATGATTAACCCCAGATAGTCTCCAATACCAGGTAGTAATTACTACCTGTAAAAGGTTATGTTAAATGTTTTTTTTTTTTTAATAACATTCTAGGCAAGAAGATTTTCAGCGCACAAGCTTGCAAAGTGAACTGACACTTAACTGCAATCATTTATAAGACAAACCTTGTCACCTAGGTGCAGTGGTAGCATTCTAATTGCAAGTAGATTAGTGAATTTAAAAGTAATGCAACTTGACTTACCTGCAATTGCCAAGTGCAATATGAAGAAGTTCATCCTTGATCTTTGACCTCTTTTTGACAAGCCAATTGCAATTAGAACAGTCAAATTGCCAACCACAATCAGAGTGAAGAGTATGAGCTCGAAGACAACTTGGGCTTGCTGGAACAAAAAGAAAAATATATTAGATGTTGTGTACAGACTAAGTCTGTGAACAAGCCTGGGTTACTGCATATGACCATAAGTGTAATGAGTGAAAAAATACCTTCAAATATTTCCCAAAACTTCGGATCTATATGACTTTCAAGGATAGCTTTTGTATTGAATCATATGTTTCTATGGGTATGAATAGGAAATATAGAATTGTGCTTGCCCAGTTGCGTTATGGCATTCTACCTTTAGAAATGGAGATGGGAAGATGGAAAGGGATGGAAATAGAAAGGCGAGTCTTTAAACTGTGTCATGAAGACGGTGTTGAGGATGAAGCACACTTTCTTTTTAATTAAGTTTTATAATCATGAAAGAAACAGTTTAATAAATGAACATATTAGATCATTACATTTTTATACACTTGATAATCATCTTTAAGTTCTACTTTACTTTATTATATTAAATAAATTCAACAATTTGTTAATTTTCCGTAACACCTAATGTTTGTTAATAACTGCACTTTTATGGTATTATTTTAATTTACCATTCTTTTTTGTTTAATTCGTTTATAGAAGGAATGACTTGTACGCCCAAGTAGGCTGGGTGTGACTTAATTTTTTTTTGTTACTATTGTTAGATAATATGTATCCCTTGTGTGACCGAGTGGCTAATACCAAATACAATATTATGCTTAACAGATCAATGATTAAACATTATTTGTGAACCATTGAACTTTATTTTGAGATGCTTCTTAAGGTATATAAATATTTTGGTTTTTGCCTCATATACATTAGTTTCATAAAATACGGTCGACTCCATAAAGCTGTATCAACCTATTCCTGGCTGTAGCTATAACTGGCTAAAGCCAGCCGCTTCTGTCTACTCCTAGCTTATAGCTTACTAACATAACATAAACCTTGGCAAATGTAAACAATTTATCTAATAAATCATACATAGAGATCCAGCTTTGAGTAGCCAGCTATAGCCACAGTTCCGTTCAGTAGCAGGTAGCATCATATAGCAGAAGTTGTCTAGCTTTCTCTAGGTTCAATTTGACAGGTCGTTTTTAATAAAACTAACTGTATAAGTCAATGGACACTTGCACTTGAATTTTTTTTTTTTAATATAAAAAAATCAAGAATGTGCTTGTATGTCGCTAAAATTATCAGATGCCATTCGTTGCTTACAAATATCTAATTTCAAATTATCTATGGCATGATAAATCTGATGAGCATGTGACCAGTCAAAGCCACTATTGTAAATATCTTAATACTGCTGTCGTAACTTAGTTAACAGGAATTATATCGAACCAATACTGGTCTTATCTGGAGTCGAAATTGAATCTGCCCTCCTTCCATATGGTGAAAATGTCATGCAAATATTGCAAGTCCATAACCCTGAGCATAGAAGGCACCACAAATTAACATCTCATGCGTTAGATAATCAGAAATAAATTTGGACTTAATGACTTGTGAGTTGACACTATATCAAGCTGAAAGTATTTATACTTTTGCTGGACAATGAAAGAACAGTATTATCCTTTATTGCTACATTTCATGCATTTGAAAGTTAGTCTATTCAGAGACTCACATCTTGGTTTGGCCATGGATGCCACTAATTTGGTGAACTGGGCCACGAGGCCATCCACCTTCCGGTTAAGATCTTCCACGGGGTTTGCAACAGGTTGAATACATATTGCCTGGACCGTATACACAAATTTTATCAGCGATGACTAAGTCATTAAGTGATATCATTAAGAATTTTTAAAAAGCAAAAGTTGAAATTGCCGCTTCACTGAATGAAAATGATGATTGTGGAAAAGTAACAGCATGTCAAGATTAGTAATAGTTTGTGCACTCATTATTTTTCAATATAAAATAACTTCAGATAGGTAGAAAGGCTGTAAAACCGTGTGCACATATAATCCCATGAAAAATATGAAGAATGCTGCATGGCCCTCATTCTGCGAACTCGGACGCGAATATTGGCCATGCTTGCTTGGCTAGGTTCAAACCGCACCCCGGGCACTCTTTATGAGCTACATTCAAGCTGGAAGTGATCTCTCCTGAGAGTTCAGCCAGATTGCCAAGCTTGCATAGTATTGTATCAATGCTACTAGTTTGAAGCTTAATCGGCTTAAATGAGCAGCTGCTAGAGGCAGACGTAATGATGAGATGGTAGTGGAGTGCACAAAATCTCATATATTTACCCCATGGGTGGGGTCTTTTACTCGCTTCAGCGTAGACTCAGAGTACAAAGCACCTCCAATTGAACATCTTGTGCGACTAGCAACCAGCTGAGATGTAGCTCTCGGTGTGTGTGTGATTAGGGCTTCACGTCCTGTATTTCTGCGCCTCGGGCTAATTAGGACAGGCAGAGACCATGGCAATGAGACGAAGGAGGAAACAGCCATCCAACTTAGGCTCGACCGGGAATCGAACCCGGGACCCAGCGGTTGGAAGCCCAGAGCACTACCTCTGAGCTAGGCCCCTGCCCTTGTAGCTCTTGGTGAGTGCCCGAACCAATAAGTAACAGAAGTAACAAAGTGCAATAAAGTAAAACTATTCAATATGCCAGACTATGTGCAAAGACAGGAAGAGCTGTCAATAAAATCCAATAAACACACAACCTGGCATCTCGTCACTTCCATATAATTCCATTATATCAAAGTAACTTCTTATTACCCCAGCTAAATACGGTAACACAGATGTCAGTTACTACAAACAAGATCATGTGACCAGATCACGTGACCAGATCACGTGGGACGTCACGTGACAAAGAAGGTGTCAGGGGCTAGGATCAACGTCTGGACTAATTTTTCAGACTTCTATATGGTCTGTGAACTAAAGTTAATCCAAATGTCTAAGTTGTTATCTGTACAACAATACTCTTTTTTGCAGACAAATGTATAGCGATAAAGTAAGATAACAAGCTTATCAACAAAAATTTAAAAAAAAGGTATAATGCTTGACAACTTTATGGAGTGGCTGCAGTAGCTTCTTATAAGTATAGTTTTTGTGAAAACATCTTTTCAGTACTAACAATTACCATAAAATATTTTTTTGTAAGATAATAATTATAGCTTAATATATATTATTTTCACAATAGTCTTTTCATTGAGCAGCCCTGAATTCTGCAAGACATAAGTCTTTCCATGTCTATTAAGCTTTCTATTACTCATTTTGCTTTTCAGACATAGTAGGTCATAACAAACTGATTCCATTAATATAATTTTCTCTAAGGAATGACAGAAATCAACGAAATGATAAGATGTCAAATATACATTAAAATGCACTAAAAGTACTGCTGCTAGGATACACTTTGCTTCATCCAATCAGAGTCAAGGGCGTGAACTTTTTCAGCCTATAGAATTGCAGTATTCTGTGGTGCCACCTGGTGCCACCTGGTGCAAATACCAAGAACCTACCGAGAAAATCCACTATTATCAGTTCATCATTTTTTCCAGTAAACCAATCTGTTTTATACAACATCTCCAATATTTACCCTGAGAATTTGGAACCTGAACTACTCTTACATAATGACCCATGTCCTGATCCAAGAGGCCTTAATAGCATTATTGGACCCTTAGAATTGCTGAATGGGCTAATGGGCTAAGCAAAGAATCGGGGTGCAATGCTGGAATTTCTCACAATAGCTTGGACAGCTAACCAAATATACTTGGTAAATTGCCTGAGAAAATTAAATAGCTGACAACAGGAGCCTTAATTATTCTCATATAGGCCTGGGAGAATGGATAGGCCATATAAAAGTCGAGTTAACTGGGAATTTCCAGATTGCCTACAATTCACTATTGAAGGTAGCTACTTTTGAGTGTTTATTAAGAGTGAAAGGAAGAAGAAAAAAAAGAAAAAGATATAAGATAGATATATAGATAGATAAATGGATGGCTAGATAGACAGACAGACAGATAGATAGATAGACAGATAGGTAGATAGATAGTTAGATAGCTAGCTAGCTAGATAGTTAGATAGCTAGCTAGCTAGATAGTTAGATAGCTAGCTAGCTAGATAGATAGATAGTTAGATAGCTAGACAGATAGAGCTAGATAGATAGATAGATAGATAGTTAGATAGCTAGACAGATAGAGCTAGCTAGATAGCTAGATAGCTAGATAGATAGATAGATAGATAGATAGATAGTTAGATAGTTAGATAGCTAGCTAGTTAGACATATAGAGCTAGATAGATAGATAGATACATAGCTAGATAGCTAGACAGATAGAGCTAGATAGATAGATAGATAGATAGATAGATAGATAGTTAGATAGCTAGACAGATAGAGCTAGCTAGATAGCTAGCTAGATAGATAGTTAGATAGCTAGACAGATAGAGCTAGCTAGATAGCTAGCTAGATAGATAGATAGATAGATAGATAGATAGATAGATAGTTAGATAGTTAGATAGCTAGTTAGTTAGACATATAGAGCTAGATAGATAGATAGATACATAGCTAGATAGCTAGACAGATAGAGCTAGCTAGATAGCTAGATAGCTAGATAGCTAGATAGATAGACAGATAGACAGATAGGTAGCTAGGTAGATAGGTAGATAGATTGACAGATAGACAGATAGATAGATAGGTAGATAGGTAGATAGATAGTAAATAGATAGATAGTAGATAGATAGATATATAAATAGATCGATGATAGATAGGGAGATAGATAGATAAATAGATAAGTTAGATAGACATATAGATAGATAGTTAGACAAATGATAGCTAGATAGCTAGATAGATAGATAGATAGATAGATAGATAGATGGATGGATAGGTAGATAGATAGATAGATAGATAGATAGATAGATATATGGATGGATAGGTAGATAGATAGATAGATAGATAGATAGATAGATAGATGAGTGACAATTCCGTTAGGCAGAGTCTACCAGAGAGCACTGGAATTCTCCATTCGCAATAAGTAATTTGTTCTTTGGTGCGACTACAGAAATACTTAAAATGACATGACAACGCTGCCAAACTGCTAAAATAGTAAGTATACAGGACATACAAAAAACTTTTGACAAATACAGGAACATGAGCAGAATACAGTCCGATTCCTTTTACAAATCTTTTCTCCTAAATAAACAATCACCATTATGTACATTAAAATAACTAGGATGATTTTATTTACAATTTCATTATAACATCTGCTAAAGTATAGGTAAACTTTTGAGCACGACTGTATATGATAAAAAATTGCAAAATATTAATTCAAATTGTTATCATCTTAAGAAGAACAGCAGTATCGTTTCTTAAAAAAGCTGTTATTATAGAAATGACACCCTCTAAATTATATTCGCCACATTCATACCCAAGATCCAGGTATAAACATAAACCATACCAGAAAAGCTTGTTCTGTATGTTGACAATGGGGCAAGAACGTGCAATGTACAAATGACCATATGCATAGCCAAGGGCTATAGTCCATCATTAATGACATTACTGCAGTTATATGACATTAATGCTCTTGTAAGGTAGCAGGCTTACATGCATATCTGTAACGTATATCACCAACTAACTGGGTAGGATGTAATTTCGAAATGAATAATTATAAATGTTTGTGAATGTTTGCATCACTTCTTCAGAGTGACAGTAATACAGCTAAAGATATTTTGGGACAAGCTATCAGGGTTAATAGCATATTAGTGGATACATATAATATTTCTATGTCTCAATGCTACTGGATCTGCTTATTCAGCTTATGTGAGCAGGTTCCAGAGGCACACATAATGGTGAGATGATAAGGCTTGGAGTCCTCACCATGTTACACATTTACCCCATGGGGAAGGGGGTCTTTTGTTTGCCTCAGCATAGACACCAAGTACAAGACACCTTCAAATTAACCTTCTAATGCGATTTACGTCTAGCTACTTCTAGCTTAGGTGGTGGTGGTGGTGGTGGATTAGGGCTTTACGTCCTGTATTTCTGCACCTGATGGGCTAATTAGGACAGGTAGGGACCATGGCAATGAGACAAAGGATGAAACAGCCATCCAACATAGGCTCGACCGGGAATTGAACCTGGGACCCAGTGGTTGGAAGCCCAGCGCGCTACCACTGAGCTAAGCCCCCACCCCAACTACTTCTAGCTAAGATGTAGATCATAACGAGAGCCTGTGCCTGGAAATCAAACCTGGGACCTTCAGCAGACTGGCCAGTGTGGAATTGGCGGATGCCTTGCCTATTTCGTCCAACAATGCGATTCACCTCTCTCCACAACTATCAATATGGGATTTTCAGTGTCATCTCCTCGGAGTGGCTTCTTTTAGAATGAAAAGTAGGTCTGATTGTTTCCAGAGCATAGTAATCTCCACGCGAACCTCTGGGCAAACAGGTGCCTGTTTACTCCCAGACTCGAGTGAGATTCTCTCGCCTGGCTCTAGTTATGTTCCTGATTTGTGAGGTCTATGCAAATAAACCAGCAGGCTGCCCCAGGGATAAGTAATTTTACTCTCTTTGTTTATTCCTTTGACCTGAAAACTGTATTTTTACGCCAGGAGCTGTTTCTATTCAATGAAATGAACGAAAGGAAATGATCTCAATTTTGCCTTTGTTAATGAAAGAGAAATGGTGTCTAATTTAAATGGCCCGAGGATATTGCTTCAAATGATGAAAAGTTCATTGAATATAATTTTCATGGTAGATGAGGTTAAACCAGCTCAGGGTGATGGAAATCTTAAACCATAATTTTCTCCCTCTGTGTCCTCATTATCTTTGTGTTTCCTTTGCTTCTGTGCTCTCTTTTGGTATTTCTCCCTACCTGCCTAATCTATGTACATAGCTGTGACCGGCAGGGGCCTAGCTCAGAGGTAGCGCTCTGGGCTTCTAATTGCTGGGTCCCGGGTTCGATTCCCGGTCGAGCCTAAGTTGGATGGCTGTTTCATCCTTCGTCTCATTGCCATGGTCTCTGCCTGTCCTAATTAGCCCAACTGGTGCATAAATACAGGACGTAAAGCCCTAATCACCCACCCATGTACATAGGTGTATATTCCTGCCATTGTGTTGGTAGTTGTTTATCTCGCTTTCTGTAATTGTACAGCCAAACGCAACAAAGAGCTGTCCAGTTCATCTTGCAAGTACATGCCTGCAACATCACCATTGTTTTGAACTCCTGGTCACCCATGTGAAGATGCTCTGTTTAAAGTCAGTTATGGGCATTCATTAACCAGTTTGTTTTCTTCGCCCTGAAATTAACCTGTGATGTCTAAAGACAATTTGTTACAGAATTTCGATGCATTTTTCTGCATTTGGCAGTGATAGTTAGCTTTTCATGGCAAAGGTAGTAAAAACAAATACATTCTATCTTTCTGTCTCTCTACCTATACCTTACCATAGAAAAAAGGTTCAATACAATACTCCCTTCCTATCTATCTATCTATCTATCTATCTATCTATATTTCTGTCTATCTATCTATCTATTTATCTACCAACCTATCTATCTATCTACCTACTTACCTATCTATCTATCTACCTATCAACTTACCTACCTATCTACCTACCAACCTACCAACCTACCTATCTATCTTCCTATCTACAGGGTGCGCCATAAAAACTTGCACAAGCAGCTACTGCTACCTCTTTTGTTATTACCTCAATTGACTGTAATCGCATGCAGCTGCAATCATACACACGAAAGTAATAATAGTCCTAAATTATGTTTATAAATATATTTTCGTTTTTCCTCAAGAATTATAGATAATATGGATCTAAATATAGCACATGCACACTTATCACACCTTCGGGTGATTTTCACCTCGGCTTTTGCAATATAAGCATTAGATTATGTCACTGATCATACAGATGTGTTACAGACACCTTTCTTGACCTTTGCCGCCAAAAATAGGGCAAATAGATTCATTTTTAATAAAAAGGTAGAGCATTGACACTTTTGAGGCGGAAAGTGTCATTTTGGATTTTGGTAAATTTTCTGTCTTTTCTGTCTAATTAACTGGCCAATCCTCCTGAAAATCATGTGATTATTTCGAGATTAGTTGTAAATTCAAAAAGTCCCTCTGGAATGCCATTATATTTCTCGGTTTTAATTTCATGACTTTGCTGAATCAAAACTGGAACCAACCTTCTTATCATCTAATACCTTGATATATATATGCACATATAAAAAACATTGAAGGAGGATTCTGTGTAAATATGATATTTTCTATGGCTTCAGAGGTGTAGTAACTAGGAAATATCTAATTTGTAAACTTTCTGCAACTAGAGACACCATGCAAGCAGACAGAAATTTGACTTCTGTGATGTGTATCACTCAGAACAAGCCCTGCAGCATACACCATCTCAATAATTCAGATACTGATATTGTCTAACATTATAAGATCAATAATATCACAATAACCAATTGCTTATACCCCTAACTGAATGTGGCAAAACTTTAAAAGACTTCATAAGCATTTGAGTAACCTAGAGCTATCCCGAAAGTAGAGATGCCTTGTGCAAGTTTTTATGGCGCACCCTGTACCTATCTATCTATCTATCTGTCTGTCTATCTGTCTAGCTGTCTGTCTGTCTGTCTGTCTGTCTAGCTGTCTAGCTGTCTGTCTTCATCAAAACTGCAATGTATGACTTCTGCTTCTGCCAGTCAGTTTGGCAAACGTGACTTCACACACTACTGATTGTTGAATACAATGGTATCACAAGCCACTAAACTGCAGCGAAACAAATTTTAAAGAGATTGACAACAACAAAATAATAAAAATCCCAAAGTGTATCTTATATATGTAGATATTCCTTTTATATGTTCACATTTTCCTTTTTACAAAATCAATATTATAATGTGAGCAGAATTGACTCAAACTGAGCAATAAAATGAAAAGATCAAATTTCATGCCACTCACTCATCAAATTTTTAATCAGCATGCCCAAATTATGTACGATCAAGTAATTAATCACTCCAATACCAAGTTTACAAGTCTGTATCTTTCTCTATCTGGCTTTGCCTGTTATTCTGTCTCATGTCTCATAAAGAAACTGCTTATGCCTAATCTGTCTTCCAGCTAGTGTCGTATGCCCTTATAAAGCTGCACACACACACAGCTAGAGATGCAATATTGTAGGATAAGTCTGTCCCGAAGCTTAGGCTGGATACTCAACTGAAGCTGTTGGGACTAAAAACCAGATTGCCTATTAGTCTCTGTCTGGTAATACAGAGGCATCGTTGAAGAAAAATAGTGTCATAGACTTAAAGTCACAACAGCGGATGGAAAGTCACAGTTAAGCTGGATTGTCACCCGACATGACAGAGGCCAAGATCTCATACATTCACTGCATTGTCTTCTTAATACTGATTACCTAGAATAGAATAATCTTTATTTAAAGTCGACGTAAGACAACAATAAAATTAGCTCAAAGAGCTATTGATCGACCTACCATCCAGAGCCTTGCTGGGTTCACTATCTCTATATAAAATAAATAATCTCTATATAAAATAAATAAACTTCATCTAATATTAAAATTTTCATGCCATCAAAAATCCAATATGCAAACAATCCAAATGAAGAGGTGATGATTCCATTTCCATTGTATTTCCAATGTTTTGGTCTTGATTTCTTTCAATGTATCATTTATCTTTTTGTAACTAATGCCTGATAGATTCATTAGTTTACACATATTTAAAGGATAAAACAGTCATCCAACTTAGGCTTGACAGGGCAATAGCTGTCAGTGGTTGTAATTTAAATGAATTTGCCAATTCAGTTTGCAAGTTAAGGAAGGTTGTATATTTTTGAAAAAGGTTTCTGAATATTTTTTTTGGTGTGACTGCACCAGTTTACTCCCATAGTGAAATGCAAATACACAATTATCAAACCAGAGAAACTATTAATGGCCAATATTCAGACATACTCAGTAGTTAGGTAGTTATTAGAAGAATATGAACCCCCATATATTGTAACTAATGTATGGGTGTTTGTCTGCAATAAAGATAAATAATAATAACTATTTTCGTCAGGAATTCCATTAGATACCAACCACTTTTAATTCCATAACAAACACCATAAGAAAAATAAGAAAATTCAAACCTACTGTCTACACTTTTTGAACTTATCAAACACTACTTCCTGGAGACACATAGCAGCAAATATATAATAAGAAACTTTTATATATGCCAATCCTAAAACAATAGTGCCTTGCAGTCCCTACTAGATTTAGCATAGGCAAATAATTATATAAACCAATACAGACTACTACATTCTTGCCTTATGATATTTTTGCCATTACAGGCCCATTTGTGCATAACAATTTAATATTAAGTTACAATAAATATAAAAATAGAGTTGTTATGCCATCAAAAATTCAATTTTAAATGAAAGCTGGTATAGTGATGACGTCACAATACCGAACAATGGGTGACAATGTCATTTCCATTGAGTTTCAAATGTTTTGGTCTGGATTTTCTCTCAATTTATGATTTATTTTTTGTAAATAATGCCTGACAGACTGACCATCTTTTACAAATTTAGTGTGCCTTGGTAAATAATGGCAATTTTAACCTATCCGATAAAATTCTTAGAAAATTGCAATTTGGACGGACAGTGCAGCTTTTAACACCAGTGCACCATCACCCTTCATGTTGTCCATCCCATATGGTTCATCCCACCTCCCGTCTCATTGGTAGCCCGCCATACCGTGGACGACCAAGTCTAATCTCCTACCCTATTTGATTGAACCATTTTGGATCAAATTTCCAGGCGTTTTCTAAAACTTTACAGAACAATACTCAAAACTAAAACTAAAACAGTGAAATTCATTGCCCAAATGTACACAAATGGAATAATTCACTCTAATATCATTTTTATTAGTAGAAGGTGAAACACCTCTAGACAAGCATTATTGGTCTCCAATCATCAGCTGGAACCAGACTGAGGATACCAGTCAAGAGCAAGTAAAACGAATTACCTGTTTTCGTGTCTTGACGGAACAATTACCTTCTGTGGCTTCTCAACGGATTAAATATGGACTTTTATGATTAACATCTCCACATTTTTATGAAACTATTTGACTCTCACTTTTTTATTAAAATGTATTAATCAACTTATTATATATAAATTATTTATTTTTGTTAATTATGATTGTACCACATGGGTTGAATTGAATAATAAAAATTTAAAAGGTCTCCATCGTAATTTATTTATTTATAAAACATATTTATACAGGGAAATAAACATTTTGAGCAACAGCTCTTTTAGATTATTTTCATTACATGACCTTGTTTCTCTGTTAGACACTTCAATCTGCATTGTGATTACGTTAGTCAGATAATCTGGAACTAAACCATGTATAGATTTGAACAAAAAAATGGCATAAAATAATCACGTCTTTGGCATAATTGCATATTCTCACGTACACCTATATAAATAATGCATGTATATAAATAATGCAATTTTGTACAGGTTATGAAAATAAAATGATCAAAGTCCTATGTCCAGGAATGGTACTTTGCACCAGACAGAGCTGATCAGGATAGACAGGTGCCAAGATAATTAGGCGAATGATGAAGCGCAACCTTCCAATGTGGGCTGGATTTGAACCCAGGACCCAGAGGTTGGCAACCGGAGCGCCACCACTAAGCTAAGCCCCTGCTCCCTAAGTTTAGTAGTCACTAATCAGCTTAACTGAAATCCCACATATGCACTAACAATGTAGATGTTTTTATGCCCTACCCTCATTAAGATAATAAACAATCCGGGTTATCCTAACTGTGTATACAGATGCTGGTGTGTGTGTGTGTGTGTGATTGGGCTTTACGTCCTGTATTTCTGCACCTGATGGGCTAATTAGGACAGGCAGGGACCATGGTAATGAGAAGAGGGATGAAACAGCCATCCAACTTAGGCTCCACTGGGAATCGAACCTGGGACCCAGCGGTTGGAAGCCCAGAGCACTACCTCTGAGCTAGGCCCCCGCCCTTATACAGATGCTGGTAAAGCATGTAACATTGTGAATGAGACCGTAAACCTAATCTAGACCGACCAATCACCAACATTATTCCATGATGAATAAAGGAAGGGAGTTGTCCGCAGCATATGTAAACAACAAAAAAGGTCCTTGTACAAAGAGGACATTTCATGACCGAACGACTTGATTGGATGCCGATATAGGATACAGAGGGTCTAAAACTAATCATTTGGTAAACAAATCTTTCATCAACCTGAAATATTCTCCCATTCCCTTAGATCCAGTTAGTTTCATAAAATATGGTCGACTCTAGACAGCTGTAGGGACCTATTCCTGGCTGTAGCTATAACTGGTTGAAACCAGCTGCTTCTGTCTACTCCTAGCTTATAGTCCTCTTACACTTACCACCACTGAAACAAATGTTAAATGTGGGAAATATATCTAATATATTATGAATATGTATGTGCAATAGACATGAATCTTTTCAACTCTCAACTTATGCACCACATGGTGCAGCATTTACTCCTAGATGTGGCTTGGAGTAGTCAGCTATAACCATACAGTTCCCTTTAGTGGCAGGTAGCATCTTATAGCAGAAGTTGTCTGGCTATGTCTAGGTTCAATTTGTCAGGCCGTTTTTAATTTTGCATTTGAAGAGAAATTACAAAAGAAGCCCAACTTAATAAAAACCAAGAACTATGTTTGCATACAAAACATACAGATATCACTCATTCACTCCATGACACATTTAGAGCAAATGTGGGTTTCTACCCAAATATGGTAACGCACAATTTTTCCAAAGTAGCTTTCTTAACGATGCGTTGATCTGAAAAGTCGTTAACATCTGTGCTATGTATGAGACAGCTAGACAGGCACAACAAAGAGTGTGCATTGCATAGAACCAGGTGTTGACCATAGGGGTCAAGGTCATCACCCACAAGTGTGTCATTGACAGAACACTCATATAAACTTGTCACCAAAATGTCAACCACTTTTATGTCAGTCATGGCATTTTAGTTCTTAAATTAGTTCTTTGCCTGCAATGGTTTGCAATACAATTCCCCAGAAATCCGTTATAGGTTTAACACTGCTGTGACATTACAAAATACTAGCTTTGCAAAAAGTCTGAGATTTGCAAGCAAGGAAACTCAACTAGTCCCTGAATCTTTCAGTGATCAGAGTGTGTATTTCTGTGTACGACAAATCATGAAGGAGTGAGAGCAGCAGTGTAAAATGCTGGATGAGTGCAGGACTTCCCATACTATATCAGAATTGGCAAATTTGAGGGATGGACTGTTTGATTCAATTCTTACTAGAAATGAGACTATTGGACTTTTAAATACTCTTCGCATACAATGATTCAATTAATTGATTCCATTGTAAATTTTTAAATGTGATATGAGTTCATGACTCAAACTTTGTACCAATGGTGTATGAATAAAGATTTTATATATATATTAGCTTCAGTCGATGTTCCTTAACAAGAGTTAAATGCACTGAAAAACACCTCATTATCAATGAACATGAAGGCAGTTTTCAGTATGGTTTGGTTTTTCTAAATGTGTACTTTGTGAAACGTGTTACAAATTATCATGTAACATACCTGAAACCAAACAATCAGTCAAACTCAACAGTTCATCTTCCTTTAATAGGGATGTTTATCCATATAAATTGTATACTAATAGCTACTGATTGAGGATGTGGGTGATTAGGGCTTTACGTCCTGTATTTCTGCACCTGATGGGCTAATTAGGACAGGCAGGGACCATGGCAATGAGATGAAGGATGAAACAGCCATCCAACTTAGGCTCGACCGGGAATCGAACCCGGGACCCAGCGGTTGGAAGCCCAGAGCGCTAACTCTGAGCTATGCCCCCGCACCTACTGATTGAGGAAATGTTATTGGTCAGCAGTTCAATCAATGTTCATTGTTCACTTCAGCTGACCCAGAACACAGTTAAATGCATTGAAAAACCCCTTATTGTCAATGAACATAAAGGCTGCTTTGGATGCGTTTGTGTGGTTTGTTCTGCTCCATGTTTAATTTAGAAAATGTATTGCAAATTGTCACATCACATGGGTCAGCTGAAACTAAACAAGGGGTCAGCTGCAACCAAATAATCAGTCAGACTCAATAGGAATACTTATTCACCTACATTGGATAAAGCTATTGATTGAGGAAATGTTTGATGCACTGCACCGTGTGTGTGTGATTAGGGCTTTACGTTTTGTATTTCTGCACCAGTTGGGCTAATTAGGACAGGCGGAGACCATGGCAATGAGACGAAGGATGAAACAGCCATCCAACCTAGGCTCGACCGGGAATCGAACCCGGGACCCAGCAGTTGAAAGCCCAGAGCGCTACTTCTGAGCTAGGCTCCTGCCCACTGATGCACTGCTCATCAAGCTTTTACTTTACAAATTGGCACAACAAACTAATCAGTCCAGCACAATAAATTCTTACGCTAAACAATACAACCTATAAACCAATCAAACCCCAATCCAATCACTGTGGTAAACAACAAACCAATCTAACCAACTGAAACAGTAACCATTTACTTGGCCTAGAGACCATCAACCAATCACATTCAATCTTCAATTAAGTCCATGAAGTCTTATCGAAAACCGCAGGAGCAATCTTGTTCGACAGTATCGCCTTACAAATCAGTCTGAACATTCCGGTTGCTAGTGTGGTGTATGCTGTTCTTAAACAGTAACTTAATCTAAAGTGCTTAGATGTTAATCACAATTTAGCAATAAAATAAATTATTATAGGCTTTAATTAATAATTGTTCCAAAAGTAAGGCTTTAAAGTTCACTTTCCAGATGAATGGGTATTTTCAAATTCAAATCATCGGCTTAGCACTCAAGATTAACTCATTTAACAATGATTCTATTGTGAACCTAAGAAAGAATTACTTGTATATAAAACGACATAATTTTCCACAACTTGCCGAAAGAACCACTTAATATCATGTATTCGACTCAGTCCCCCTTTATCTCTGTGGGAAGATAGAGCACCTGGGATTGTTGGGGAATCCCCTCGAGATCAGAATGTGATGAGACTAAACTGACCGAGTCTCCACTATTCTTCTGGGTCAGTAGGTCGAGTGGAAATGGACCACTGGGCTATGAGGTCATCAATATTATAGATACAATGAGACTAAACTGACCTAGTCTCCTCTATAATTCTGGTTCACTATAAGTGGAAATGGGTCATTGGATTATTAGGTCATCAATAAGAATTTGGAGCGATGGAATTTAAAGCCTTTTAGCTGATAACAATGTGAGACGTCATGGAACCCATTCAAGTGATATATTTGGCACTAAATCTGATGTTGGTCATTGATATGGGTAACCACGGTTAACAGCTATTTCACTGACACCCCGTATAAGCGTCTCCTGATAAATTATTGCGTCTCGAAGCTGCAAGTGCAAAGATCAACATATTCTGCAGTGCAGTGTTTCTGAAGAATGCAAAGTCGGTGGATTTTACCCCAGCTTTTTGGAAAGGTCTGGGATGTACTGCGTCTGTGTAGTAGACAAGATCTTTCAAAACATTGTCAGTGTTGTCCGACAAACAATCTGACAAAATATCTGACAAGATGATGTTACACAAATCTGATAAAATATCTGCAATATTTACGTCAGTTTTGTCGGTTACAAAATTTCAGACTAAAATGTCATTGATGCTGAATACCAAATCTGTCAAAATGATGTAAATCATTGGAAGCTAATCTGAGGAAACAATGTCAGTGTTGCTGGATACAAAATCTGACAAAATGACTTTAGACACAAAATCTGACCAAATATCTGGCAAATTGATGTCAGTATTATTGGTCACTAATCTGACAAAAAAAAATCAAAAAAGAAAACAATGTTAGTGATGTTCGACACAAAATCTGACAAAATATCAGACAGAACGATGTCAGTAATATCATGTTGACTGCATACTTTTGACTCAGACTTTGAAGTCCACCTATAAAAAGCACTTAATAAGCAAGTAAATACCAGCACATTCTCATGCTATTATTGATATCAACAGGTGTGCCCCAAGGGTCAATATTAATTAGGACTATTGCTTTTCATAATTTTTATAAATGATATATCAGCAGATACTTACCATGCAATCTCTTATGCAGATGATTTCACTATTTTCTTCTATATTGTATCAGTCTAAAAATTACATAGAAACTTGAAATAGTAATTCAGTATTACTACAGGCTTAATCAACAGAGCTAAAACAATCCAAACCTGGCCAAGTCTTGCTGGAGATACCTAATGGCAGAACACTGTTAATTTCCTAAACAGGGGCGGATCCACAAATGTTTCATGCCCTCCCTCCAAAGGCATGCCCCCCTCCAAGGGGGGTTGACAAATTAAATGTATTGCAGGGACTGCTGATTATTTTTAGATTTTTAAATTAAAATACTAGGCCATGTACTAAATCCGCTACTGACTAATTATGAATGTAACCTAATATTTTAATCATCATTTGAAAAAAGGTCTCATGATAGAAACTCTGAGCATGGGTCCTTCACAAATATGATATACTTTTTTGTCTCTGTTCTTCCTGACATGGGTATGGTCATCTAATACCATGATAATTGTGGGCAAAATGCATGCAAAAGATTATGCTGTCGAGAATCTTTTGAGTGGCAGTGCATATGTCAAAAGAAATACTGCATACTGAAGTTTGAACCACACAAACAAACATGACATCCACATATGCCGGATGTGTCCGAAAGTGTGAAAACCTTTCGTGCTCATCAGATTATTTTTTTCTATTTTCTTTGCCTAATGGAATTCGAAAGACATTATTATAAACTATTTGCAGCTGCCTTCCTCTTACATTATCTGAGACTTTAGTACCCTACAAGTCTCTTCATTTTGGTTTGTAGTGTCTTTTCTTTCTTCTTGCTATAATGGCAAGGACAATGTATTTATTATTTAGCGTCACAAGCAAATACATTGGAAATGTGAAGCAAAGAGACCCATTAAAGGCAAGCAGGTTGTCACTGATCCTTCAATGTTTCACTATCTCAATTCCACTTGGCTTGGTTAGCTTATACAGTCACACCAAAAATGGGGAGTAAAAGTTCCACCAGAGGTCACTGCGACCGTAGCGGATAAGTATTATTAAATGACGTCATCTATCTTGTGACGTCATCCATGTAACAATGACGTCATCATATTGTCTTTTTATCTGCTATGGTCGTAGCGCCCCCTGTAGGCTATGTGACTTTTTCTCCCCATTATTCTGACACTTGCAGAATTTTATTAAAATTCAATTGTCTTGCATTCTGATGTATATGTCAATAGCTGTCTGTGGCTGTGATTTCAATGTAATCGCCAATGCAGTTTACAAGTTATGTAAAGTTATAGATTTGTGAAAAGTCGAAAGTGTCTGAATTGTTGTTGGTGTGACTGCATATGACTTACAAGTCTCATGTGGACCACTGAAAAACTTCAAAATTTAAGAGTGCCTTGTGACACTGATTGGAATTTTAAATGCAACACTTTTTAAAATTGCCAGCTTGTTCATCTATTTTTGGCTGCACCAATAAGTGCATTCAATTACTTTCTAAAAAGGCAAGGTCACACATCCAGTAATGAAAGAGCGAAAAACCTCTTGTAATTAAAGACCGTCAAGAGGCAGGAAGTCAATTAACGCCCTCTATTACCTGAAGGCCACATACAGCCCCTGGTGCTGGCTTGATGAACTAACATGATGGGCCTGATGGCATCATTACCACTTCATGTTTTTGTAACAGTCATCTCAGACTTGGGACTTATATACATCAGATGCTTATTGGTGGAAAAACATATTACACTGTTCTTTATTCCTATTATTTCCAACATTTCTGCCCATGAAGGCCTGGACCTCCTCACAGCAAGGGGTGATAACACTGTGGGTAAAGACCTCAAACCCCAACACTGGGCTCTGTGCAGTGCACACTCCAGCTATGTAGAGGCTGGAATGGTTAAGGATATTCAAACTTAGTTCACAATAATAATGTTATAATTGATAGTACAGACTGGTTTCACATAAAACTTTTACGATGCTACCAGTAGAATATGATGTAGAAAGATGTTTTAGAGAATTGGATTGATATAATGACCTTCACAAACAATCATGATACGAGTCATCAAGAATTGCTCAATTTCACAGGCTACGATTCTATACATCTAAGTGGTTTAAAATGTATAGCTATTGAAGTGTTTAAATGTGTGTGTAATGTAAATCCTGAGTTTATTAAAGATATTTTTGTTGTTTTTGTTGAAGATATGCCAACAGAGTTACGAGACCCTTGTATCTTAGTCATACCACGTTTTAACAAAATTATGTATGGAAAGAGAACATTCTCATATTATGGTGCTCATCTGTGGAATTTACTGCCATCAAGTTTTAAAGAAGCTTTAGATTTTAATGATTTTAAAAAGTTGCTATCTAAATGGGAAGGTCCAAAATGTTGCTGCAATGTTTGCACTTTATGATATGTTAAAAATTAGTTTTTATTGTTTTTGTTTTACCTGCACATTTTCATTGTGCATATATACAGTCGATAAATAGCTCTTTGAGCTAATTTAATTGTTGTCTTATGTCGACTTTAAATAAAGATTATTCTATTCTATTCTATTCTATTCTATTCTATTCTACATGCTCGGTTGAAGGAAGCACTGAAATCACATTGAGGTCTAGCATAATCCAACATATGAGATCATGGCTCATAATAAGCTTCGGTTTTCAGATAAATGTGTAACGTGGTGTGGACTCCTATTCTCTCTCATCTAGGTACTTGTTTTAAAGGACTACAATCCTGATCTTGTAACACTTGGAAATCCAATAAAAGAAAATTGGCCAATATGATTGTTTCTTCAAATTAAATTAAATGCATGTCAATCTATGCATCTCAAGTTTTTCTCTTTCTTGCGTGTTCTAAGAAGTAGAAAATTGAGCTTAAAGGCTCTTTGAGTGTATCTTTAATTAAATTCATATTGGCACATATCATGTTCTTTTCTTACGAAAGTCAAAATTCCAATGTGCACTTTCTATACAGAGCCGAAGCAGGGCACAACATTCTTGGATAGTTAAGGCAAAGAGCATATGCAATTACTTGCTGCCTTATTAATGGCCAAATGCATGGAATGGTCAACTGCCTGCTGAAATCGTGCAAGAAAACCACAAGAGTCCCTAATCTGTTTGACAGATCAGACGAGGCGAGTGCGTATCACCCTCCTAGTCTGATCTGTTAAACAGATCTGGAATGAGTGTGGTTTTCCATTTATTCCCAATTTAATTTCAGCCCTGACAAAGTAAACATTATTAAATCGTAAAATCTATCATATATGTTGTTGATTCTTGATACAGTTTTTGACATAACTCAGTCAATTCTTATTGATTTACAAAAGTGAAACTTTATTATGTAGCTAAATTCTTGACTATTAGAATAAGACATTTTTCATTAATTTACCATGTTAATTGTAGTCGCATGGGCGGTTTTAAGGACATGTGTTTAGTCCTTATTGGGAAATAGCTACGTCTTGAGCTTCCTTATTTGCATGCATTAACGTCATTATATGTGGTATGAAATGCAGATCACCTGGCCCGTATCACCCACTATTTCAGGTGATATGGTTGCTTGTGTGTGCGTGATGTGTGTGTAACGCCTTTTCAGCACCTATGCTATTCGGAGGGTATGGCATAAAAAGGGGTTTCGGAGAACTTGATTGGTATAATGACCTCCATCTTTGTTGTAAATTGTTGCATTGTTTTATTGTATGGGGGTGTTGACATCTTTCACATACTGGAGCTGGTTTGTTTAAAAGAAGATGTGAATCTTGTATGTCCACTAAGACATGTATGAATAGGGGATATGGCTGCAATTGGGAAATACATTTCAATTCCCCAGGACAAAACATTTGTGCTTTACCCCTCAATTAAAATGCCACCTGTTTTTATTATTATTGGTAATTATGGTTAAGCAGGGTGTATTGGTAATTATGCTTAATGTTCCCAATATTTTGTCTGGATTTTTTCTCAATGCATGATTTTTTTTAAATAATTAATGATAGAATCATTAGCTTACACAAATGTAGTGTGCCTTGATTTAATACGGTCATTTTCAACTATTTATTTGAATTTTATGAAACTTTAATTTTGACAGATAATGCAGCTTTGTAAGAGCAAATAAACTGCAACAAATAAAAACTTTCAAAAACAGGAGACATTATTATACCATTATAAATTTATTTGATTTTTTTGTTTTTTGTTTTTTGCCTTGCAATGTCATATGTTTTGAACATGAGATAAGAAAAGATAAGATACAATTTTATTTATAGTCAGAGGAGTAAAACAATCAGTAGAACATAAATTATAAAACGTTTATCTGACTGATAAAATAACAATAACAAAATGAAAATATATATACAGATGATTAGAATGAGATTATGAATGAACTATACAATGATCATAATTTATTTTGCTGACAGATTATGCATGATCCACAATTACAACTTTCCAAAGAACTGCAACGTCCGAACAAATCTTTAAACTTAGATATTTCACCGACTATTTTTAATTCAACAGGTAAATAATTCCAAATCATTGCACCTTGATACATAAGAGACCTGAAACCATATTGCATAGTGTTGTAAACAGGCTTGACTAGCTTAAGATTATCACCAAGCTGTCGGCAGTAGCTTGCTTAGAAGTTGCATTGCTCACATAATGTAAAATATATTTCAAAACTTCTAAATTATTGCAGCCATATATCGTCATCATTCATCCCTGATAAAAACTCTTTCAGTTACAAAAAAAACAAAGAACAAAACCAAGCTTTAATCAAATCTCTCATATATTCAATTTCATAATTTAATTTGCTTAACTCTAAAGGGTTTATAAGTAAGAACAAAAATGCCTTACAAGGAAAGCTTATTTATAATATATGGCTTCTCAAAGTTCCCAGGATAAATGATGAATATGAATTTGTAATACCCTCACTCCCTCAGGCTTCCAATAATTGCAAGACAATGCAGTTTTAAATCACATAAATCATGAATGTGTTTACAGGATAACATAACTGTTTAAAAGTCAGAAAAGTCTGCTGACTAGTATTAGTATATTGTTTTACTGAAGAGCTGATTCAAGGGTTTGCTGTACCAGAGAAACACTGCACTGAATGACCTCTGCTCCCCCCCCCCTACATTTTTTCTTGGCATTCATGTCTAAGCAGGATGATGTCATCAAAGAATGGATGACGTCATCACAAACTACCAAACTGCATTTAAGCAGATTCCAAGAACATGGGCAAATGAGTAATTATATATATTTCGTAGATGTTCATTTATTTTGTATGCCCTTTTCCTTGTTACAAATCTTATATGCACGTGGAATTATTGCAAGTTACTGTGATATTAATCCCTGGGTGCTGATTAAAATAGGTGCTAATGGTGCTATTAGATTAATAGAAGGTGTCTGGAACAGCAAAGTGTCAAACTTTGATATTCAGATTGGTATTCAGGTAAAAAATCTCTGTGATATGAGAGATGATTTTAGAGAAAAATGTTTTAAGAAAAAGATGAAATTATGACAATTTTAGAATTTGTATGTACAAATTAATTTTTTTGTCCAGATTTTATAATTATTTTATCTATTTGTTTTTACAACATATAAAAGTTTTATTTTGCTATTTTTGCATGAATAAAGAATTATATGTATTGATTCACTTCAAGTGTGCCCAGCAACACTGATAGCTAGATTTTTATTTTAAGTTACTCACAAAACGTAAACTAAATTCCAAATGCGTCAATTCATTTTCAAACGTACGGTACTTATTTTCTGGCTTTCGCACCTCAATTAGTAATGAGGAAATACAAAAATATGAGCGATTGGCCTATCATTTGAGATTACTGTCCAATCAAACAAACATTGATGGGAGTCTTTATAGTGAAGTTTAAACTCTATATTTTGCACGGAAACAGTTTTCACATCAAAAACGGATTCTGTGACATCCTCGAGATGATCATTCCAGCCATGAATGACTCCCATTTCATACTTGAAGATTATCATCCGAGAATCACTTTAAGTTTGTGATATTGTACTGTGCTCAGTCCCAATTTCAGTCTCCATTTATCTCCATGGAAAGATAGAGCACTTGGGATTGTCGGGGAATCCCCTGAAGATCAGAATGAGATGAGACTAAAATGTAAGATTCTTCTGGCTTAGTAAATCCCGAGGAAATTGATCATTGGATTATTAGGCGTTGAAAAGAGATTATAGAAATTCATGGTCAGCTTATATAAAACTAAAATGGAGCAACCCGTTTGGTGGCCTAATGGTTAGGTCTTCCGCTAATTCCATATTGGCCAGCTCTGCTGAAGGTCCTGGGCTCCATCCTCGGCCCGGGCACTCTTCATGAGCTACATCCCAGCAGCTGGATGTCAATAGCATTAGACATTAAATTGGTGGTCCCTTGTACTCTGTCTATGCTGAGGCAAGTAAAAGACCCCACCCATAGGGAAAATGTGTAACATGGTGTGGACTCTTCCCCTCGATCTCTGACCACCACAACAATCAAACCTAATGAGTGGCAAAAAATTGCCTTAGAGGGCTGCACTTTACGTATCAATCTATCTATCTCTCTATCTATCTATCTGTCTATCTGTCTATCTATCTATCTATCTATAGCAGAATGCATTATAAATTACTTCTGTTCCAGTGCTAACTCAATGGGATTTTTTAGGATCATGATGAGTTCTCAATTTGCAATCTTTGTTCCAGACTACAGGAAATCCTTCACTGTATCAGCACAGAGAGCAAACATAGAGCCACTTGTTTCTGTACTTTTTCCAGTTTCATAGAAATCCGATCAAACAACTCTCTACGTCAGGACAGACAGTCATATCTATCCAGAACAACATAGAGAGACAAATGATAGTTCGATCTGCTACGTATCTCATTCTTTTTTATATCGCTGTGGTAGGGTAGTTGGTTCTATGATTCTAATAGTAGCGCATAGAAAGTGTCTATAAGATTTACCACAGAATAATTTGCAGAGGCGACAGGGCAACTGAACCATTGTCAGCCTGTTCAGGGTTAGTTTTTCTTATATATCAATCCTACAGAAATATGACGTCACAGGCAAAACAATCACAATGACGTCACAAGTGATTGTGGTGTAACTATCATCAATCCCACAATTCTTTGCAGAAGGCCTATGTCAGTGTAGATGTTTCAAATCGCTGTTTACTTATAAACTTCAATCTCTTATGTCAGGCTACAAATGTTCCAAACATTGTTAATCAGCAGGAAAGGGTTCTAGTTTATTTAAAGGAAGATCGTAATGTAAAATGAAGAGTGACACAATACTTCCTTCAGTTTTTTCCAACATGCATATGATCACTTTGTTGAAAGCTATGTAGTAAATTAAAGGGGTCAACCATTAGATATCATTGCATTCAAATATCCGCTAGTGTAATTTTGACTGAGCGGGGGCCTAGCTCAGAGGTAGCGCTCTGGGCTTCCAACGCTGGGTCCCGGGTTCGATTCCGGTCAAACCTAAGTTGGATGGCTGTTTCATCCTTCGTCTCATTGCCATGGTCTCTGCCTGTCCTAATTAGCCCAACTGGTGCAGAAATACAGGACGTAAAGCCCTAATCCACTCACCCACCAGTGTAATTTTGAATGGTTGAATATTTTTGGATCGTATCATTGAAGCATTTAGCAGACAACATTTTCTTTTACTCCGTATGCAATTGTGAGGTTATAGATAGATAGATAGATTATTCTTTATTGACATGTGCCTGTATCAGGCACCCAAGATTCAAGACGAATCTATTTGCCTTCATACAACAATATAATAATAAGTTGAAACGATCAATATATTCTATTTACAGCGTATGAGAGACCAGGAGGACCACTCTAAGACACATTACTAGCATCGCTATTGAGTGCCCTCCTGGTTTTCCGAGAGATCCAAGCAAATCATTATTAGTGAATGACAATGGCATATTCTTTTACATTACATAAATGAAGGTATTTGGAAGGATGTCCCTTGTTTATAGAAATCAGGCATGTTTGGAAGAAGGAGATCAGCCCACAGGGGGCTTACAAGTTACATGTAACATGTAAAACACTTAAGTCAAGGTACCAAAGGGTAACATAGCAAGAAACAACAAAACCAGAATAACTTATGGCAATATGATTGTCATATAGTGACGTTTATGTGCCAGGTTATTTTATGATCAATTGTTTTAAACAGTTGTTTTCAAGATTCTTCAGAAATATTGTTTATTCTAAATTCATTTAAACTTGTGAGTGAGTTCAGTATGTTCTGTTGATTTTGTTAAGTCTCTAACAAAATCCAGAGATGTTTGGCTTCTTAATTTAGGAGTGATTCCTACACTGCTCCCTAGGTGGAGAAATCCAGTATTTGGTAGAAGTTTTGATAAGTTCTAAAAGTTATCACTAGGATCGTTTCCTCAGGGCCCACAAGGGTACTAGGGTAAAAAGGGGCTGCAGCCAGCTATATACACATTACACACAGCAGACAGAGATACACAGAGAGAAACCAGAGAGAGTCCAGAATATGTAATAGCTTCAAGTTATCTCTGATCCTAGACTCAAAATTCACTGTAGGAATCAGTCAGGACTTCTGATCACTGACTGAATTGTCGTGATGGATTCACTGATATCAAGTCGGATTTAATGACTATCTAAACTGCCAAATGAACTCACACTCATGAGATAAGATAATCTGTATGGACTAATATGTCTTGAATAACTCAAGCATTATCAATACCAATTTTGACATGGATTTTTGACAAATACATTTTGGAATCTTATCTTCAGACTCTGTCTACTTTATTCCTTGTTTACCTGAGATTTAATGAGCATGGTATTGTTCAGCCGTCTCTTAGGTATTACATCCTGAGAGGGGGTCTGTTCGGTTCTGGACAATAACCCTCTCGCCAAGCAAGTGAAGCTCATTTTTCCCCAAATGACTAAGCAGAAACCGCACTCTACCACATGATAACAAAAATCAGTCTGTGTAAATATAAGATCTACATCTCTTGAGAGCATTAACAATCTGAAAGAGAACGTGTTCTGCCTTGGTGACCTTGACCATCTCTATGTTATATGAAGAATGGTAAAGTGCTCAATTTACAGTCTCTAGATAGTCCTCACTACAGGAAATAATTGAGGGAATCAGCAGGGGAAAAAAACACAATCAGAGATGACTGTCTGAGGATGATACAAGACAAGACAGTGATGCAATATACAGTTCTGTGTCCTCTAAGGAACTCTGTGGGGGTGCTGTGGTCTAGTAGATAACGTATTGGTCTCTCTCATACAGTTGTGGGTTCAAACCCAGCTACTGCATTACTTCACATCACCCAGGTATACAAATTGGTACTTTGCTATGACATAGGGCTACTGACCAGTGAAGTTTCGTAATGGCACTAACTCCCAAAGGAATTGTGAAAGGCTCAAGCTTAAACAGGCCTGTTAAGGGTGTAAGTTGTATGGTTTCAATATCATTGTTACGTCTCTTAAATCATGTCACTATTGATGGTAATGCCGAGAAAAATTAACATATCCTACAGGGGGCACTGTTGCATGGATGACGTCACTTATCTGCTACAGTGTCAGTGACCTCTTGTGGTATTTTTTCTCTCCATAAATTTAGCACCACGGAAAGTTTTAATACGAAAGTTCTACTGTAAAACCTCAAACCCAGATTCCTGCACGAAGCAGCCATTCTTCAAAGATTACAAGACTCTCCATTTCTTTGAAAGGAGTAAACAAAGCATCTTTATGCAGCTCCCTGAACAGCTATTCTTAGCTAATCCATTCATCATCGCTGTTCTCAGTTCAGGAATGATCCATGGTGTTACAAAACACCAGACAGCATATTGGCTTGTACAGTATCTCAAGATATGTGTGTACAAAAGAGCCTTAAAAAAAAACTTAGTGTAAAGTTAACATGTAAGCATGATCTCATGAAGTAAATGTTTACTATAATATGAGATGTTCTATATTTGTGAATTCTTTAAATCTGTTTTTCATTCTTTAAATTCTTAAAAAGCTGATGGATCAGATGCGTGTTCGTGTATGAGCTATTCTTAAGTCTTGTACATCGACAAATTGTCAGCAATGCAAACAACTTGTACATACATTGAAAACTTGTAAGAACCCTAGGGATATCAAAAATCATGTTATTGGTCAATTTTAAAAAGTGATATAACACATACAAAAAATTCATGTGACTCATAAGAGAGATGAAAGACCATCTATCAGCTAATTGGTGCTGCGGCATAGTGGTTGAGGTCCTGGGTAAATTCTTTCAATGTTGCTGTTTATAACCTGACACCAGGCACTCCTAATGCCCCACATCTCAGTTTGGCTGAATTAGACATTACTCAATGTCTATGCAGGGTTAAGTAAAATATCTCACCCACGGGGTAAATGTGTAACATGGTGTGGACTTCTAGCCTTATCATCTCATCATTACATCTGCATGTGGCAACTGGTCAAATAAGCTGACTAAGCTTCAGATGCTTGACAATCAAACTATGAGACAATGCAATATGATTAAGACAATAAAATCTAAAGGAATCTTAATCAATAGATTCTACAGTGCAACCTGCAACCAAAGACACTCTTACAGCACAACTCATAGACTTGAAAACTAAACCTTAGATAGATAGATAGATAGATAGCCAGATAGCCAGATAGATAGATAGATAGATAGATATGGAAAGTACAGCCCTCTAAGGCAAGTTCTTGCCGCTACTGAGAATTGATTGATGAGTAGAGTACATATTTACCCCATAGGTGGGATATATTACATGCTTCAGCATAGAGTACAAGGGACAGCCAATTTAGCATCTCGTCTCATCCAAACAACATCCAGCTGGGATGATGCTCATGAAGTGTGCCCGGGCCTGGTATTGAACCCGGCTGCTTCGGAGAAGCAGGTGAGAGTCTTACCACTAGAGTTGTATTTAGAAGTCTATGGATTCTGTTGTCCACAGGAGTTCAAATATGTGTTGCAAAGCTATCTCAGTGAGTAATTAGTCTCAATTTGTATGCATGAGAAACTCTGTAGTTGGTGTTTTTAATTTTTGATCCTGTGCCTCTCAGTCTCTTCAACTTTGTACACCTAATTTCTTTAATTTGCAATTTTGGGACAAGATTGAAAAAGAGGACTAACCTATGCTCTCATAAGTAATTGGTCTGTGCAGAATCTCTTCTATGTCAAAAGATTTGCACAGGTTCTCATGTTATCAACATGGACTGCAAAATTAGACTCGGGAAGTCTAGCCAACATGTCGTCTCACCAAGAATTTTTCTGACACTACCTCTCATTCTGACAAATCTATTTAGCTTAAGGTGGCATTGGATTTATAGTATCATTCTCATGTTTATATCAAAATCTGTCTGTGGCTGTGTTTCAATGAATTGGCCAGTGTAATTTATGATAAGTTATGATAAGTTTAATATACTAAAGTCAAAAGTGTCTGAATCATTTTTTGTGTGACTGTACAAAGCCAGCCATGCTTATATCAAACTATTTGTGACTGTAAAATTCATCTGGCTTTTTATATTTGCACGTCAGGTTAAAGTGTTTGTGTGTGTGATTAGGGCTTTACGTCCTGTATTTCTGCACCAGTTGGGCTAATTAAGACAGGCAGGGAGCATGGCAATGAGACGAAGGAGGAAACAGCCATCCAACTTAGGCTCGACTGGGAATCGAACCCGGGACCCAGCGGTTGAAAGCCCAGAGCGCTACCTCTGAGCTAGGCCCCCGCCCCTACACGTCAGGTTAAAAGATCCCTTTTACATAACATAATATAGTGTATTTTAGGGTCCATATCTTCATATCATAACAATATAGGTTGTACGACTGTCACAGTATCAGTTTCAGTTTGCAGGGCGGTAAAGTATCCATGAGTTTTATATTCTCTGCTTAGTTGATATTTACAGGACAGTTTTGGTAACAATACGATATGTGCACCAGCTGTTATAAGTCTTCGTCATAATCAGGTTCACCTGTTTCCTGTCACATGATATACTGTCCGTTCCCAGAATTCTTTGCATCAACGGAAGTGCTTCATACTCAAATAATGTCAAGTTAATTATGCATCTATGGAAGTATAGGAAGTTAACTCTTCCTGTCATTCTGACTTTCTGAGCCACCTATCTTTAGACAGAAAATATAAGAAAGATCAACAGAGGAATCCGAGGAAACTATTGCCGATACTTCATTGAGTCACACAAAGATTTATAGAGACACTTTCAGATACTGATCTGAGTTATGGTGCAAACTCACACTGTAATTGAAGAGAAGTAACTTAGTTGCAGATACAGTCACACTAAATAAATCATTTAGACACTTCTGACTTTCACAAATATATAACTTTCCATTACTTGCAAACTACATCAGCGAATACATTGTAATCACAGTCACAGACAGCTATTGGCATGTGGATGAGAATGATATTGTATAATTCAATGCCACCCTCAGCTAAATCACTTCTACCATTGTTCAAAATTGCATGACATTCTGAAAGTGTCCGTTTTTGTTTTTTTCTTGGTGTGATTGTAGCATCAGATTCCCTGGTATCAATCAAAAGTTAAAATATCATTGACTGTCGCATGGCTTTGGGTTCAGTACATTTATCATTGCAGTTCAATTTATTTCAATTATTTTTTAATAATAATTATATTATATACAAAACAAATTCTCAATTGTGGTGCAGCATCCCAAAATGCTTTATACTAGGTGCACTATATAAATTAATAAATCTTAAAAAAAAATTTCACAAGAAAGAAAGTTAAATATAGCACAATAAAAAAAAGTAAAATAACTATACAGGGGAGCCCAAAAGTTTACATACACTTGACCATAATGCAGTTTACCTCATTTTCAAATGTTATTTTAAATATATAAATAATCACCATTATTTACATTTCAGTACTGATTAGAACCATTTTCCTTTAATGAAGGCTTTATTTCTGTCGAAGTTTAATTTGTTCTGTTTGTCACTTGTATGATATTATTAATTTAATTTAGGAAATATTTCAAACACACATAAACTTTTGGACTCACTGTAAACCAAACATGTTTCAGTAATGCTTGATGTGATTTTACATCACAAAACTACTATAAAGAATGTCACTCTGCCATAAAAGTCACATGAAAAGAATTACCCAAAGCCTCTTGTGGCCATCGTTGCTTATTAGATCATGTTACCAGGACTACATGACCATAAACATGGTGGCCAGGATAATCTCTCTGATCATGTGATTTAGGGAAATGGTCAGAAAATGCAGCAAGGTGGCATTAGTGTTTATATATGGCCTTGCTTGGTCTATGTAGAGGCTGGAATGGCCAAGGATATTTAAACTTGGTTCACAATAATAATATTTCAGTTGATAATATAGATGTGTTTCATGTAAATATTGTAGGATGCTATTTGGTGGATATGGTGGAAAGGTGTTTTTAGAGAATTCAATTGGTATAATGACATTCCAATAAAATATGCTTCATACTGGTCTGAAACTATGCATGGGGACCATTTACTTCACAATAAATACTGCATTGATCTATCCTACATGGCCAAATGTGCATGCCACGTGCGTTTTCCATGAGAAGGATAATCGCATGGAAAATGCATGATTTTTAGCTAATTATAATGAAGCAAAAACCATGCGTTTATCCAAACGTATGAAAAATGCACGTGGCACAATTGGCCATGTACACTGTATAGTTAATACAATAAAACAGAACATAATATAATATAATACAGCAGTATTAGGATAGTTGAGGTCAAGGACGTTTTAACCCGTAAGGTCATTAACCTCTGTCTATGGTTTGGATATACTAATATGCCAGTGTACAGCAGAATACCAGACATAGGAAGAGAACATCATAAGTCTGAACCTATGAATGAGGGAGTTTTCTTCATATCTCAGCAAGCTTTCAAGTACCGGAAAGTATGTCATGCAGGGCGAGTGTCAATTATGCAAGTACTGCTCCTTAGAATAGGATATAATATAATATAATATAACAGAATACAATACAATACAATACACTACAATACATTACATTACATGTTTATTTTGCAGGATTTCCTCATGTACATGAAATGCAATGTAATTTCAAATATCAAATATCTGAAATAGGTAGACTTGCAGGGAAAAACAAGTTTTTTTAAGGAAATTATTATTTACAAGTAAAGAATACATTTCACTATATCACAAAGCACACTTCACCATTATATCTTGTGAAATTATCACACAATATTATTTTTTTAAAACAATGTCACTACATATATTTTTCCTTTTTTTTTTTAATGTGACATTTGTGTATCAATATAATTGACGTGACATACAGATTGTCTTGCATTTAATTGATTGTGTAAGGTACCAAAATTGCAATACAATTCTTCAAGATTCAAACCATATAACACATGATAACTAATTAATAACTACTCCACTACCCAGCTCCAAATGCAAAATATATAAATTAATATCAATCTCTATCATATGTGAACTAATTCAGAGTACAAGAAATTTTACCCTAGCAGAAACTGAGTACAGGCTTGTACATATTATATTTTTATTTTTATGAATATAATCATATATGACAACAATTGCTCGATCCCCAAAGTCATAAACCATCTAAAGTAATCCTATTTGTCCATATTAAACAAACATATCATAAAATATAATGCCAACCTGGGAATAGAGGTGTCTTGAGTATTGGTATTTCAATTTAGGAATTGGAAATATTATTCTTTTGGGTGTTTATGATATATGGCTGACTTGTGGGATTCTTCTACAATGTTTTACAGTATGTTAGATAAGATATGAGCTGGGGTATCTTGGGAATATCAATATGCAACACTCTGTATTGAGCTAAAACTACACAGAAGCAACTGTAGTTGGTATGTTATTCCAGTGAACAAAAATTGACTTAATGCTGCTTTGATTAGCTATGTTTCAACCATCAGTACATCTATTTCCATTGATTTTGGGGATAACTCTAGAAAGTGGGTGGGTGATTAGGGCTTTACGTCCTGTATTTTTGCACCTGATGGGCTAATTAGGACAGGCAGAGACCATGGCAAGGAGACGAAGAATGAAACAGCCATTCAACTTAGGCTCGACCGGGATTCGAACCCGGGACCCAGCGGTTGGCAGCCCAGAGCGCTACCACTGAGCTAGGCCCCTGCCTGATAACTCTAGAAAGCTATATGCGGCTATCAAAAGACCAACACATGACACTTATAAAGCTGGAATCTTCTTAAGTCACCTAAGCAACGTTTATTTCAAAACATATAATTATTCATAATATATTTTCAATAGTCACCTGGTATGGTTTATGTATTAAACCTAAACCATACCAAACTTAACGAAGCTAAGAGCAGGAATGAGCCGTAAATCTCCTGAATGGCAGAGGAATGGGTGAGTGGATGATGGGTTTACGTCCTGTATTTCTGCACCTGATGGGCTAATAAAGACAGGCAGGGACCATGGCAATGAGATGAAGGATGAAACAGCCATCCAGCTTAGGCTTGACCGGGAATTGAACCAGAGACCTAGTGACTGGAAGCCTGACGCCCTACCACTGAGCGACGCCCACAACCCATTAATTGATCGGCACAGCAAGAAGAGAAACACGAATTTGGAGAAAAAGAAGTATAGCAAAAGTAGAAGAAGCGATGTGTGTGTGTGTGATTAGGGCTTTATGTCTTGTATTTCTGCACCAGTTGGGCTAATTAGGACAGGCAGAGACCATGACAATGAAACAGCCATCCAACTTAGGCTCGACCGGGGATCAAACTCAGGACCCAGCTGTTGGAAGCCCAGAGAAGAAGCAATGAAAACAAATATAAAAAAGCTTATGAAAGTAGAAGTAATGAACAGAAAAAGAAATAAAGAAAATATGAAGAAGACAATTAAATAGAAAGATGAAGGATTAAGCTGAAGAAAATAAAAATAAAATGAAAAAGATAGTAAAGAAACAAAAAAGATGAAGAAATAAGACCATGAAGATGAGAACGCAAGAAAAGAAAAAAAGAAGCATATGAAGAAAGATAAAGAAGCAAGAATAGGAAGAAGATTGAAAGTAAAAAGGAAACGTTACAACTGATTTTCCTTCATGAAGACGAATAATTAAACAAAAAGAAGAAAAAAGCAGAATAAGAAGAAAAAGGAGAAAAAATATAAAAAAATAAGAAGATTAAGAACAGGAAATTTATCATCTACTCATTAGAAGGACATATCACGAATTAGAGAGAAGCAGACACACATTATCATTTGATCTATGAGAGAACATTGAAAAGATGAGATCTGTGATCTCTGCGAACCCAAAAGAATCACATTTCCCAAACTTCAGAAAGTGAACTTTGGGTGTTAAATTGAATCAAATCCCTGTTTATTGCCTCTCATTGGGTTTTCAAAGCTTTCATCTTAAATTCCCTTGCATTTCTGATACTTGAAACTTGAGAAGAGTAACATTTGATATTTCCAAAAATCGTGTTTTGCTTTTTTATAATCAATGGAATTCGAGATCATCAAACTCTGTGTCTGGTTTTGAAATAACCGTTGCCTAGGTGAAGTTTTTTCATTGTCATGTGTTGGTCTTTCGATAGCTCGGATTGGCCGGCAGCCAGAAAGTGGAGGGGGCAAATGTTATATACAACTCGGCCTTCAGCCTCATTGTACATTGACATTTTCGGGTGTACACATGTTCATGTCTCACAAGTGAATCACTTGAATCAGACCTATTTCTTAAGGAGAAGCTTTTTGGAAACACTTTGGTGTCAGATTCAGTTTTGAAAGTCTCATTTAATTTCATTATATTAGTACATATCAATATATATATATACAGCTGTATAATATAATGTAATATATCATATATTGCATCACTCACCAATGCAATTTAGCAATGTAGGCCGTTGTACAAATCCTGATATACCACAGTTAGCTATTGTACACGAATGAGCAACATTGAGCTGGGATTGGCCGGCAGCCAGAAAGTGGAGGGGCAAATGTTATATACAACTCGGCCTTCAGCCTCATTGTACATTGACATTTTCGGGTGTACATATCTTCATGTCTCACAAGTAACCATTGTATACAATGTAATTGTATAATTTCGTCAAAGAAGCATAGAGTTTGGAATCTGCTATGCTAGCTCAAGTGGGTAATTATTTAACCTCTAGGCCACATAATAAGGTTATACAGATGGAATTGATTTGTGTTTGCTTTTTTTTTATTTTATTATATACCGCTATCAATAAGTTTGAATAGTAAAATTTCATTTGAATTTTTTAACGTCAAATATAACCTTAGATATTACGCTATTAGATGACAGGACATGAATAACATGAAAATAACTTCTTTTTGTCTCATGCTTTTAAGACTTATTGTCAATGATTTATGAAAATTATTTCTGATTCTGACCAATAAGAAATAAAACTTTCAGCTCGCACTTATCTTTGCAATTTAATACCAATAAAATGCAAGACTACAGGAAATACCATTTAACTGAGGAAATTAAACACGGTTCTTCCCACAATAAACACCGCATAATGATGTCGTAAAGAAAAAATTAATTTCCGGAGGGTTTGTATTTATCTTTTATGAATAGCAAATTAGGCGGGAAAGGACACGCCAAAAAATGGTCTTTCCAAGAAATTAAATAGGTTTTTCCTTTCAATTTATAGATTTGTCAGGTTGAAATAGAAGCAAAGTTAAATAAGTTAAATAAAGCGGCAAGATTGGAACAAGGATTTCGCTAACAATGGATATTAAAGAACAAAGGTAAACTCCAAGAATTAATTTGCAAAATGGCAGTCTACCTTTATTCATCTATAAGTATTTCTTTATACCATTTTTCTGTCTGTATCTGAGTTATTATCATTACTACTTTCTTATTTTCTGTTCTTTTACACACCTTAAGCCCCTTTCCCACCTGCTACGAAGTTCTGAGGGAGCAACGTTCTTGGTAGTACGCCAGTGTCCTTTGATGATAGGTCTATGGCATAATCTTTGGAATTTTTTGGCGAACTATTAGGAGCATCTGTGATCTTACTATGAACTCCTACTTCGTGCCTACGAGCCTCAACGAATTACCACGAATGTCTACGAAGTTCATAACATCTACGAAGTTCGTACAAACTCCTACAAACCTCCTCTGAACTGTGACGTACTACGATGTCAGACGAAGTCCTAATGAAGTCCTAAAAGTTCGTAAAAGGCAATGATGATTTTGAACATGTCCACAAATTGTAAGACGTGTGAAGAACTCTGACAAAATGAACTTCGGCGACTAGCTACAAACTTTGACAAATTTTTTTACGAACTAGTAGTTTGTGAGAGTTCAGCAAGCAGTTCCGCTACGTGGGAATGGGGTTTAGGTGTCCATACCAGCAACTAGATATATTTAGTGTGAATTGTTTTCCTAGGCTTGGTTAATTTAATTCAATCGAACTGAATTGGCAATACATTAGAGCAACTTCATGACTTGTGCTAACAGCCATGCGTTTCAGAGTAGCCTACGGTTAGATGTCTCCAGCTAGTTATGGTTTGCTATGGCTTGGCTTGGCTTAGCTGAACTTGAAAGTTCTTTAGAGTCCAACTACTTCAAATAGTTTGCAACTGACCATGCATGTCCACTTGTTACCAATTTCGAAACTTGACAATTTCCAATTTGGCTATTCGTATGAGATGAGTTTCAAGTTCAACCTTGTTTTCATGACAACTTCATCATGCATTTAAGATCATGTTTCAAGCTCAGACGACATTTGAAATTTAAAGCTAAAAGCTTGGAAAACCGCATGAGAGTAGGAAAAAATGTGTTTAATTGGAATTACACACTCTTCTTCCATTGCCTTCCAAAAGAGACAAGTTCAATCGAATCAGCAAGGGTAGAACATGTTGTTAGTACAACACATGCAGAATCAAGCAACACATGAACATTTCAACAAGTACACATTGCAGAACATGCAGAGAGTTCCAGAAATGTTATTGAAGTACATAAGTGATCAATTCCAAGTGCATTGATGTTTTGCAAGACAGACAGACAGACAGACAGACAGCTAGACAGACAGATAGATAGATAGATAGACATATAGATAGATAGACAGACAGACAGATAGATAGGGATACAGGCATACAGGCAGACAGATAGACAGCAGACAGACAATATCTTTTATTGACCAGTCAAAAATACATAACTAAACATATTTTGATTACATAGTTCCATAAAGATGCATAATATCACCGTTCAGGGGTCAATCATTAAGCCAGTAGCAACATAGGCATCACCTGTTGCCAACTTTGTATGATTATGTTTATGAATGTGTTTTCTGTTCTTTGGCAAAAAAATCTAAATAAAAAGTTTCTGTCTGTCTGCCTGTCTGTCTAGCTGTCCAGCTTTCTGTCTGTCACTATAGCTGTCTGTCTGTCATTAAGCCAGACTAAGTGGTGTTTATTGCATTAGACGTGACTGACCAATAGTGGCCATATATGTTTCCAATTAGGCGAATAAACAATAAACTAGTTCAGCAAACCTAAGTGTCTCTGAAGTCAGTTTCCTGCAGAATTACGTCTCCTGCAATCAAGAGAGCGCAGTAATTCGTCGCAGAAGTTCTGAGCTCACACTAATTGGGTAGCTATGGAGCACTTCGTTGCATCAAACAATAATAAAAGACAGAAATGATCACGTGACATGTACTCAGATTATGGGCCAAAGCAAATAACAATCCCAACTCATGGGGGAATATGTGTGACATGGTGTGGATTCCATGCCTTTCATCTCATCATTGTCTACCTCTAGCTGGCCATAAGCTGAATAGACTTTAGACCAGTACCTGCTCCTTCATTATTATGTTGTCTAACTAGAATTATCTCAAGCCAATTAAATTCCTTGATATATGGTAAATTAACATTTACTGTAGTGAGATGGCACCTGGAGCCATAACTCACTGCCATGAGATACCTTACACCTGCTTCCTGTCACATCCAGGAAAATACACATATGACCAAATATGGAGGTCTGTGTGCTAATGCTCATGAAGCACCAGCAGCTTTCACTGACCTACATGGTGCCCGTATCACATGCAATTATCTATAACCTTTGCCTCCCAGAATCCTTTGCTCACCGGAAACACTTCATGCTTTCATATTACCTTTATGTAATCAGAATTATGCATTATGGATCCCTCTATTTCACCTTTTTTTTTAATAGGTGAGCCTATTGAAGGGCATCTCTTTCATAAGAGAGGCTTCCTTCGGAAACCCCTAAACTGTACTGAAGAATCTCTTCCAAACATTGTCAAAATGTACCCAGTGAGGCCCTTTTCTGCTTGTCATATTAGCTGAGACTATTGAAAAGATGACATAAAAGTGGAAACCCATTTGGAACCTCTAAGAGAGGCACGTCTTTATCAGAGGGGGGTTTTTTTTTTAAATATCTGTTGGAGCTTCTTAACCAGATAATGTAAAACTGTCAAACAATGGTTATGATTTTCAACAAAAGCTGAAAATCTACTTACATTTCGTTCCTATGAAAACAAATGTGATTTGAATCAGTAACTAAGGTATCTCAGCTATGATAATAAAGATAATTGCATGTGATACGGGCACTATGTAGGTCAGGGAAAGCTGCTGGTGCTTCATGAGCATTAGCACACAGACCTCCATATTTGGTCATACGTGTCTTTTCCTGAAAGTTCTTTTCCCAGAAATTTATAATGAGATCATTGAGAAAGTTTTGGCTACACTCTAAACATTATTCAAAAACGCTCCTAAACTATGAAGCCACACCTTATGCAGATGTGTGAAGTTATATAAAGGCAGGTATGCACTACAAGTTCATAATGTCATTAATGTGAAAATACAATACAATACAATCTTATTTCTGACAATTATAGTCTACGATGTAACTAAAAAGTAGAAACAATACACACTGTAACAAAAATAATCGCCCAGACATAAATAATGTCGCACATAATTTTTGAAGGAAATGCACTTGACTTGACCTATATATCAGTTCAGCCAAAAAGTGGGAACTTGCAGAATTCCACTTCTAAAAATGATAAAAAGATGCAGTTTTCTGCTAGCACTGTCACTTTGAAATTACATTTTGTGTATTTATAACTATGCATATTCTCTTTGCTTTGCTGCTGCTCTTCTTATATTGGTCCGATTTTCGTCAAATAAAGACTGAATAGTTCAGGAAAATGTGTAGAATTATATTTATGCAATAGATAATAAATTTGTAAAATTCTGAATAAATGGAGTATACACGGCACAAACACTGGTCTCAATGAGGTAGTAGCCATCATACTGTATCAAAGTGTTGTCATTGTAGGCCTAGTGCTGCTGGCATGCTACACACAACACCAGGTATCTATTCTTTTTTTGAAAAAGAATATTCTTGTTAGATTTTGCAAACATTCTTTTATGTCAGAGTATTTATCCCTATTCAACCATACTTTCAAATTATCTTTGATTCATAAACTTTTTATTATATTTGATTAAAATATAACTTCATTCAAATTTTTCCCAAAAAATATGTTTGTTTATACAAATGTCGTGCAAAAAAAAAAAACAATTCTATTCAGTTACAGTGAAACATTGTTCTAAGACCACAATACTTCCTGGTAAAGTATTATGTATTCCAGCCAACATTCCCATGGTAAATAACTTCATGACAAAGACTACTTCACTCAAAAGTCCTGTTATGCAGACATTTTTACATGCCTTGTAAATGAATAATAAAATGTCTGCATGTAAAATGACAATGCTACATGAATTACACACAATGTTTATCATAAGCAGCAATTTTAGGTGTCCTGAGTCTTAATATGTGTAGTTATCTACTTACGTGTACTTAATTATCTATATACACAAATATGGTGATGCAAACCCTAGCTACACATACAAAACGCAAATCGCAGGACAGTGCATGTGAAGCAAAACCTCTACATTAATATTCCTTACTATGGGCAGGGGAGTCCATTAGGCCTATGCAAGGTGATGTCATGGGACCCCACCTGCCTTGTATAACCTTCAGCTTGATAAATGGAAATTGTAAGATGTTACAAAATTGGGGTTTGTGTGCAAATTTTTAGGATAAAAAAAGTGCAAACTTTGTACACAACTACCTTGAAAGTATGAACTGTGGGTTGGTAAAAATGGATTTGGTCAAGGAAAATGTTAGCTATCTCCCTCCTAAGTGGGTGGGTGATTAAGGCTTTACGTCCTGTATTTCTGCACCAGTTGGGCTAATTAGGACAGGCAGAGACCATGGCAATGAGACGAAGGATGAAACAGCCATCCAACTTAGGCTCGACTGGGAATCGAACCCGGGACCCAGCGGTTGGAAGCCCAGAGCCCTCCTAAGTGCAAACTGTTCCTTTCTTGCTTAATAACAGCAGTAAAACAAACCAAACTAATTAGTAAATATGCCTAATGCATGATAATTCATCTACATCCCTTATATTTGGGAGTTGGTAGTGGTTGATTAGGGCTTTATGTCCTGTATTTCTGCACCTGATGGGCTAATTAGGACAGGCAGAGACCATGGCAATGAGAAGAAGGATGAAACAGCCATCCAACATAGGGGAGACCGGGAATTGAACCCAGGACCCAGTGGTTGGAAGCCTCGCACACTTCAACTGAGCTAGGCCCCCACCCTATATTTGGGAGTCAACTAACATTAATGATGGTTAACTCCCTCCTAATTGGGATATAGCTATTACCCATCAAGGACTAAGATGAGTCAAACCAAGTAATGGCTATTTTCATGGTATCTCTTGTACCTTCTTTGCTATTCTGACTGAAACATTCCAATGTTAGAGAAGATAACAGGTCCAAGTAATAGTTATACTCAACCACGTGAGCTTTTCCATAGTTCTTAGTTTCAGTTTATTAATTGTAAAATGTATATTACACGCGAGATAGCACACTGGACGCCAGTGGCGTATTGTGCCTCGCAAATATACAAACTTAAATTTACAAAGAATAGTGCAGAAATCTTTCAAGATGTGCTGTAAGTCATGGGAATGGTATGAAGGTTAGTCAATGATAAACTGATACGCTATTGAAGTTTTAAGAATATTGAAGTTTAAGAATTGAAATTTTTAATCAACCTAAATTAAATTAGTTTTTATAACAACATTGGACTTTCATTGTGGGTGGGGTGGGTGATTAGGGCTTTACGTCCTGTATTTCTGCACCAGTTGGGCTAATTAGGACAGGCAGAGACCATAGCAATGAGATGAAGGATGAAACAGCCAAAACCTTTTGTGGGATATAACCAATGAAAATGTTAGTTAACTCCCTACTGAGTGCAAACTGAACTGCTATGCGTGATAAAGGCATAAAAAAAAACCAACAGTCAAACAATTTAGTAAATATGCTTAATGGAGTGGAGTATAAGTTAGTTACATCCCTCACAGTCGGGAGTAAACAAAGGTTTTGTAGGTTATATCGCGACGCCGAAGCTCACTTATACTCCATTAGACATACAAAATATCTACTAATTTGTTTGATTGTTTGATGTGTTTAACTGCTCTTACTATGCGAGTAAGAAACTGTTTGCAGTCACGAGGGAGTTAACCAACATTTTTGTTGGACATATCCCTCTCAGAACAATATAACTATCACGAGGGAGTTAACCAACATTTTTGTTGGACATATCCCTCTCAGAACAATATAACTATCACGAGGGAGTTAACCAACATTTTTGTTGGACATATCCCTCTCAGAACAATATAACTATCTCGATGGAGTTAACCAACATTTTTGTTGGACATATCCCTCTCAGAACAATATAACTATCACGATGGAGTTAACCAACATTTTTGTTGGACATATCCCTCTCAGAACAATATAACTATCACGAGGGAGTTAACCAACATTTTTGTTGGACATATCCCTCTCAGAACAATATAACTATCACGAGGGAGTTAACCAACATTTTTGTTGGACATATCCCTCTCAGAACAATATAACTATCTCGATGGAGTTAACCAACATTTTTGTTGGACATATCCCTCTCAGAACAATATAACTATCACGATGGAGTTAACCAACATTTTTGTTGGACATATCCCTCTCAGAACAATATAACTATCACGATGGAGTTAACCAACATTTTTGTTGGACATATCCCTCTCAGAACAATATAACTATCACGAGGGAGTTAACCAACATTTTTGTTGGACATATCCCTCTCAGAACAATATAACTATCACGATGGAGTTAACCAACATTTTTGTTGGACATATCCCTCTCAGAACAATATAACTATCACGAGGGAGTTAACCAACATTTTTGTTGGACATATCCCTCTCAGAACAATATAACTATCACGAGGGAGTTAACCAACATTTTTGTTGGACATATCCCTCTCAGAACAATATAACTATCACGATGGAGTTAACCAACATTTTTGTTGGACATATCCCTCTCAGAACAATATAACTATCACGATGGAGTTAACCAACATTTTTGTTGGACATATCCCTCTCAGAACAATATAACTATCACGATGGAGTTAACCAACATTTTTGTTGGACATATCCCTCTCAGAACAATATAACTATCACGAGGGAGTTAACCAACATTTTTGTTGGACATATCCCTCTCAGAACAATATAACTATCACGAGGGAGTTAACCAACATTTTTGTTGGACATATCCCTCTCAGAACAATATAACTATCACGATGGAGTTAACCAACATTTTTGTTGGACATATCCCTCTCAGAACAATATAACTATCACGATGGAGTTAACCAACATTATTGTTGGACATATCCCTCTCAGAACAATATAACTATCACGATGGAGTTAACCAACATTTTTGTTGGACATATCCCTCTCAGAACAATATAACTATCACGAGGGAGTTAACCAACATTTTTGTTGGACATATCCCTCTCAGAACAATATAACTATCACGATGGAGTTAACCAACATTTTTGTTGGACATATCCCTCTCAGAACAATATAACTATCACGAGGGAGTTAACCAACATTTTTGTTGGACATATCCCTCTCAGAACAATATAACTATCACGAGGGAGTTAACCAACATTTTTGTTGGACATATCCCTCTCAGAACAATATAACTATCACGAGGGAGTTAACCAACATTTTTGTTGGACATATCCCTCTCAGAACAATATAACTATCACGATGGAGTTAACCAACATTTTTGTTGGACATATCCCTCTCAGAACAATATAACTATCACGAGGGAGTTAACCAACATTTTTGTTGGACATATCCCTCTCAGAACAATATAACTATCACGAGGGAGTTAACCAACATTTTTGTTGGACATATCCCTCTCAGAACAATATAACTATCACGATGGAGTTAACCAACATTTTTGTTGGACATATCCCTCTCAGAACAATATAACTATCACGATGGAGTTAACCAACATTATTGTTGGACATATCCCTCTCAGAACAATATAACTATCACGATGGAGTTAACCAACATTTTTGTTGGACATATCCCTCTCAGAACAATATAACTATCACGAGGGAGTTAACCAACATTTTTGTTGGACATATCCCTCTCAGAACAATATAACTATCACGATGGAGTTAACCAACATTTTTGTTGGACATATCCCTCTCAGAACAATATAACTATCACGAGGGAGTTAACCAACATTTTTGTTGGACATATCCCTCTCAGAACAATATAACTATCACGATGGAGTTAACCAACATTTTTGTTGGACATATCCCTCTCAGAACAATATAACTATCACGATGGAGTTAACCAACATTTTTGTTGGACATATCCCTCTCAGAACAATATAACTATCACGATGGAGTTAACCAACATTTTTGTTGGACATATCCCTCTCAGAACAATATAACTATCACGATGGAGTTAACCAACATTATTGTTGGACATATCCCTCTCAGAACAATATAACTATCACGATGGAGTTAACCAACATTATTGTTGGACATATCCCTCTCAGAACAATATAACTATCACGAGGGAGTTAACCAACATTTTTGTTGGACATATCCCTCTCAGAACAATATAACTATCACGATGGAGTTAACCAACATTTTTGTTGGACATATCCCTCTCAGAACAATATAACTATCACGAGGGAGTTAACCAACATTTTTGTTGGACATATCCCTCTCAGAACAATATAACTATCACAATGGAGTTAACCAACATTTTTGTTGGACATATCCCTCTCAGAACAATATAACTATCACGAGGGAGTTAACCAACATTTTTGTTGGACATATCCCTCTCAGAACAATATAACTATCACGAGGGAGTTAACCAACATTTTTGTTATCCCTCTCAGAACAATATAACTATCACGAGGGAGTTAACCAACATTTTTGTTGGACATATCCCTCTCAGAACAATATAACTATCACGAGGGAGTTAACCAACATTTTTGTTGGACATATCCCTCTCAGAACAATATAACTATCACGATGGAGTTAACCAACATTTTTGTTGGACATATCCCTCTCAGAACAATATAACTATCACGATGGAGTTAACCAACATTATTGTTGGACATATCCCTCTCAGAACAATATAACTATCACGATGGAGTTAACCAACATTTTTGTTGGACATATCCCTCTCAGAACAATATAACTATCACAATGGAGTTAACCAACATTTTTGTTGGACATATCCCTCTCAGAACAATATAACTATCACGATGGAGTTAACCAACATTTTTGTTGGACATATCCCTCTCAGAACAATATAACTATCACGAGGGAGTTAACCAACATTTTTGTTGGACATATCCCTCTCAGAACAATATAACTATCACGAGGGAGTTAACCAACATTTTTGTTGGACATATCCCTCTCAGAACAATATAACTATCACGAGGGAGTTAACCAACATTTTTGTTGGACATATCCCTCTCAGAACAATATAACTATCACGAGGGAGTTAACCAACATTTTTGTTATCCCTCTCAGAACAATATAACTATCACGAGGGAGTTAACCAACATTTTTGTTGGACATATCCCTCTCAGAACAATATAACTATCACGAGGGAGTTAACCAACATTTTTGTTGGACATATCCCTCTCAGAACAATATAACTATCACGAGGGAGTTAACCAACATTTTTGTTATCCCTCTCAGAACAATATAACTATCACGAGGGAGTTAACCAACATTTTTGTTGGACATATCCCTCTCAGAACAATATAACTATCACGAGGGAGTTAACCAACATTTTTGTTGGACATATCCCTCTCAGAACAATATAACTATCACGATGGAGTTAACCAACATTTTTGTTGGACATATCCCTCTCAGAACAATATAACTATCACGATGGAGTTAACCAACATTTTTGTTGGACATATCCCTCTCAGAACAATATAACTATCACGAGGGAGTTAACCAACATTTTTGTTGGACATATCCCTCTCAGAACAATATAACTATCACGAGGGAGTTAACCAACATTTTTGTTGGACATATCCCTCTCAGAACAATATAACTATCACGATGGAGTTAACCAACATTTTTGTTGGACATATCCCTCTCAGAACAATATAACTATCACGAGGGAGTTAACCAACATTTTTGTTGGACATATCCCTCTCAGAACAATATAACTATCACGAGGGAGTTAACCAACATTTTTGTTGGACATATCCCTCTCAGAACAATATAACTATCACGATGGAGTTAACCAACATTTTTGTTGGACATATCCCTCTCAGAACAATATAACTATCACGAGGGAGTTAACCAACATTTTTGTTGGACATATCCCTCTCAGAACAATATAACTATCACGAGGGAGTTAACCAACATTTTTGTTGGACATATCCCTCTCAGAACAATATAACTATCACGATGGAGTTAACCAACATTTTTGTTGGACATATCCCTCTCAGAACAATATAACTATCACGAGGGAGTTAACCAACATTTTTGTTGGACATATCCCTCTCAGAACAATATAACTATCACGATGGAGTTAACCAACATTATTGTTGGACATATCCCTCTCAGAACAATATAACTATCACGATGGAGTTAACCAACATTTTTGTTGGACATATCCCTCTCAGAACAATATAACTATCACGAGGGAGTTAACCAACATTTTTGTTGGACATATCCCTCTCAGAACAATATAACTATCACGATGGAGTTAACCAACATTTTTGTTGGACATATCCCTCTCAGAACAATATAACTATCACGAGGGAGTTAACCAACATTTTTGTTGGACATATCCCTCTCAGAACAATATAACTATCACGATGGAGTTAACCAACATTTTTGTTGGACATATCCCTCTCAGAACAATATAACTATCACGATGGAGTTAACCAACATTTTTGTTGGACATATCCCTCTCAGAACAATATAACTATCACGAGGGAGTTAACCAACATTTTTGTTGGACATATCCCTCTCAGAACAATATAACTATCACGATGGAGTTAACCAACATTTTTGTTGGACATATCCCTCTCAGAACAATATAACTATCACGATGGAGTTAACCAACATTTTTGTTATCCCTCTCAGAACAATATAACTATCACGATGGAGTTAACCAACATTTTTGTTGGACATATCCCTCTCAGAACAATATAACTATCACGATGGAGTTAACCAACATTTTTGTTGGACATATCCCTCTCAGAACAATATAACTATCACGATGGAGTTAACCAACATTTTTGTTGGACATATCCCTCTCAGAACAATATAACTATCACGAGGGAGTTAACCAACATTTTTGTTGGACATATCCCTCTCAGAACAATATAACTATCACGAGGGAGTTAACCAACATTTTTGTTGGACATATCCCTCTCAGAACAATATAACTATCACGAGGGGAGTTAACCAACATTTTTGTTGGACATATCCCTCTCAGAACAATATAACTATCACGAGGGAGTTAACCAACATTTTTGTTGGACATATCCCTCTCAGAACAATATAACTATCACGAGGGAGTTAACCAACATTTTTGTTGGACATATCCCTCTCAGAACAATATAACTATCACGATGGAGTTAACCAACATTTTTGTTGGACATATCCCTCTCAGAACAATATAACTATCACGAGGGAGTTAACCAACATTTTTGTTGGACATATCCCTCTCAGAACAATATAACTATCACGAGGGAGTTAACCAACATTTTTGTTGGACATATCCCTCTCAGAACAATATAACTATCACGAGGGAGTTAACCAACATTTTTGTTGGACATATCCCTCTCAGAACAATATAACTATCACGAGGGAGTTAACCAACATTTTTGTTGGACATATCCCTCTCAGAACAATATAACTATCACGAGGGAGTTAACCAACATTTTTGTTGGACATATCCCTCTCAGAACAATATAACTATCACGAGGGAGTTAACCAACATTTTTGTTGGACATATCCCTCTCAGAACAATATAACTATCACGAGGGAGTTAACCAACATTTTTGTTGGACATATCCCTCTCAGAACAATATAACTATCACGATGGAGTTAACCAACATTTTTGTTGGACATATCCCTCTCAGAACAATATAACTATCACGAGGGAGTTAACCAACATTTTTGTTGGACATATCCCTCTCAGAACAATATAACTATCACGAGGGAGTTAACCAACATTTTTGTTGGACATATCCCTCTCAGAACAATATAACTATCACGAGGGAGTTAACCAACATTTTTGTTGGACATATCCCTCTCAGAACAATATAACTATCACGAGGGAGTTAACCAACATTTTTGTTGGACATATCCCTCTCAGAACAATATAACTATCACGAGGGAGTTAACCAACATTTTTGTTGGACATATCCCTCTCAGAACAATATAACTATCACGAGGGAGTTAACCAACATTTTTGTTGGACATATCCCTCTCAGAACAATATAACTATCACGAGGGAGTTAACCAACATTTTTGTTGGACATATCCCTCTCAGAACAATATAACTATCACGATGGAGTTAACCAACATTTTTGTTGGACATATCCCTCTCAGAACAATATAACTATCACGAGGGAGTTAACCAACATTTTTGTTGGACATATCCCTCTCAGAACAATATAACTATCACGAGGGAGTTAACCAACATTTTTGTTGGACATATCCCTCTCAGAACAATATAACTATCACGAGGGAGTTAACCAACATTTTTGTTGGACATATCCCTCTCAGAACAATATAACTATCACGAGGGAGTTAACCAACATTTTTGTTGGACATATCCCTCTCAGAACAATATAACTATCACGAGGGAGTTAACCAACATTTTTGTTGGACATATCCCTCTCAGAACAATATAACTATCACGAGGGAGTTAACCAACATTTTTGTTGGACATATCCCTCTCAGAACAATATAACTATCACGAGGGAGTTAACCAACATTTTTGTTGGACATATCCCTCTCAGAACAATATAACTATCACGAGGGAGTTAACCAACATTTTTGTTGGACATATCCCTCTCAGAACAATATAACTATCACGAGGGAGTTAACCAACATTTTTGTTGGACATATCCCTCTCAGAACAATATAACTATCACGAGGGAGTTAACCAACATTTTTGTTGGACATATCCCTCTCAGAACAATATAACTATCACGATGGAGTTAACCAACATTTTTGTTGGACATATCCCTCTCAGAACAATATAACTATCACGAGGGAGTTAACCAACATTTTTGTTGGACATATCCCTCTCAGAACAATATAACTATCACGAGGGAGTTAACCAACATTTTTGTTGGACATATCCCTCTCAGAACAATATAACTATCACGAGGGAGTTAACCAACATTTTTGTTGGACATATCCCTCTCAGAACAATATAACTATCACGAGGGAGTTAACCAACATTTTTGTTGGACATATCCCTCTCAGAACAATATAACTATCACGATGGAGTTAACCAACATTTTTGTTGGACATATCCCTCTCAGAACAATATAACTATCACGAGGGAGTTAACCAACATTTTTGTTGGACATATCCCTCTCAGAACAATATAACTATCACGAGGGAGTTAACCAACATTTTTGTTGGACATATCCCTCTCAGAACAATATAACTATCACGAGGGAGTTAACCAACATTTTTGTTGGACATATCCCTCTCAGAACAATATAACTATCACGAGGGAGTTAACCAACATTTTTGTTGGACATATCCCTCTCAGAACAATATAACTATCACGAGGGAGTTAACCAACATTTTTGTTGGACATATCCCTCTCAGAACAATATAACTATCACGAGGGAGTTAACCAACATTTTTGTTGGACATATCCCTCTCAGAACAATATAACTATCACGATGGAGTTAACCAACATTTTTGTTGGACATATCCCTCTCAGAACAATATAACTATCACGAGGGAGTTAACCAACATTTTTGTTGGACATATCCCTCTCAGAACAATATAACTATCACGATGGAGTTAACCAACATTTTTGTTGGACATATCCCTCTCAGAACAATATAACTATCACGATGGAGTGTAAGCAAATTTAAACGTTCATATAAGAACATTAACTCTGCATATACCAAGCAGACATTGAAGCATCCAAACCATATGTTATTCTGATATAATTTTACACTTCACAAGATCCTGCTGAATGCCCCTGCAGTCTTGCTAAATCACATGATAAGGCCTTCATCTTTATGGTCATGTGACCATCACATCAGTGCGTGACTATCTCAAGAAAGTACAGGACGAACATAAATCCCACATAAACAAGTAATCTGTGTTTATGGGCAAACATATTTGATTTAAACAAAGCTATCCCTACAAAATATCAGAGCAGTCAGGATATTTCATCTACAAATGTCCTTTTGCAGGAGTACTTTCAAAAATTTAGTAGAAATAGATGCATGTATATATTCATCAGAAAGCTGGAAGCTGTGTTTATAAGCAACCTTTGATGTAAAGAAAGCTATGTCTTTGATTGCAGCTACAAAAACATTGAGCAGGTAATGATGCTGTCACATTAGTTCATCAAGCCACCGCCAGGGGCTATATGTGGCCCTTAGGCAATAGAGAGCGCTAATTGACTATTTCCTACCTCTTCACAGCCTTTCATTACAAGGGGTTTTTCATCCCATCATTAGTCGAGAGGTGACCTTGGCTTATTGTAGCCAGATGAAGTGAATAACCAAGAGCATGATTTCACTGGCATATATTCCATGCTACATTTCCCATGGAACAATAAGAAAGCTCAAGACACTCATTTAAAAAGGCAGCTGGGTGGTCTAGTGGTAAGGCGCTCACCTGCTCCTCTGAAGGACCCGGGTTCAATCCTGGGCTCGGGCACACTTCATGAGCTACGTCCCAGCTGGATGTCGTTCGGATGAGACGTTAAATTGGCGGTCTCTTTGTACTTGGTGTCTAAGCTCAGGGCAAGTAAAACACCCCACCCATGGGGTAGATGTGTAACATAGGTAGACTCCTTCTCTTTGTCACCTCATCAATCAACCCTTGATAGTGGCAAGAACTTGCCTTAGAGGGCTGCACTTTCCACAAATATCTATCTATCTATCTATCTATCTTCTATGGCAGTATTGTATAAGCTATCTGAAATAGTAACTAGGAATTTTTGGTAAAGTGTTCTCAATGGTGAATTTATTAACAATGACAGATAAAATATCATATTTATTTCAAGTAAATGTCTAAAATTGGAGTTAGCAACCAAAACTGATTGAACTTGATGAGAGAAAACTCAATTGAAAGTATTCTTGGATTAACATGAATTCTCTGATGCATAATTCAGATGACATAATACTAAAGTGTTTCCGGTGAGCGAAGGATTCTGGGAGGCCAAGGCTATAGATCATGTGACAGGAAGCAGGTGTAGGATAACTTCACTGCCCTACTCTTTGCAGTGAGTTATGGCTCCAGGTGCATAGTGTGTAAGTGGGTTAGGGGTGTCTGAAACGTCCTTCAAATTTCATTAGGCACAAAAATGACCATCGCTCGGTCAAATCTTGTCACTTTAGAAGGAGGCCAAATGCGGAGAAATTCATAATAAATGTGTAGTTTTGACTGCACTATTACCGTCTCACTACAGTGATATCTCACCATTAAATGCCAATGGACAGTACCCAGTAAAAGTTCCAATAGGAATGGCCTGAAGTTGTATGTTTTTACGCCTATGCAAAGATATTTGTTGTAAATGTTCAAACACAGGATAAATGTAGTATGCTGTAATTTAAATAATAACATTTACCTCACCAGGTATAGGTAAAAGAAAGAGAGTCCAAAATTTTATAAAACCAAGCACATGAACTATTTTTACTACACTAATGCATACAATTACAATAGATATAGTTACACTAACAAAGTTATGGCTTATATTTTTAACAAGGATACTGAAATAGCCTGACTTCTCTTTATAAAATAAATCCATATAAACGTTTTGGGTAGAAGTAAAACTTCACTGCCCTACTCAGGCAATCAGTGTTTAAGACTTAAAGGAAGCCAACATGGCTGCTGTGCGAAAAGAGTGTATAGGTTTTAATAACAGAAAAACCTGGTTTTTACCTGGCTTTGATCACCTGAACACATGAAATGGCTATATGACCAAGTCATATGTTACAAAAAAGGGGCTTCTATCAGTCACACTGTTGGCTTTGATTTACCACTAGGCCTATGAAAAAATATTCTTAAACTATGGGAGATGTCTAGAAGGCCTAATGTGCTGCTGCTACATGTTTATGGTACTGTACTCTAAAATCAGGGACCCCACTGGAAATAACAAACAAGAAATGATTCTAGTAATTAATCTGTGATCATTGGTAAACAGTTTTGAGATAAGCTTAATTCTTCATTCCAAAATAATAGAAAAATAACTTCTTAAACATTTTGTAAATCAATGATACAACCTTTACATATATATATATATATATATATATATATATATATATATATATTGTTAAGCATTTTAGAAGATAGGATCATTTCTATAAAACATACATGGACTGCAAGATAATGATAATATATTTTTTGGGGCAATGGGGTCGATTAGCCTATTACTATAATTATACTATTATATTAGTGGTGTTTATTTTTATTGATCTGGGGTGGCCGCTGCACCAGACAATGTCTGAATAATTATATAACACTTTAATTATCTTACCAGAAAAAAAGTCTTCCATCTGTAATCAGTGTATCAAATTCTTCTATTCAAGAAACAAAAGTGCCCTCTTCCTGTAAACAGTTTGTTTGTATTAACATTCCAATGATCCATATTCACTAATGATCCAACAGCCTAAAACCATCTCATCAGATTCATATTGATGACCTAAGAATCCAGTGACCCATTTCAACTTGACCTACTGAACCAGAGGAATAGTAGAGACTAGGTCGGTTTAGTCTCATCACATTCTGATCTTGAGGGGATTTCCCAACAATCCCAAGTGCTCAATCTTTCAATGGAGATAAATGGGGATCCAAATTGGGACTGGGCCAAATGCATGATAATATGAAAGTGGTTCTTTGTCATTTACGCGAGGTGTGCAAAGTGTAGAGGCATTACAATGAAGTAATTCCTTAGACTCACTCTGATATGTTCGCCAAATTGACCAAAAGCTAATGGCACTATCAAAAGCGTTTGCTGTGACATTCATTTATGATACTGATCATGATTAAAAAAGTCAACGTTTCACTTAAAAAGCATTGCAGTAATTGAGCAATTTCATGGTGTAAGCCATGACATTCATTACATTATGGTTTCAAATGAAGCACATCTTCATATTGCACTCCTGCAGAGTAGTGGGTGGGCGGGTGGATTTGGGCTTTACTGTAAGTCCTGTATTTCTGCACCTGATGGGCTAACTAGGGCAGACAGGGACCATGGCAATCGTGATGTATGAAACAGCCAGCCATCCAACTTAAGGCTTGACCAGGAATTGAGCCCGGCACCCAGTGGTTAGAAGCCCAGCGCGCTACTACTGAGCTAAGTCCCCACCCCTCCTATAGAGTAGTAGATGAGTAGGTAGTGTTATTGTTTAACGCCTCATCAGCACCTGAGTGGGCTATGTAGAGGCTCTCTAGGGTAAGATTGATCATCCATAGTTGGTAGTAGAAACCAGAAGCATGCAAAAAATCAATAAGTGTCTGCGTTGGATAGCTGGAGCAGCTTGTGCAATGCGCACTGTCCTGTTTTAGCCACTGGGGATAGAGGACTTCAACCCAAGTGTTACCACCCTCGCCGCGTGGAGGCCCAGGGCCTTCGAGGGCATATAGTAGTAGAAGCGTTTTCAGATTAACAACATGGTGCTGCGTAGCTGGCATAAGCGAAGCGCATCTTCCACATCACAAATCGTCGTGCTCTGTTGATTAAAAGAGACCTGATGCTGTAAAGTGTATGGAAACTGACCCAAGACACACCTACATGGCCAAATGTGCCACATGCGTTTTCCAAGAGAAGGATAAATGCATGGAAAACGCATGGTTTCTAGCTAATTATTATGAGGCAAAAACCATGCGTTTGGATAAACGCATGGAAAACGCACGTGGCACAATTGGCCATGTAGCATTGCTTAACTGGTGCATGTTTATTGGCTTAATTAGGAAAGCTGAATGCATGGTCAGTATTGCATGACAATTTGTTACATAATAAACAGCGCTAGCTTAATGCACAGGATCACCGCAGGTTAATTCACCGCAGGAGTGGTAAGCTACAGAACACCTTTTTGAAAGTAGCAAGTGGAGGGTGGGTGAGATGGCGATTTACGTCCCATATTTTTGCACCAGATAGGGCTGATCAGGACAGGCAGGTGCCAATGCAATGAGTCAATGATGAAGCAACCTACCAACATGAGCTGGATTCGAAGCCAGGACCCAGTGGTTGGCTGCCCAGCACACTGCCACCGAGCTAAGCCCATGCTCTATTTGAAAATGGCAGACCTTAGCCATCTCCAGCAAGTTGATTCTACCCAAAACTATAAACATCCAGCCCCATCAACATGTATCTCCAGATATCTTTTGGATAGCGTGTGAGATTATGTGATTAGTGTTTTACACAACAGCACCTGTTGGGCTATGTAGAGGCTCGACTGGTTAAGGATATCAAACTTGGTTAATTATAACATTATTATGATTGATAATATAGATTGGTTCGCATAAAAATTGTAAAATGCCATTAGGCGGATATGTTAAAAGTTGTTTCAGAGAATGAACTTCATCTTTGCTGTAAATTGTTACCTTCTAATAAAATATGTTTTACAATAATAAGGGGATGTTGGCATCTTTCACATACTGGGGCTAGTTTTTGGCCCTACTACCTAGCAAAGAATTTGATTCTTTAGGAATTTGCAGGAGTCTACAGAAGCCCAGTTCTATGAAACATTAACACTCCTGAAATCATTCAGTTCTCAATCATGTCATTCAAAGGATTGTGTTAAATTAAGGCATGGCAGATGAATTACATAAGCTGATTGCGATTGATTAAAACTGTCAAAAGTTTTTAATCATGTCGCATCATGTCGATCGCAGATCTGAGGAATCACAAGTCTGATTTCATTATCATCAAAGCGTGTTAAATCAAGCATTCGGTGAGTAAACAAATCAGATCAAATCAATTAGCGAAAAATTCAGATAAACACACGATTGTATCTGTTGTGCATTCCCGATTGTCTGTTATCTGCCATTGTTTGTGATTATTTGGCCATCTCCTTTTGTTCATTTTGACAGGTTTGCTGACGTCTGTCTTGATAATCTGCCCCTGTCTGGCTGTCGCTGACACTGGGATATGTCACGAAGTCTACTACTTATTTCTATACACTGAAAGTCTTTTTGACTAAATCTTAGTCACACACTGGCTCTATAGTCCGGCAGCCAACGTTGTCTATAGTTCTGATCTTGATGTCATGTGAAAGCTAAGAATGTGTAGAATAAGAATCTGCTGGGCGCCCACCTTAAATTACGCAAAATGCTCAAGGGTGCCAAGTGGGCACCCGGCAGATTCTTAATCTACACATTCTCAACTTTCAAACGACACCAAGATCAAAACTATAGTCAACATTTGAGGGTTCACCTCAGTATCTGCAAGACTATTATAGTTACGAGACTCAACAATGTCATATTGTCATCAATTTCGGGTAATGTGCGGTTTCTATGTGCGCGAATATTTGTGGTGTGGTCATGGTTCCACCAGGGCAGTGCACTTGTGAGTCATGCAGTGTGGTGCATTGCAGTGCCAAAAGGATGCAGTGCAGTGTGGGTTTACATCTTTGCACCATGCAGATCTGAGTTATTAACAGTGTATTGTGCTCTATTACAAAGTGTCTATAACCATTGACACCCCAAAAGCCATTTTTGATTAAACAAATTAGTCAGCTTCAAGACACTAGTCAGCAAACATTCAATTAATCAATATCTTGCAGAGTGACATGTTTTGACTTGGAAAATAGAGGCCACTGACTAATAGGGTGGGTGGGTGATTAGGGCTTTACGTCCTGTATTTCTGCACCAGTTGGGCTAATTAGGACAGGCAGAGACCATGGCAATGAGACGAAGGATGAAACAGCCATCCAACTTAGGCTCGACCGGGAATCGAACCCGGGACCCAGCGGTTGGAAGCCCAGAGCGCTACCTCTGAGCTAGGCCCCCGCCCCACTGACTAATAAGACTGACAAGTTTTGGGTTAGAAAATAAAGGAGCCTGACTAATTACTTGTTAGTCAAAATGGCTATGGGGGGCAGTCATTTCAAACACAATCAAAGTTATCTACAGTTAGTCAAGACGCATGTAGCCGTTTGTCAAACTTCTACACCACCTTAGCTATTATTTGGTCAAAACATTATCAATAAAATGAAAGTTTGGGAAAACTTCAAATTATTTACATAGTGGCGTTTTATCATCACGCACCCATTTAGGTAATGTCATGACCCCAGTTGACACAAAAGTCACGTAATAACCCCTCACATGATTACCCTATGCCATATTTATCAGAGATCAAGTGCCCTTGCCACGATAACCCAAATTGGAGTCAGGCTTAACATGTAATAAATTGTGTTATGACTGACATGTAATTTCACAAATGACACATGTCCTTATTTGGAAATATTAAAGGGCATTGCCTTAATCAGACTTCATAATAACTGGATATCTTTAAGTTACTCTTTAAACATACACTGTACGTAGAGAAACAGTGCAAAAATAATGTCAAACCAAATTTGCCAATGCAGTTTTATAAGTTATATAAAGGTTATTTATTAGTGAAAGTAAAAAATGTTTGAATTATTTTAGTGTGACTGTACAGTACTTATATGACAGTTATATTAATATACAATAATAATACTACTTGACTAACCTTGTTGAAGGCATAGATGTCAGTCTTTGTGACATTCGACTCAGTATCATTCGTAGACAAGGTGGATGTAGGGGTCACCATGAGGTCAAACCCTTCAAAGGATGACGTATTCATAATCCCCATTTTGTCACGCGTTTCAGTTGCCTCCATGTTTTATGCAGGCGAGGGCAGATTTATCCTGACAGTGGTGACAATGCTTGGGTCCAGATGTCTGTGGAAAGAAAAGAAAATGTGCATATTATGACAAGCATAAAACTATAATCTTGTTAACACAAAATGCTTGATAATAATCTGAAAACAGCATGTGGAACATCAGGTCATTGTACTCTGGTGTGTTGCTTGGTGTGTTGGTTGCTGGTTGGTGGGTGGATTGATTGTTGGGTTGGTTGGTTGGTGTGCTGGTTATGGGTTGGTTGGTTGGTTGGTGCTTTGGTTGGTTGGTTGGTGTGGTGGTTAGGTTTGTTGGTTCTGTTCATCATATTGTTTTGTTTGTAAGCCATTTTTATTGCCTAATTGATTTATTGGCTATCTTTTGCCTTTCTTTCCCACGTAGCCTTGGTAACCTTAAAAAATCTATCCTTATTCTGCAAAATATGAATTTAATCATATCTGTATATTAAATTCTTGAAAATGTCTTAATTTGATGGACTTCCGTGGTATACCAAATAAATGAACTACTAAAAAACCGTCTCATGTATCACTGTCAATTAGAAAATAATGCTTTAAACTACATCAAATTACAGTAATACATCATCTTGCAGCAGATATAATGAAAAGTAATTATGAGAAGAATATATGATTGTAAATTGAATCGTAATTTATTATTAGTATTTAATTCTTTCGGCAGTTAATTGGTCAAAGAATATTTCATGATGCTATATGATGGTGTGAGCCCCCCAATTAGAACCACCAACATATTAAGACCATCTACACTTACAGACATTTTGCTGGGGTCGAAAAGCTGTGTTTATGCAGTGTATTGTAAACATGTGGCAGAATTATGACCACCTTGATATTAAGACCAAATATTAGTGATTCCAAAAAGTGGTCTTGATAAGAGAGTCTCTGTATTTGACTAATATGAATGGATTGCAGAGTTCAACTTTTTCATCTCATCATAACTTCTGTTCTACAGCTGGCAAAAATGTATATTTAGATATGGAACAATAGAGCTTGGACAGTAACATGCATTGTTACTTCTGAAGATCGAATCTCAGCCCAGGCACTATTCATGAGCTCATGTGCCTTGTACTCAGTGTCTATGATGGGGCAAATAAAAGACCCCACCCATGGGGAAAATGTGTAACATGGCTTGGACTCACCTCTCATCATTCAACAATTGGACTACACTATCCTAATTGTAGAGTGTTGGGATGGGTGTCTTCACCCATAGTGTTACCACCCTTGCTATGAGGCCATAAAATAAATAGCCACAGACCGAAATGGCCACATGGTTTTTTTAATACAGTATATTGGCATAGTGTTGTTAATTGGTAACATGGCCGTTTAGGAATGTGGCCGTTACGGCGGTTTGTGGCCGTTCTGACCAAACCCCCTATCAATGTTGCCCTTCAATAAATATACATGGCCAAATGTGCCACGTGCGTTTTCCATGAGAAGGATAAACGCACGGAATATGCTAAGTTTTGGCCTAAATATAATGAGGTGAAAGCTATGCGTTTTCCATGCATTTATCCAAATGCATGGAAAACGCACATGGCACATTAGGTCATGTACAATTAATACATTTATGGTGCCTTTTATTCAATGTCTATGCTACTGCAAGCAAAATCACCCACACATGAGATATTACTCTCATTCTGGTCTCATCAATCAACTTCTAAAGAGCCGGAGCTTGCAATTGTATAAAACTTAAAAAGGCCGCGTCTTTTTAATCCTAATCCTTCGGTTTGTTCTTTCTTTACAAATTTGCCAGCAACCCATAAAACATAAGAAGCTCATCTATCAACAAGAGATATTAGAGTTTGTTTACATTCTGTTGAACAAGGCACCTTCATTTCCTTTTGTTTGCAGTTTAAATGCGGATGTGCAGACATGCTCATAAGCTCGTTTACAGGACACTGCTGTTATGCCAGCATGCCGCTCTTAACATGATAAAGTGATTTAACTTTCTCAAAGCATTCCGGAAGATTTAAACTCAACTTTTCCAACTTTGCTTTCTTGCTTGTGAGGTACATGACCAGACTATACTTCTTAAAGAGTTCTTAATTTGCTTACCATTTCTCATGCTGTTCCTTATTGAACTGGTAAGCGAATGGAGTTTCACAAGTGGCTTATCTAACATAAGCTGCCATTTTGACTATTAAAACACGACACAAAGATAAACAATGATTGCATTACTGTATGGATAATCCTGATTTACAAAGTGTAAAAACTGAAAACTCCCAAATTGGTTATTTGATAAAAAAATAGTGTCCAATTGATTTTTGTAAAATTGAATCTGACTGTATAACCCATTTAATTAAAAAAAAATTTAATAGCTTTTTTGAAAACCAAATTTGTCCAGCGCATGTGCATCAGATGTCCGAATTTAATAATCAACTTCATTCGTTTAAATTTGTCATTTACCAAATTAATTTCAATTAATAAAATTCGAAAAAAAATAGATTTCCAATTTTAAGGCTGAATCATGTGACATAAAAAAAGTGGCTATGAACAATTATCAAAAAAATTTTGAAGTTCATTTAATAACATTAAAACATTTTGAAGGTCATTAAGTAACATCAATATATTTTGAAGGTCATTCAATCGCATCAATTCATATCAAATAACAGAGAATGGCAGAAGTAACGATGAGATAAAATATTTTTTACTATTGCTCACGGAGAGGCGGTAATTACAATTTCAGGTTGTTTAATTGACTGAAATCCCCTAAACTAATCAATTAATTGCTGGCTGTGATTATTATTAATATGCATTGGCAAGCAGTTATGAATTACGGCATCTTGTTGAAGTGCATATAACCTATTGGGGGGGGGGGAGCCTGCTTTTTCAGAAGTGACAGTGTGTGTGTGTGTGATTAGGGCTTTACATCCTGTATTTCTGCACCAGTTGGGCTAATTAGGACAGGCAGAAACCATGGCAATGAAACGAAGGATGAAACAGCCATCCAACTTAGGCTCGACCGGGAATCGAACCCGGGACCCAGCGGTTGAAAGCCCAGAGCGCTACCTCTGAGCTAGGCCCCCGCCCGATATATAGAAGTGACAGGCTTCAATAATTCATGCTAAAAATAGATATTCAATGTTCAATGTCCCCATGCTACTAGGTTTGCAGATCAGTCAGCTCATATGACCAGCTGCAGGCAGACGTAATGGAGAGATGGTAAAATTTAGAGTCCAAGACATGATACACATTTTCCCCATGGGTGGGGTCTTTTATCTGTGTCAGCATAGACACAGATAGAATGTCTCATGTGATCGACATCCAGCTGCTGGGATGTAGCTCGTGAAGAGAGTGCCTGGGCTTGGGATCGATTTTGGTGGTGGTGGATGAGGGCTTTACGTCCTGTATTTCTGCACCTGATGGGCTAATTAGGACAGGTGGGGACCATGGCAATGAGACGAAGGATGAAACAGCCATCCAACATAGGCTCGACCAGGAATTGAACCCGGGACCCAGTGGTTGGGAGCCCAGCGCGCTACCACTGAGCTAGGCCACCCAGGGCTTGGGATCGAACCCGGGACCTTCAGCAGAGCTGGCCTATATGGATGCCTTAACCATTAGGCCACCCAGCTGCTACAGCATGTATAAAAAAGTGATTTTAAAAAGAGTTGACCTTCAATTTTTGTTCTAGCAATATCTCCACATGAACAAGTCATGTGACTAATTCAACCAGAGGCTTCCATCAAAGTAAGTCTCTCAGTCAACCAAATGTGCTTGCCATGAGATTGCACTGTACAGTAATACCAAATTCCTCTCTGAGACCTTGAACTGTATAGGCTGTTATTGCAGTGACACTGACTGCTGGAAATTGAATTTACTGTGACCACAGTCATTATTTAATGCCAGAGAAAAATAATTGTAGTGCGGTAATTTTTAAGTAATTGATAAAGTCCTAAGCAGTCCAGCGACAAACCCCCAAAAAGTGGCTTAGTTTTTTTATACCTGGGCCTAGGCATTTATCAAGTATAGAACTATCATACTATGTTCTATGAAAGACCAGGTATATTTACGAACGAACGGTCTGAGGAGTGCCATATGCAAAGCAATTGGCAGCCAAAGTGACAGACAGCTGATACCTTATGAGAGCAATCCATTTGCCCTTCGAGGGAACATTTTGAAGCTCACTGCATCCATGGTTGGCCCCATCCTCAGTCTGCAGCCTAGGCAGCGTATGCAGGGAGGGGGATAGCGCGGTTTCACATAATTGTCAAATTCTGTCACAACAGTTAGGTACGGCTGTATATTGCACACTATTAGAACCGTAGTACAAACGCACAAATTAAAAACCAAATTTGAAGAAGATCCGATCAGTAGAAGCCGAGAAAAGTTTGATTATAGTACAACTTCAAGCCTGTCAAAATCCGTGATTTTTTGAAGTCGTACATTTCGTCCACGGGATTGCCTAAAACGCCTAAGCGCAGCAACAGCGTAATCATGGAAGGGGTTGCCGACGCTATTAAATATACTTTAAAAGGCTGCTGCTCCCCTAATATTCGTCCGATTTTCGTCAAATAAAGCATGAATTGTTTAAGGAAATGTGTAGAATTTATATCTTAGTTCAAACACTAGATGACGGTAATTTTTCATCTTCCAAATGGTTTTTGAAAACAGAACAAATTAGTAATTATATTATATAGTGTACTTGGGTGGCATATAACAATGCATTTCGTGGTCTGATGGGCAATCCAAGGATATTGTAGTGCTAGTCTGATAGATAAATAAATTTGTAAAATTCTTAGTAAAGAATGGAGTATACAAGGCACAAACACTGGTCTTAATGAGGCAGTAGCCATCATACTGTATTAAAGTGGTTACATTGTAGGCCTAGTGCTGCTGGCATTCTACACACAACACCAGGTATCTATTCTTTTTTTGAAAAAGAATATTCTTTTTAGTTACTGTGCCTCAGTAGCACAACACTTGCATTTGGTCCCATTTTAAGAAGACATGGACAAAACGGCTTTATAATATACTATTATTGCACAGTAGCGAGTGCAGCATTAGTTTTTATGGCTGATATTGCACGAGACACTGAGCAGTAAGTCAGCCAGTCAGCTAGTCAGTCAGTCAGTTTTAATCTATCTATCTATCCATCTATCTATCCATCTAACTATATATCTGTCTATCTATCTGTCTATCTATCTAACGATATACCTATCTATCTATGCATCTATCTATCTAACTATATATCTGTCTATCTGTCTATCTAACGATATACCTATCTATCTATCTATCCTTTTCATAACCTTTTATAATCTTATATAATCTTGCTTACATCGCCTAAAAATATTGGAGGATTATCAAGAGACAAGGCTGAGAAAAGAGCACTTTGAGAAGACAGGCTACATGTGTTGATTGAAGTAGAAAGGCAGCAGAAGTGAAGAGGTCTTAAAAGCATCTCGAGTCAAACAACTTCATCTTCCGTTTCAGCTTCAGCTCTCTGAAAGGGATCAGAATAGCATAGAAAGATGTGAGGGTTTGGGACACCGGCTAGAGCTGCCATGGCTGGTTTCATTCAAAGACAATTGCGGTTCGAAGTATTGAAGGATTAGTTGGTTGGATGGTTGGTTGGATGTTTGGTTGGTTGGTTGGCTTGATGTGTTGGTTGGTTGGTTGGTTGGTTGGATGTTTGGTTGGTTGCATGGTTGGTTGGGTGTTTGGTTGGTTGGTTGGGTGGTTGGTTGGATGGTTCATTCAAAGACAATTGCGGTTCGAAGTATTGAAGGAATAGTTGGTTGAATGGTTGGTTGGATGTTTGGTTGGTTAGAAATTTGGTTGGCTTGATGTTTGGTTGGTTGCATGGTTGGTTGGGTGTTTGGTTGGTTGGTTGGGTGGTTGGTTGGATGGTTCATTCAAAGACAATTGCGGTTCGAAGTATTGAAGGAATAGTTGGTTGGATGTTTGGTTGGTTGGATATTTGGTTGACTTGATGTTTGGTTGGTTGCATGGTTGGTTGGTTGGTTGGTTGGTTGGTTGGTTGGTTGGTTGGTTGGTTGGTTGGTTGTTGGTTGGATATTTCGTTGGCTGTATGTTTGGTTGGTTGGTTGGTTGGTTGTTGGTTGGGGCATTGTTCAGCTCCATGGAAGGTTTAGGGACTTAGGTTTGAACCTTGGCAGTGGGCTTTGCAATTTCCAACCTAAGTGGACGTTACTATCGAGGTTTAATCCTAACCTTTGGAAGTTCTCAGTTGACCAACTGAGCATGTTTATCAGACAGCTGAGGAAGCCCATGATAGATGAGTGAAAGCTCCTGGCGAGTTGTAAAATGAGACCTTTGTGCTTGGAAATCAAACTCTTATAATACGTGGATGTCGTTGGCATTAGATGTTAAATGTGTGGCACCTTGTTATCTGTGAGTATGCTGACATGGCTGAAGCACATGAAATATCCCATACAAAAAGTGCAAAATGTCACAGGCACCCCATATCTCCCAGGTTTCATGCAAGGTAGGCCTGATGTTGGCCAGATGCCCTTCTGATGTGGGCGATGCCAGCCTGATATCAGGACGATGTCATGTTTTCTTGGTCCCACTCTCTTTCAATGTATCAACCAACCCTTATTGGTGGTAGGCGGTTGAGTGACATTAATATCTAAAAAGGAGTTCATTCAAATCGGTGCCATAGGTCATTCAAATCTGTGCCATAGGTCATTCAAATCTGTGCCATAGGTCATAACATGCCAGCCATGGGGTGAATGTGTAACATGGTGTGGACTCCCACCCAGCCTTATCATTACATCATTACGTCTGCCTCTGGCAGCTGGTCATATATGAGCTGACTAAGCTTCGAGCTCAGTGCATTGAGACAGGCTCAACATCAGTTAAACGACAACCAATCCGGGCCAACGTTGAAACGATGTTGACAAGACGTGACATTGTATTCGAGAGCTAGACCCACATAACTCATTGCCCAGAGCCCTGTGTTGGCCTCGGGGGTTGGAGTTCTTCGCCGAAAGTGTTACCACCCTTGCCACGAGCAAATCCTGAACCTTCAAGGGTTCTTCTTGAATTTCAAGTACCTCTAAGAAGTCTGAGACGGCTGCACTATCCCGACTTATTTAATCCTTCAACATTTTGGTAGTTATTTTCTTTTTCTTTTCTTTTTTGCTTCCTGTAATGTCCTTATATCTATCAATGTAATTACTGCAAGAAGAAATTATGTGGCTTTTTCTGGCTAATTATTTTAATATCTAAAGCTGTAACAGACAAAAAAAGCAAAACACATATTTAAGGCTGTAAAGATTAATCTTTTCCAAATTACAGAATATTTCATGGTTACATAGTGGGGACCGCAGCAGGGTATTCGTGATCGATCGATCGATGAATAAATCAATGAATCTATCCATCTATCTACATCCATCAATCTATCTATCCATCTATCTATCTATCTACCTATCCATCTATCAATCTACATGTATCTATCTATCTATCTATCTATCTATCTATCCATCCATCTATCTATTTACCTATCAATCTATCAATCTATCTATCCATCAACCATGTATCTATCTCTATCTATCTATCTATCTATCTATCCATATATCCATATATCTATCTATCTATCTATCTGTCTGTCTATTCACAAAACGGAATTTTTTAGTTGGCAGTAAACAGCAAGCAGGCTTTGCTCGGTAGTGGCTCTTTAATTTGGAAGCAGATTGTAGCCCTGTTTTCTTTTTTATTTCCACAGCTCTAGAATCAACCTCGGCTTGATTACGGTTGATCAATAGTTCTCGGAGACGAAACAGGTTTTAATTAAGACACTAAATATATATTCAGCCTTTTCTCCGTCAATAATAGGGTTAAAATTGACAAGAAAAGATAAGAATGCCACTCTACTTTGTCAGAGTCAGAATTAACTTGTCTATCACATTAATTGCCCAAACACAGATCTTGGGCCACTCTTCAAACCCAGGACAGACAGCAGAGCTCACTTAAGGACCCTTAAACCACCACACCACTCAGGTGCTAATGATACCTTGCTAGAACATTACCCTTTAGTCATTATTTTATTCTTTCCGTATTATTTTATAAACATAAATTATCAATAATCGTAATTTTAATAATATTTCCAGATATTATTCCAAATTATCAAAATTTTGCCTTTAACTACCATGTTATAGCATAAAAATTACTTTATTAAACCGTTTCATTATATTTACAATATCATTGTAATACATATGTAATTATTCTCTCAATTTCATAATGCGTTGTTGTAAATTCTCTATCTAACAAACAAGCCCTAATAACAGCTTCACGAAATTGAATTATCTGCGCTGAGCAGCTGGGTGGTCTGAAGGGAAACCACACGAGTCTTTGATCTGTCAAAACAGATCTGGAAAGAGTGTGATTTTATTTATTACCCAATTAATTTCAGCCAATTGAAACTTTTAAATTTTAAAATTGGATGAAAATTGAAGAAGTTATTGAAAGTACGCAAAGCCAGGTTTCATACTGAATGCAGCGTCACCAGCGTCACCAGCGTCATGAACGTCTTCGATTCGCGATTTATTTTATGCATAACTCTGTTAATTTTAGTCCGATTTTCAAACTTTTAACTTTATGACGTACATAAACTAAATTACTGTCATAATATAAGATTGTTAATAATCTGTCATATCAGCTATAGTCACGCTGGCACCTTTTCGGACTATGGATTCCGTCCTTATTTGGGCAAAGCAACGTCCTGGGTTTCCTTTTATGGGCATTACATAAACGTCATTTCGTTTGTTATGAAATGCAGATCATCCAGCCGGTATCACCCGGTATTCCAGGTGATAAAGCTGCAATAGGGGAATAAAGTGGTAAGACGCTCGTCTGCTCCTCTGAAGGACCCATGTTTAATCCCAGGCCCGAGCAACCTTTTCTGAGCATCAAATCAGCTGGATGTTGTCGGATAAGACGTTAAACTGGCAGTCCCTCGTACTCAGTGTCTATGCTGAGGCAAGTAAAAGATCCCACCCATGGGGTGAATGTGCAAAGCCCATTGCACACAGGAATCACATATGATGGCATCACATATGATGGCATCACAACCCCTTCTTGTGATGCCAGCATAATGTGCTGCACACGGAGATGGACCCCAAGACAGAGTCACCACCCCTCACTAGCCATTATGGAGTTGTTGCAAACTAGGGTTTGCTGCATTCTAGGTCAAGTCAAAACCCCTCACAGCTGATTGGCTATTAGCAGGCCAGGCCCCTGTGATCACGGCATAAATTGCTGCACACAGGGTTTGCATCATGGAAGTTCTGATTCCATCATGGAGTGCTAGATATCAATGATCTCATCACAAGTCATATATGACCTGATCATAGTCTGCTGCACACAGTAAAATTTGGTCATGAGAAGGGGTTAGGACCAAATCGTATGTGATCACGGCATGGAAAAACTCTCGTGTGCAATGGGCTTAACATAAGTGGACTCCTCTCTCACCTCATCAATCAACACTCAATAGCGGAAATTATTTTCCTTAGAGGGCTGCACTTTCCATATCTATCTACCTATCTATCTATCCAACTATGTCAATGTAGATTGATAGATAGATATAGTTTATTATAAATATAAATTAGTGTATATTTCGATAATAATAGTATCTATCATTAATATCAGTGAATTATTAAACATAACATACTATTGGGTACAATGACATCCACCCCCCCCCCCCCCTTAAAATTTGTGAGTTATATATTTTACAGGCCTATATTAAATACAGTTCCCTTGAGCCAAGACTGTAAATGTTTCAGTAATAACTAATTTTCAAAATTATTTCATAAATATTTTAATAAATGTTTATCCAGCTTTTCTGTATGTTATTTAAAATCAAATGAAATTATGTCTGTGAACAAAATTATTAATTTGAACATAGATTTAAGGTCATTTTTTACAAATTTATCAATTTAATGATCAGGTGGTTTTCATACCATTGTGATCTTTAATATTTCGCTAGATAATCTTAATAGTGAGGTATCCTTAACAATGAGGTGGTCTTTATAGTGAGTCTCTTAATAGTGAGATGGTCTTAATAGTGAGGGGGACTGAATGGTGAGATGGTTTCGATGCTGAGATGGTCTTTTAAATAGCGTAGTGGTCTTAATAGTGCAAGTAATGATTAGGGTACAAGTAAGATGGTCTCAATAGTGAGATGGTCTTAATAGTGAGGTGGTCTTAATAGTGAGGGGGACTGAATGGTGAGATGGTTTCGATGCTGAGATGGTCTTTTAAATAGCGTGGTGGTCTTAATAGTGCAAGTAATGATTAGGGTACAAGTAAGATGGTCTCAATAGTGAGATGGTCTTAATAGTGAGGTGGTCTTAATAGTGAGGGGGACTGAATGGTGAGATGGTTTCGATGCTGAGATGGTCTTTTAAATAGCGTGGTGGTCTTAATAGTGCAAGTAATGATTAGGGTACAAGTAAGATGGTCTCAATAGTGAGGTGGTCTTAACAGGGAGGTTGTCTTAATAGTGAGGTGGTCTTAATAATGAGGTGGTCTTAACAGGGAGGTTGTCTTAATAGTGAAGTATTCTTAACAGGTAGGTGGTTTTCAATTTATATTTTTGTATATGCCTCCTAATTGTTAGAAATATTAGATTAGTATACCTCAAAATAATTCAATTCAATATAAATTCAATTGAAACTCAGCTAGCCCATCTTATCATTCTAAATAAGACCGGGTATTTTGAGATATACAATTATGGCATAATAAATTAAATGTATTTATATTTACTCGTTTGTTCTAGCCTAAAATAAATAGGTGGTGGTGGGTAGATTAGGGCTTTTTGTCCTGTATTTCTGCACCTCATGGGCTAATTAGGACAGGCAGTAACCATGGCAATGAGATGATGGATGAAACAGCCATCCAACTTAGGCTCAACTGGGTATTGAACCCGGGACCCAGTGGTTAGAAGCCCAGCATACTACTACTGAGCTTGGCCCCCACCTTGTAAAATAAGTATAAGGGCTAAGATAGAATTAATGACCAAATATAAACAGGTTTCCTAGGATTCAGTTCAAATTTCCAACAAGTGAATATAGTTTTAACTTGCACATATATTCCTGCTGTTATCCACACAGTGACTCTGTTAACAATTTATGGTAATTTTGATAGTTTTTTAACAATTGCATGATCTTCTTTCAATTCCTTATTGGCTAGCTCTTCTGAAGGTTCCAGGTTGAAACCCAGAAAACACGTGGTTTTTGCCTAATTATAATGAGGTGAAAACCAATGCGTTTATCCAAACGCATGGACAACGCACTTGGTTCATTTGGCCAAACTTATATATCCATACTGTATTAAGAGGTTATTGACCTCATAGGTTAAAACATTGTTAACTTCAAGTACCCGAATACCCACATACCCTGATGACTCAGGTAGTAGTTGAGAAAAAAAAAACATAAACAGGGCCCGGGCACACTTTAAGAGCAACACCCCTGGTGGATGTCGTTCGAATGAGAAGTTAAATTGGTGGTCCCTTGTACTCGGTGTCTATGCTGAGGCAAATAATAGACCCCCAACCATGGGGTAAATGTGTAACATGGCGTGGACCCCAAGCAGCCTCATCATCTCATCATTACGTCTGCCTCTGACAACTGGTCATATAAGCTGACTAAGCTTCAGACCCAGTAGCATTTAGACGCTGAACATCAGACATCATTAGCGGAATACACAATATTATATCTTGTAAACTGAATGATTCAGTAAAGCCATAGCCATATACAGCCACTGGTATTTACTCTTGAATGATACCAGAGAATGAGACCATCCATAACTACATATGTGTATGCCACTTCAATTACAGTGGAATTTGCATCAACATCTGCAGCTGAATAATTACGATATGATTGTAGTTTTCTCCATATTGCCAACAATTTGAGTCGTTTCATTGATTTTATATTTAATATTTTCACAATCAAAGGGTCTTGATTAAACTTCACCTGTTTAAATAAGACTAAATTTATGTAAACACTGTTGACATTTTAATTGATTAATGTACCATTCATCAAATTATGTTTCATAACTATTGGCTGTAGTTATGGATTATAATTTATCAAAAGGTAGTTTCCAGAACCAAAAAAAAAAGTATCCCTTTAATTCTTAATTGCCATTTACAATCATCTTTCATTATATAATTAATGCCTTGCAGTCCATCAATCACTTCATCTTTTATTCTTTTATTTTACACTCTGGGTGTTTTTACAGGTCTATAAAAGTTGTAACAGGTTTTGTGAATATTGTGATAAACCAGTTCTTACTGAAAGCTATTAAATTTTTGCCACATAGTTGAGTGTGTGTGTGTTTGTGTGTGTGTGTGTGATTAGGGCTTTACGTCCTGTATTTCTGCACCAGTTGGGCTAATTAGGACAGGCAGAGACCATGGCAATGAGACAAAGGATGAAACAGCCATCCAACTTAGACCATATAGTTGAAAGAACATGTCATTATAGAGAAGTTGGTCTTTTCTTTTTACAAAGCCTTTTTTGCCAAACAGCAATTGTATTAGGCTCGCTCATTTTTCTTCCGTCTTTCTTTCTGTCTTTCGTTCTTCCTGTCTTTCTTTCACATTTTATTTTGATTTATGCTTTTCTTTCTTTTCACTTCTTTCCTTTCCTTTCTCTTACTTTCGTTCTTCCTGTCTTTCTTTCTTTCTTTCCTTCTTTCACATTTTATTTTGATTTATTTGTCTTTTCTTTCTTTCCTTCTTTCTTTCTTGTAACATGCTTCCTTGATTTCAATGCTTTTCTTTCTTTTCACTTCTTTCCTTTGCTTTCTTTCTTACTTATTTCTGTGCTTTTCTTTTTATTCTTTCTTTCTGTCATTCTGTCTGTCTTTCTTTCTTTCTTTCTTTCTTTCAGTACATCATATGAATAGTAATATAGATTTTTTTTTTAGCCGATATGTTTCTCTAATAATAAGTCTTATCAGTTCGGTACAGTAGAAAAACAATACATTTTATACATTTGTCAGCTTACATAATAACTTATAGTTCTGACATTAACATTCACACCAAGAATAATTCAGCCACTTTCAGAATTTCATTCAAATATAAACCATAGCAAAACTGATTTAGCTTAAGGTAGCACCAGATTTTATAGTATCATGTATTTGCTATTGTTGTTAACAAGTAATTGAAGGTTATATATTGGTGAAAAGTCAGAAGTGTGAATATTTTTTGGTGTGACTGTGTACTAACGTTTTAGTTTATAAAGTCAGTAAAAATTTGAAAAGTAACTCTTACCTTTTTATAGTGGTGTGCTAGTGGTATTAATCCAATTGGTTATGTTCTGCCAATGTACTGCCAATGTACTGCCAATGTTCTGCCAATGTTCTGCCAATGTTCTGACAATGTTCTGACAATGTTCTGCCAATGTTCTGACAATGTTCTGACAATGTTATGTATAAAGTTAATAAAAACTTGAAAATTAACTCTAATCTTTTTATAGTGTTCTGCTAGTGGTATTAATCCAATTGGTTATGTTCTGCCAATGTTCTGACAATGTTCTGACAATGTTCTGCCAATGTTCTGACAATGTTCTGACAATGTTATGTATAAAGTTAATAAAAACTTGAAAATTAACTCTAATCTTTTTATAGTGTTCTGCTAGTGGTATTAATCCAATTGGTTATGTTCTGCCAATGTTCTGACAATGTTCTGACAATGTTATGACAATGTTATGACAATGTTATGACAATGTCATGACAATGTTATGTATAAAGTTAATAAAAACTTGAAAATTAACTCTAATCTTTTTATAGTGTTCTGCTAGTGGTATTAATCCAATTGGTTATGTTTTGCCAATGTTTTGCCAATGTTCTGACAATGTTCTGACAATGTTCTGCCAATGTTCTGCTATTGTTCTGTCAATATAATCCAACAGTTCAGCAAAAATATTTAAACCAAAAATGGTATTACTATAGTTTATGAAGGCTAATAATCCAAAAAAGTGAATAACAATAGTCAGTATACTTTTAAATAGGAATTGAATAGAGTCTTTATAACTTCCTAGCAACTTACTTTTAGAGTCAATGTTTGAGTTTATTAATTTTTATTCCCATATAACACTTTAATAGCAGTTTCTTAATTAGTCTAACAGGACACCATATATGAAACCGCAAAGAACTTTTTCCATTGAGTTAATTACTGCATCAAATTAAGATTTTTTTTTTCAGGATTAATAGTCATTAGTAAAATTTAGCTTTAATTGTCTCACACATTTTATGTGGGAAAAAGCATATTCATAAGCTACAAAGAAAATGCTGAGAAAAAAGGTTTTAAAGTTGAGAGTGGGTGTTTCTGAAAAATAATCCTTTATATGATTCTGTTGCGTAATACTTCACCTGGTTACATAACAACCTTCAGCTGCCAATGACACACAAATCTCGCAGGCTACGAGAAAGTATGTTCACAGTTTACCAAGTTAGTTTTGCCAATATATTTTAACTGTCAGAGTGTCTGTCAAATTCCGTGAAAATTAACTGAGAGACTGGGGAAAAATATCAGTTTCTTTTTTATAACATTCAGAGTAAAATTCTGTCACCTAAAAATATGTCTGATAACTTGCTCAGAATTAATAAAGAAAATGTTAGAAATTAATCAGTTTACCAATGAGAAATATGTTTATTGAATAAATAGTTATAAAAATATATCCAAGAATGATTTAACTGTTCATGATAGTCAAATAAAGTATATATCCTTGAAGGATTGGATTTAGTCAATTTCAATGTTTCTGATGTGGTGTAGATCACATGAATAAATTTATAAATATTCAATTCCCGAAAGTTAGTGAAAGTTCCAGTAATTTCTGATGATATAAAACATATATAAATCCTATAACAGTGGTTTAAAGTCACTTGTGCTGGTTCAAAAAGTAGAATATGCCTGTTGCGGTCCAAAAACTGTGTTCTTTGGTACAGTCGCTGGAGCCACAATGGATAACACACGCTCCAGAGTGGGCCCAGATTTCATTGGAGTTATCTGCTGGCCAAGACACACAGCGCCCCTAGTGGCTGTTCTAGACATCATGTGACAGACTCTTCCTTCCCATAATGCACTAATGCTATCAGGAACTTCTCCTATTATCACCCAGGGGACCGTGACAATAATCTCTTTTGATATACCTATTATTTAATGTCAAAAGTCAAAATCAAAGGTGAACAAACATAGTATTCTACCAAAATATTATTCTAACAATGAATAATATATACAAATCGTCAGTGTTGAAGTACACTAAAAGCTTTCCACCATTACAAGTTCATACCAAAGATTACAGCCATTAAAACCGAAGTGCTCCCAAACATGAAGGTAAAGGCTGAAAACTGGAATTGATGTTGCTTTTAAGACAACCACTCTAACATTTAAACTACCACTACACCCACAAGAATTAAGATAAGTCTACAGATGGTATGGAATTTAGAGTGAATTAACAAGAAAGAAAGGTGGGGAACAATAAAATCTTGTTAAAGGGGCAGTATCCCTCGATTTGGCATAATTTTGTGGTATACACAGCAATGAAGAGTAGAAAGAGAGACTTATTCATAAAATAGTATTATTATGAATGTTATTAGTAGTGACGCCTTTTGGCAATCTTACATTAGAAGACATTGGGACTCATTGTTATATTTGTATTGAACGAGCAGTTGAGTTGCTTCGTACTGTTGTTTTGTGAATTCGTTTTTACAGTGCCATACATTAATACTCAGTAGTTAGTTAGTTATTAGAAGATATGGACCCCCATATATTGTACCTAATGTATGTGTGTGTGTCTGCAATAATAATAATAATTCATCGAAATAAGACTGCAAGAAACCTTACCTTTATGGGGTAACTTGAGGTTTTTAGTGCAGCTGAGTTTTGGATTTAAATTTTCTGCTGCTGCTGAGTCAACTGCCAACTGGGTCAAGTTCACCAGGTTGTGTCCTACTATGAATTCGTGGTAAACATGTGTTTTGTGAGAATTTTTGGGACTTTGATCAACATAGATAGACATATAACTATGTTACAATTTAATAATGTGGAATTTGAGGTCAGTGCTATAAATAGAAATGGCAGCATCCCAGAATAGCTGTCAATGGCCATTGTCAAATTATGGATACCATTGGGTTTATTCATCTTATTGAGGCAGAATGATGACATGTGCGTAATCTAGCTATAGAAGATAAAATATGAAAATGTCCAGCCAACTCCTCACAAGGAATACTGGGCCTTTAAACTTAGTTTGTGTTATACAGTCACACCAATAATTATTCAGACACTTTTAGAAGTTCATGCAAATTTTAACCATTGTAAAACTGATTAAGGTGGCATTGGATTCTATATAGTATCATTCTCATGTATATGTTAATAGCTGTCTGTAGCGGTGACATCAATGTATTTGCCAATGTAATTTACAAGTTATGGAAGGTTATATATTAGCGAAAAGTTAAGTGTCTGAATAATTTTTGGTGTGACTGCAGTAGAAGTGATTTAACCTAAGGTGGCATTGGATTCTATGGTATCATTCTCATGTATATGTCAATAGCTGCTTGTAGCGGTGATTTCAGTGTATTTGCCAAAATAGTTTACAAGTTATGGAAGGTTTAATATAGGTGAAAAGTTAAAAGTGTCTGAATAATTTTTGATGTAACTGTAACTGCTACATTTTTGTTCAGTGGAACCTTAAATTCACGGACAGATAACCGGTAACATCCGCTAGAGGTCGGCTGTCGTCACCAGGATAGCATGAAAATCTGGCGTCGACCCGGCCAACGTTCATTTGATGTTGATCTGATCTGACATGCCAACATTGAAACAATGTCTGCCAAATGTTTATCCGCCAATGTATGACCAATTTCACTTGCTATTTAGGCTGGTTGATCTTTCCAAACTTTGTAAGGGCATGCATTTTTCCTGATACATCGGTTGCTGTATAGTGTATACTTTGGTTAGGGAAACCAGGTTTACATCTCTCAGCAACTTGGAACGCAGCGTGTAGAAAATGACTCGCACATCAAATTTCTGCAAAGCTTATTCAACCTCTATTAGTATTTCTTGGTACAGTCAAGGGAAATTAGTACTTGGAAATTTATATTAGAGCGAGGTATTTTTGGTCACAGTAAAAATGACTTCAGGGTCTTGAGTCTTGTGATATACTAAAGCCCCTGTCACACATAGCCGGTTTTGCCGTAGTGAACCCGTAGTATTACATAACGGTTATGCAACACCTTTTTTCGCCGGGTTGGCGACAGATTCTACGGGTGACTCGGCGGGTTCTACGGGTGATTCGGCAGGTTCTACGGGTCACTCGGCGGGTTGTACGGGTCACTCGGCGGGTACGGCCAATTAGTGGACGAATTCCAAGAGAGACTCGACGGCTTCCAGGAGTAACTCGCCGAGTTGTAGGAGCGACTCGCAGGGTTGATATTTGGTCTATTTTCGATCCAAAAACATGTTTGGAATCAGTATGAACTGTACTACAATTCAGTGTTTATTTGACGAAAATCGGACTAATATTAGGGGAGCTGCAGCCTTTTAAAGGAACGCTCACAGCTCTCCCTGCTTTGATACAGTCCGGGCGCGGACGCCTGCGAGAGCACCAGTTTGCCGCCGCCAGCCTGCCTGCCTTTTCAGACGAATATCTTGCTTAATATTTAGTCTATTTTCGATCCGAAAAAATGTATAGAATCAGTATGAACTATACTACAATCCAGTCTTATTTGTCGAAAATCGAAGTAATATTAGGGGAGCAGCAGCCTTTTAAAGTATATACAACCCCCCTCCCTGCCTACGCTGATGCTGACGCTGGTAGCAGTCGGCGAGTTACTCGGCGGGTTACTCTCGGAAGCCGTCGAGTTACTCCTAGTAAACTGCTGGCTTTACTATGGGTAAAATTAGGGACGGATAACTCGTTGGGTTCTACGGGTGACTCGATGGGTTCTACGGGTAACCCGCCAACTTCCACGGGTAATTCGTCGACTTCCACGGGTTATCTGCTGACTTTTTGAACACCTGGGAGTTTGCCACAGGTGGGCAATGCAAGCATGGCTCACCCGGCTACCAGGCCCGAAATATATAATACTACGGAAAAACCGGCTATGTGTGACAGGGGCTTAACGCATTCCACATGAAGTGCGTGCAGAGGCATGTTTATAAAATTAACAAGGTCAAACCATCGCAAATCATTAAAAAATCTGTTTAGACTTTCAAATTCTGTACATTTGGTATTGTGATAAACCATCACATTTTTGTTTAATCATAAGTCAACCAATGAGCTAGGTTATTATTGTCTGTGCAACCTCTGCACAAGGTATTGGATAGCTGCAGTCACACCAAATATATAAGTTTTGGTACTACATGGCCAAATGTGCCAAGTGTGTTTTCCATGCGTTTGGATAAACGCATGGTTTTCACCTCATTATAATTAGGCAAAAACCATGCGATTTCCATGCGTTAATCCTTCTCATGGAAAACGCACATGGCACATTTGGCCATGTACATAGAAAAAGAACATTACAAATCTGTATCTATGAATGAGAGGAGTTTTCTTCCATAGTTAGGCAAGCTTTGAAGCAAGTAATCCGAATCAAATAGTAACAAAGAAGACAAGATGGTGGGTGGGTGGGATTAGGGCTTTACGTCCTGTGTTTCTGCACCAGTTGGGCTAATTAGGACAGGCAGGAACCATGGCAATGAGACGAAGGATGAAACAGCCATCCAACTTAGGCTCGACCGGGAATCGAACCCGGGACCCAGCGGTTAGAAGCCCATAGCGCTACCTCTGAGCTAGGCCCCCGCCCAAAGAAGACAAGATGAGCAATTGACAAAGAATATTCAAGTCAATAACCAACTTTGATTCATTCATCTAAGTTGACTAAAGAGCAAAGGGAAAACTTCTTCGGCAAGTTATTTAATGAAAATTAATCTGTAATGCACTAGGAACGCCAAAAACACTCCCCAAGATAACATATGTGCAAAGAAAATTATGATCTAAGCATGTTATATGAGTGTTAAATTTCTGGCCAGCGTTATATCTAATCATCAGACCTTCAATGAATCACACAGACCTTCGCTCGGTCATTCGTTTTGCTTTGCTGCCAACGGATACGCACACTTCCTGCCGCCATTACGCTTGGTAAAATACTCGCCTTTACAAAAAACAGATGTGTGTTGCAACGCACGTATTACTGGCTTTCCAGTGGTTGGACTCCTGAATCAATATCCTGTGCTACAAATTAGTCTTTATTGCATTCACAGGAATATGAGAAGGAAACAAAAGATGAGAAGATGTAATTAATTACATAGTGTGCATTCCGAAGATGCCTTAGTTGGCGAAGAATTCCCAAGAATTGTTTGAAGATACAGGAAATCAAAACAACAGTAAGTTAGTTATATTTTGTTTAGTCATACGTCAACCAATGAGCTAGGTTATTATTGTCTGTGCAACCTCTGCACAAGGTATTGGATAGCTGCAGTCACACCAAAGAATATTCAGACACTTTCCAAATTTCATGAAACATTAAGCTGTAGTACATGGCCAAATGTGTCATGTGCGTTTTCAAAAGAAGTATAAATGCATGGAAAACGCATAGTTTTTAGCTAATTATAATGAGGCAAAAACCATGCGTTTTCCATGCGTTTATCCACAGAAATTGCACGTGGCACAATTGGCCATGTAGAATTAATTTAGCTGAAGGTGGCATTGGGTTGCCGTGTATTTGCTTATGTAGTTAACAAGTTATGGAATGTAATTTACTAGTGAAAAGTAAAGTGTCTGAATACTTTTTGGTGTGACTGAAGACATGCACAACTGCAGAGTGGGCATTGTGCAGAGCCCTGTGTTGGTCACTGGGGTTTGAGGACTTCATCCAGTTTTATCATCCTTGCCATGAGGAGGAGGCTCAGGATCGTCAAACAACAGCAAGCATTTATTGTGTAACTATCAATGGTTTTTAATAACATTGTCAATTTATCATTTTATGACCACACTCATAATTCTTCTACAAATTATCTATTTTGAATTCTAATGGGTGCGTGGTCGGATTAGAGCTTTACGTCCTGTATTTCGGCACCTGATGGGCTAAATAGGACACGCAGGGACCCTGGCAATGAGATGAAGGATGAAACAGCCATCCAACTTAGTTAGTTAGTTAGTGTTATTGTTTAACGCCTCATCAGCACCTGAGTGGGCTATGTAGAGGCTTTCTAGGGTAAGATTGATTATCTATAGTTGGTAGTAGAAACCAGAAGCATGTAAAAAATCAATAATTGTCTGCGTTGGATAGCTGGAGCAGCTTGTCCAATGCGCACTGTCCTGTTTTAGCCACTGGGGATAGAGGACTTCACCCCAAGTGTTTCCACCCTCGCCCAAGGAGGCCCAGGACCTTCGAGGGCCCATCCAACTTAGGCTCGAACAGGAATTGACCTAGTGGTTGGAAGCCAAGAGCGCTACTACTGAGCTAGGCCAACACCCTTTTTGAATTCTACTAACACTAATGTTTTCACCGCAGCTGTATTATTCCACTTTTTACTCCAAGAACCAAAGAAGAAATTTGTTTTAGGGAAGCAGAATTGTCAATAACTCGAATTGCCTTCACTTGTCTGGAATTGGGAGAGCTCAAAAAGAATGTGCCAACCACCAATTATGGACGCTCAACATTAGAAATTAAATGGATGATTCATTAAGACCAATTTGATGGGTATCTAAAACTGATCACAAGCTTCCAGAATTAAGACTACCTGGATAATAAGACCACTTCGCTAATTCTTGTCATTAAATGCATTTCATTAGTCACTGTACATAATCATTCTTGTTAGCCATGTTAATCATGAAGCAGCTGGGTGGTCTAGTGGTAAGACGCTCGCCTGCTCCTCTTAAGGACCCAGGTTCAATCCCAGGCCCGGGCAACCTTTCATAAGCATCATCACAGCTGGAGTCATTCGGATGAGACCACTGACCTGCATATCTGGACAATGCACCCCACTATGGCCATATGGCTGGGGGTGAAGCCACAGCAGGGTAATTAGTGGCCATCTTAGCACTCCCTACTCACCCCATGTTCACCCCTTGTGTCCTTATAGTTTTTCTCACTTTTTTTGTTTATTGCACCAATTTTATACGAATTTTCGATGATATGCCTCGTTGTGCAGCCTGGGGATGCAATAATGTTCAAAGTAAAGACAGTGGGAAGTTATTTCATCAAGTAAATGTTAATGGTAGGCTCAGAACTGTATTAACCACTAAGTCTAAATTACAAATTGTTGATGCTCTTATATGTTCTAACTTAAGGTATTGTAACTCTGTTTATCAATACTGCAGTGTGAGTGACTCTATGCAACTTGAAAAATTGTTAAAGCGAGCTCTTGGGTATGGTTATTATGATTTTAATTCAGAATACAAAGATTTACTGTTAAAGGCAAATAGAAGGACACTGTATTTGAGCCGCATACATGATATTTTATTCGATGTTCACAAATTAAGACATTTTGGGTTGCCACCATTAACCTCAGATTTTCTTGAAGAAAGAGTCACCAACTACAATTTAAGAAATAGTAGTCTAGTCCAGCCTAACTTCAATACTGTAATGTTTGGTTTTAGGTCTTTTAAGTACAATGGTGCCATGCTTTACAATAAATTACCTCCTGTGTTTAAAGAATGAAGTTTACCTGATTTTAAAAGTAATGTCCAGTCATGGAAACCTGCATGTAAATGTGGTGCATGCTTGATCTGTGTTCTGTGATATTTAACTTATACAATGATTTTATACACCATTTTGTTTTACATATGTCATTTGTAAATACTTCATTTCATTTTGTAAATACTCATCTTTCATTTGTCGATTACAAGCACTTGTGCTTATGTTGTTTATTGTAAAATTTTATCGACTTTAATTAAAGCTTTACTTTATTTTTTTTTTATCAGTGAGTATCTTGTTAATATCTGTTTTATAACACTAACTGTGTGTATTCAGATATAACACATGCAGTTACCCCAAATCTAAGGTCATGACGAGTAGTTGCATGAGTGAATCATGTTCTTGTAAATACAGTGTAGGAGTGAAAGTAAAACATCTACTAGAAGCTGCACAGAATATTTTTCCACATAATATTATGTCACATGTGTTCGATCAGAACTAGGGTGGGTGGGTGGTTAGGGCTTTACGTCTGATGGGCTAATTAGGACAGGCAGAGACCATGGCAATGAGGCGAAGGATGAAACAGCCATCCAACTTTGGCTCGACCGGGAATCGAACCCAGGACCCAGCAGTTGGAAGCCCAGAGCGTCACCTCTGAGCTAGGCAAGGCTATCATTTGCTGTGATCACTTCACTGATGATTGTTTTGACAGAACTGGACAAACAGTGCGTCTTAAACCCAATGACAAACCTACAATCTTCACTTTTCCAGGGCATCTGCAGAAAGTGAGTTATAATAAGCAGAAAGATGGGAAACATAATTACAAAAATATAATATTAAAGTCAGTTTGTAACTGTCTGTTTTTGTTTGTTGCATTTAATAGCCCACAAAACCACGTAAGCCACCACCAGTGAGAAGCCAAGTGAAGGAAGGTCCTCCCAATGAAGAAATAAGGGACTTTAGTATTGGAGATCCAGATCAGGTTGATCAACAACTATCAACATCATCTTCAAATGATCATCAGGACTGCATGTCAAGCCCCAAGTCCCTAAAAAGAAAACTCCACACAACGCTGGATCTGGTGACATCATGCAAGAAGAAAATAAAGTTGGATCAGCAAAGAAACAGAAGACTCAAAAAGAAAGTGGAATCCCTCCAGTCTGTTGTCGATTCGGTGAAGGACAAATGCATGATTTCAGAATCCGGTATTGAAATGCTTGGGAGATCTTTTTCAGGTGTGCCATTAGAAGTAATGAAACGTGTCCTGGGCAATTCTGAGAAAATTTCAATGAAAACATTTGCACTAACACTTCAGTTCTATTCCACCAAGGCTTACAATTATGTAAGGGAAACATTTAATTTGGCCTTGCCAGACCCATCAACATTACGACGATGGTATAGCAGCATCAATGGCAAACCAGGGTTTAGTGATGAGGTGATGTGTTCCCTCAAAAGTAAGGCTGATGAAGCCAAGGCAAACAACTTATAATTGATGAGATGGCCATAAGGAAACATGTTGAATTTGATGGCAATGAAATGATTGGTTATGTAGATTTGGGTACAGGTATTGTTGATGACACAGCTCCATTAGCCACTGAGGCCCTTGTATTTATGGTTGTTTGCATAAATTGATCATGGAAGGTACTAGTTGCTTACTTTCTTATCAAAGGTTTATCTGGGTCAGAAAGGGCTAATCTTGTCCATCAGTGCATTTCAAAACTGAATGATGTTGGTGTTACAGTTGTTTCTTTAACTTGTGACGGTCCCTCCTGCCACTTTTTGATGGTAAATCAGCAATACAATACCATTATTAAAAAAACACACTCCATACAATTGTAGATAAATCAATATTAAATCCTGTAATCCTAAATATATAATGTAAGATTCTTAAAATAAAATGTACAATACATAACAATAAGACATAAAAACCGTGTCATGGCACTGGGAAGTTCGGCAAATCAACAATAATATAAGTAAGTTAAAAGTAACAATAATCCTGTATCAATCAATAAGTAGACACATTTGTACAACAATAAAGTCCATTGCATATTACTGAATTATCAGAATATTCACAAAGAAAGGTTTATCTTGATAAGCAAATAAACGCATTATAGTTTAGGCAAAATTTGCTTCTCATGTCTTCTGTTTAGCTGTTACAAACATGACAATCTATGTAGTTTTATTATTTAAACTTGTCATAACTGCATCTTTGACTCTAAAGCATATAAAAAGTCCAAATACTAAGTCCCAATGTCACAACTTCTCAGATCTTAATGCTGGATAGTGAGTGGAGTCACTGGGGTGCTGGAACAGTGGGGAGTGGTAAGATGGCGGGCCTGTGGCTTCAACCCCCCAGGGTCTGTGCATTGTCCAGATATGCAGGTCAGTGGATGCCCTTGTAAGATCCCACCCATGGGGTAAACGTGTAACATGGGTGGACTCCTCCTCTCTTTCTCACCTCATCAATCAACCCTTGATAGCTGCAAGAACTTGCCTTAGAGGGCTGCACTTCCCATATCTATCTATCATCCTTGTTTTAAACCTGTTATAAGCATCCTTGTTTTATTTTGTCGTTTTTAAGTCATGTAATAGCTCTTGGGCTAATGTTTTATTTTTATATCTGTAATCATGACGTTAAATACATCTTATCGTTATTCTTTCTTATTTCTAAGGATATGGTCTTCATAGTAGGCTTCCACCATAATTAGATGGAGTTTTCAAAAACTTTTGCTATGTCGAACTTTCCCCCTTTCCATGCAGTGCCAGAATTATGTGCTGAATGTATAATGATGAAATGGTAAGGTTTATAATCTACACCCATGTTACTCATTTACCCCATGAGAGGGGTCTTTCACTTATACCAGCATAGACACCGAGTACAAGGCACTTTCAACTTAACGTCTAATGCGACTGACATCCAACTGAGATGTAGCTCATGAAGTGTGCACAGGCCACGGATGGAACCCTACAAAGGAGCTGGCCAGTGGATATAGTGTACTAACAGGTCAATGCCCTAACCACTACATGGCCAAATGTGCCACGTGCGTTTTCCATGAGAAGGATGAACGCATGACGCGTGGTTTTTAGCTAATTATAATGAGGCAAAAACCAATCGTTTTCCATGTGTTTATCCAAACGCATGAAAAACGCACGTGGCGCAATTGGCCATGTAGGCCGCATGACCGATACAATCACCCGGCATTAAACAATCTTAGCCTTGGAAACTTTCGTCCACTACACTTCCTTGCAGCAGTGTTAAGAGTAATTATAAAGGCAAAAAACCAACCAGTCAAGTGTTATTTGTAGTGATTGCATGTGAACGAATTTTTCAAGGTTCATCAATAACATGGCAGTCAAGGTCATCTTATCAACAGGTAGTGATGAGGATGCTAGTGATGAAGATGCTAATATCATGTCATGCAGTACAGCTCAAAAGCTTAGATACACTTTAAAGCTTTAATGACAGCAGAAACAATAAATTTATATATTATGTACAACGGTGGGAAAATATTTCTGCAAAACCAATGTGAATACAAGATTGGTTAAGATAGTCACTCAGCCAATGGGGGTTCTAGCCTCACATGCTGTAAATTAGCAAGACTTTGGTTAAAAAGCTATTTTCTATTTGAAGTTCCATCTATCTATCTATCTATCTATCTATGTATCCATGTATCTATTATCTATTTATCTATTTATCTATTTATCTATCTATCTATGTATCTATGAATCTATGTATCTATGTATCTATGTATCTAGTCTAACTGTCTATCTGGCTATCTATCTATCGCTGTTGGCCCAATGTCGGCCCACATGAGTCTAACAAATACAAAATTGGGCTGATGTTGGTCCAAATTGTGATAAACTTTTTGGGAGCGGGATTTATACTTGTTGGTTTTCACTGTTGGCATAATTACAGTAGTGGAAATAAGGTTTGGCAACCATATGTATACATTTTGTATTCATGTGATTGCATGAAAAAGTGGTCTTAAATAGAAGACGAAACAGTCAAATTTGCGAAGCGTCCATTGATACTGGCAAATAGTCCATACGTAGCCTGAATAGATAGCTAAAAAGCTAGATAGATAGATAGTAAATAGCTAGATAGCTACATAGATAGCTAGATATATAGCAATTTAACTGTATAGTTACAATTTAATAAAGAATATATTACTATCACATAGCTAGATAGATAGATAGATAGATAGATAGACAGATACATGTAGATAGACAGTTCAAAAGATAAGATGGAAATCAAAAGGTTCCTGCATATGCTGTTTGATCTTTTAGCATTCGGGTTGCTGATTGTTGAAGCAGAACATAATTAACGTTATTACTTTGGGTTATACCAAATCAACTTCATTTTTAGTAAGAAGCTTAAGGGCTAAGGCAAAGTTGCAAGTGCGCAAAGTTGCTTTTCATGACATTGCTATAGATAATACTTCTTTGATATCTCTTTGCCCAATTAAAATGACGTCTTCTGAAAACCAATATATAACCTGTGGGTCAAAGAATAATTGCCTTAGTTGTACTTGCAAGATGCATTCATGTTGCTTTATGTCATAATTTAATGGCAAATAACACACGATTGAGCTAATCTAATTTCTAAGTAAAGACGTGGCCCCAAGGGTAATAATGATGAGTTTACATGCTGTCCTGGAAAGGATACATGTACCAAAAGATAAACTAGAAAAATTTCAAAAAAGCTCACACATCCATGATTTGGATGGGGTCTGTCATTTGCCCCATTATTATTGATCTTAAATACACAGAATTGCCAGACTACAGCACAATTCATAGACTTTGAACCTACAACTCCAGAAAACGTCATGCGAGTCCAGGACATCTACTCGTTGAAGGATTCCTGGATTCGAATGACGTCCTCTGAAGTTTAGTTTCAAATCTATGAAATCTCACGTGAATGTGGATGGGTGGATCGTGCTTTACGTCCTGTATTTTGCTAGAGCTAGGCCCTACCCCTTCAGGTACTGCCAAAGCCAAGTGGAGTCTTGTATTCAATTGACGCCCTCTGTATTTTCAAGTGTATGAAATTTCAATTGCAATAGAAGTTATTTAGCTCAAGGTGGCATTGGATTCTATATAGTATCATTATCATATATATTTCAACAGCTGTCTGTGGATGCGATTTGAAAGTATTTGCCAATGTAACTTACAAGTTATGGAATATTATATATTTGTCAAAAGTGTCTGAATAATGCTTGGTGTGACTATAGCACAGCGAAGATGTACCCAGAGGCGCCAGTGCCTATGAAGCAATGTCAGCCTGTTCAAGGTTGGTAATTCACATGACAAGCCCGCAGTGACGGTTTCACATCAAAACAATGAAAGAATTTGTTCATATAAATACACAAATGAAAATCAAATAACTAACATAACACTTTTTTTTTTAATACTCTGGATCAGCGTTACACATTATTTCAAGCTCCCTTATTATGACGTGTGTGTGTGTGTGTGTGTGTGTGTGTGTGTGTGTGTGTGTGTGTGTGTGTGTGATTAGGGCTTTACGTCCTGTATTTCTGCACCAGTTGGGCTAATTAGGACAGGCAGAGACCATGGCAATGAGACGAAGGATAAAACAGCCATCCAACTTAGGCTCCCATATTATGACGTCACAATAACAATAATTACAATGACATCACTTGTGATTGTTATGATTATGTCATAGAACACTTATTTTCACCCAAAACACACCCTAAAATGGCGCCTTATGGCTAATATAAATGAAGAACTGTCTAATCGGTGTCTATCAATCTGTGACTGTAGCATGCCAGATCAGGTAACCGATACATCTGATCCAGCACATTTTCTATAATTTATCTTGATAATTATCCAATCCTGAGATATTGCAATTTTTATTAAATTAGCTAGATTCTCCTTACTTTTCTTTCCCTATCTTTATCTTATGTTGACTTGTAGCTAATGATGTGGTCTGCAGGATGGTTGCTCCAGTGCACGCCTTCCCTTATCAGGTGGCACTCCTACAGCGACATGTAATTGTCTTTGGGGTATCACCTCCCAATTACATATTTATTTTGATGTGATTGCCTGTTTTGTCCGTGTGTGTGATTATGTGGGTGAATAAATGCTATTATGACTCTGACTCTGGCCAACGCTGGTCGATGCAAAGTCTATATTGAGCTGATGAGGCATGTTATTAGGGGTCCTTATTGACCTAATACAGAACTGCGGGGCAGGGAGTCTTGGATCTGCAGATTGCAGCTGTCAAAACCTTATATGAAGGAAGGTTTTTTATGCACGTGGCTAAAAGTTTTTCGGACACTTACTACAGATCGTGCTTATGGTGCCTTTCGAACATGTATTATTTCAAGGCTTTATTACACTCGATCGTATTGCACTTGTCCCTCCCTTTAGTCTGTCAGTGTCTGTATGTCTGTCTGTCTACCATCCTTATGGACACAATAACTTCAGATCTATTGATGCTAGGTCACACAGAGTCAAGATTCTCCTGAACTATGTGGCTTTTTTCTAGACTATACCCTCGCCGGTCAAACATGTGGATGATGAGGCTCTTCCCTCTTACCAACCATACGTAACATCACATGTAAATGTCACACAATTATAGTCATCAGACAGTAAATAATGGTTCATTCAGTACAAAGTTCAAGAACAAATGCCACAACATGAAAACTAAAACTGAAATATTTTGAGGTGTCTGTAAACTGTCTGCCATAGCTGTACGTCAGAGCAAACATGTGTTGAAAAAATGAGTAATGCATCCATTGTCGACTTCAATGTTCTCATTATTGTCACACAGCTCTTACATTTTTGACCAAAAAAAAAAACAAATACTTTGACTTAATCAAAACACTAAGTGTTTTATATGAGTCAGTTAATCGGTTTTATTGCATATATCAGATCAGTGGAACAGCAAACTAGACCCGTAACATAACTACCTCACGAATTGTCATGTGTTCCCAAACTGTTACATACTAAAAAATACATATTTTTCACAAGCATTCCATTTTATTCACAGTTTGTGAGTGGAGGGGGGGGGGGGTGAGACAGGCTTTACGTCCTAAATTTTTGGACCAGATAAGTGGTTAGGTGGGTGGTTGGGTGGATTAGGGCTTTACGTCCGGTATTTCCGAACCTGCAGGGTTAATTAGAACAGGCAGGGACCATGACAATGAGACGAAGGATGAAACAGCCATCCAACTTAGGCTCGACCGGGACTTGAACCCAGGACTTGAACCAGGGACCCAGTGGTTGGAAGCCCAGTGCACTACCACTAAGCTAGGATCCCACCCCTTGCACCAGTTAGGGCTGATCAGAACAGGCAGGCTCCAAGGCAATGTGTAGAATGATGAAGCAACCTTCTGACAGTTGGTGAGACATCTTCCCAAGTATTTCAAGCAAGGATGTGATATATACTGAATTATAATACAGATGATGCAACACTCATCATGTATGACAAATATACTAGTTCAAAAAGTGCACTAGGGCAAAAATAAATCAGAAAAAAAAATTAAGCCAAATGACCTAATTTGGCCATCACCCAAGTCACCCCAGAGAACCAACAGCGTTGCCCTTCATCAAGAGCAGGAAATTATTTGCACACTGGGGTAGCACCCCTCCATCAATCTACTACTAACAATAAGCTGTTTACAGACTGCAAGATTAAGCACCATGACACTAATTGCTACAAGCAATAAGCTAATCATTGGGGCCAGAGAAAGGGATTTGCTATGAGCTCTATTATTATCTTCTTTCGTGTTCTATTCTTTCAATTTGCTATGAGCTCTATTGTTATCTTCTTTTGTTTTCTATTCTTTCAACCTTATCTATATCCATTCTCTTCTATTCTATCTTTTCCATTATGGTTTATTTACTCTTGCTTTGTTCTAATCTATTCTATTCTATCTAATTTTTTTATTTTTTTATTCTAGCCTATTTAATGATTCTATTCTATTGTTTTCTCTCCTCCATCTTATTATGGCTTTTTCAGCTCTTTTCTTGTTCCTGTTATATTATTTTCTCAATCTTATTGATTGTGGTTTATTCATACTTTATTTCTCCTTTGTTTTCATACGATCATTATTTTTCGTCTTAAATAATAAAGTCTTTGTGATAAGGAAATAGGAGCATCAATAAGAGTGCATAATCGGTGATGTTTAATAGAATAGTGGTCTTGCTAATGAGGCAGATCTAAAAATAGAGTTACTTTACACTTTACGCCTGTAGTTCATTGTCGCAGACTTTTTCATATAGTTAATTTTGAAAGCTACAGCAGAAAGCTTGGGTGGGGGGGGGGGGAGTGGGTGAGACGGCCTTTACGTCCCATATTTTTGCACCAGATAGGGCTGATCAGGACAGGCAGATGCCAAGGCAATAAGTCAATGCCCACCAACATGGGCTGCATTTAAACTCAGGACCCAGTGGTTGGCTGCCCAGCACACTACCACTGAGCTAGACACCTGCTCTAAAGCAGAAAGTTTCCAATGAAAATCTACCAGATGGACTCGCCACCATGGAATTGTGGTCGCCACCTTGTGGCTATGAAGGAGCATTGCCAAGAAGAAATAATGATTTACAGGCATGGCCAATACACCTGTTCTTTGATTTCAGATAACATTTTGATTTTTAATGAAATTAAACCCCCCTGTCCAAAAATAAAAATAATAAAAGACAAAGAAGAAAATTTGTGACTATGTATTTTACTGAGGTCTGGTCTCTGGTCTGAAATTGACAAGTCTGCCGTATGTTTCTTTACATAATATCCTTCCACCGTAATATAATGCACCTATATAGGTGTCACATTATAAATGATTCCTAAACTGGCTAGGTGAATCTTTGCAGTAAGAGGTAAATAATGCAATATTATAAAATTATCCATGACAGAGCTAACTTATTTAATGATGATAACATTCTCCATTACCATTCACAAAATGTGATTTCATCAGCTATTTGGAGCTAAAAAACAAACACAAAACAGGTGTCCTACCGATGTCTGGAGCATCAGAAGTGAACAGGAAACCTGTTACTACAGAGGTCAGCAACTTCCAAAAATGGAGCATTTGCCGACTGTCTGTAGGCTTTAAATATTAGCTTGCTAATGACTACTAAAGTGTCAGCAGTGGTTGATATAGCTTTCCACTTCCGACCTCTCAAAACTTTCAAAAGTGTAGCATTTACTGATTTTTATATAATGGCATGCTACTGACATTAGTAGAAGGCGAAATTATAACCCACTGCTGACAGTTAGCAGTTCTGGGCTTGACCTTCTACTACTTCTTGCCGACATCAGTTGTTGGCCAATTAATGTCTTATCCTGAAGTCAGTAAGTGTTGCTTACACAATCAATTACTGGTGTCAAGGAAATAAGCAATATCCCCTGAAGAATATAGGTTGCAAAAATACAACAACTGCCTCGTACCTAGGTTATAAGGTGAGCTGCTGACACTACCGACGTCAGTAGTAGGCCTAAAACAGACCCGTTTTTTATATGGCTATTTGTGGCTATGAGTTGACAAATGCATCAACATAGTGTAGGAGCTACAGTCACACAAAAAAATATTCAGACACCTTTGACTTTTCACAAATATATAACCTTCTATACCTTGTAAACTACATTCAATAATAATAAACTACAGCCACAGACAGCTACTGACACATACATGAAAATGATACTGTATAATCCAATGCCATTTTTACCAAAATTACACCTGCTAGTTTGAATTTGTGTGGAATTACGAAAGTGTCTCAATAATTTATGGTGCGACTGTACCCCAACCTCCGTCCAAAAACGAAAGTGAAAACCAAGAGGATCATCTACCTGCTCACACATTTTTTCATTCTTTTAAATAGGCAATCTTTACCAGTGAGTTTGACGGCTACTGTACTTAACCACATTTATTTTGCTACTCGAAGACGCATACTTTATAACTTCAGTTGACCTGACAACATTTTCTTTCTATCATCTCAGGCTACATTTTACAGCTGATTGAGGGTATACCTGCATAGGATAGTTGAAGTGTTTACCTGTAAGGTCATTAACGTTTAGCTATGGGTATGGCTTTAATAGTATGGACAACTTTACATGATTAATTGATTGATTGATTCTTTATTTATTTCAGTCACATGGATGTGATGCTATAGCAGTATTCTAATGAATTTACATAATTCAGATGGCGCTAGTCCACATGGGCTTACATGTGACTGGTATTTCACGCATCAAGATGAATACGCTTAGAAAAAATTGCAAACTTAAAGGAAAAAGAAAATGCATAGCGACAAAAAAACCTAGATACAACACATACCAATAACAGGACTATGGGGTCACTGAGACAGCAACTCACAATTAACCGTATAGAATTTTAATCCTTAATTCATAGATATCAGATAAATATTTTGCATTAATATTAACGTAATCCCTCAACATTATAATTTTTCATTTCTCTTGGGGTGACAATTGATGAAAATTAGCATAATCCGTTTGCATAATATTTTTTACAAATTAACACATAATTATATTCATCTTTCTGAGCATTATTACATATTGTACATATTCTTTTTGTTCAGTTGGTAGCCCTTTACAGCTGATGGAAGTCCCATATTTATCAAGAAAAACAAGATAAGATGATTAAATCGACTGATCGAAAAAAAATACTAGTAATCGATTGCCACACAGCTTTATTCAATCACAGAAACAGAGCGTACATGCATAAAAAATATTGGTCCTAGAGTACATTGTTTAAATGCAATTACTACAGCACACAAACTGTTACAGTTCTATTCCGGCTAGCAAACAGTTTGGTATTTTACCATCCTGGGGTGGCTGTTTCTTCATTTTGGTATATGCCTTCTTGATGGAAGTAACAACTTTGTGAACAGTAGACAAAATATTAAAAAATCAACATTACATAAACATTTTACAAATTATGAGGTTTTTAAATGCTTTATGTCATTAATAATATTGATATTCTGTTTATGCGGTAAAAAGTTCATAGCCTGACAAATTCAGGGGAAAAGTAGTTTACTAGTCACAGTCTTACAAAATCTGTGGAAAAGAAGTTAGGTAAATCTATCCTGGAAAGCACACTTAAATTATTTTCTGATGTTTGGAGTTTATTTCAGATTATTTTATTGATTCTCACAATAGATATGTCTTGTATTGTAAATAGTATTGCAAGCGAAACTCTTGCAAGCCAAAGCTTTGCTGCAAGCTCACACTATGCAAGCTCACACTATGTGTATTAGGTAATATATGGTAGTCATTGCAGTTGGCTATTGAAATTTATAAATGAAAACATTACTGTTGTAATTATCATTCATAAAAATTAGTCATTTAGCAAAAATCTCTCGTGTGAGGTGGAATTACAGGGCTGGCATCCTTGGCTTTCAAGACTTGAATGAAATTGGTTCGGAAACGTAACCCTTCATCATACTGCGATGCATACAAAGTATACTGTTGAACAATGTTCATCCCATAGGTAGCCTGTGTAAATAACAAATTGAGTTAAAAACAAACATACTCACGGTTATTTTATCGGAAGTATATCGACATAAATTTACTGAATCAGGAAGAATAAAATACAGTTGACAGATCCTGATCATCAATATACACTATACACCTCAACAAACTATTTATTCCACCATGATATCTAAGGCATGACAGATCTGTAACTAACGAAAAATCTCCCTTTTTAGGTACAAATAGTGCTTTACTTGCATAATAAGAGAAGTTAATCGAACTAAATAAACAAATCAGTAAATAACCCTAAGGGGGTATATGCCACTCAAGAGTTATCATTTTTGTTGGTTCAATGCAGACACTGAAGGATTTAATAAAAAATAACACTCAAATCTGCTTGTTCTTGGGATATATTCTTCAACTGCAGCTTTTATTGTCAAACCACATATTCTTAATCTAGAGATCGGGTATTCTTGGACCCACTGCACAAATAATATATCATATACAAACCTCAAACACAAATGTCCTGTTAATGCTAAAGTCCCAAGTAGCAGGCTCAGCATGACAAGCATAATAGTTGTAATCACTTTCTCGGAACCAGTTATAGGCAGTACAACGAGAAGGCTAAACAAAAAAATAACCCATTCATCAAATTATTATTATTCAAAATACTGTTAGTTTTAATTATATCAGAATACAATAAAATATACCTTTACAGACGCCTCTACATAAGGACTGTTCCATTTAATAACAGGGGGGGGGGGGGGGTTGTAAACCAGAACATATTCAGACCCCCCCCCCCCCCCACCCTCGATGTCTGTTTTTTGACAGACCCTCCACCCCCACTTTTCTCTATATTAAGATATTAAGAAAATACTGGTCAACCACCCCCTCCCCATCTTTTTACTCCCTCGCTTTTTCTAAAATTGTCTGGTTCACCTCACCTCTCTTTTTTAATGCACTAATGCACTAAAGGCCACTAAAAATGTTTGATGTCACAACAGAGGTTATATGAAGAGTCCTATATTGGTGGGTGGGTGATTAGGGCTTTACGTCCTGTATTTCTGCACCAATTGGGCTAATTAGGACAGGCAGAGACCATGGCAATGAGACGAAGGATGAAACAGCCATCCAACTTAGGCTCACCGGGAATCGAACCCGGGACCCAGCGGTTGGAAGCCCAGAGCTCTACCTCTGAGCTAGGCCTCCGCCCACTCCTCCTATATTGGTGCAAACAACAGTCTGCATGTTTGACAAACATCGGGTACTTACCCTCCAAGACTGGAGTGGAGTAACCTGCGCAGACACTGATCTTCCAATGTAGTATAACTGTTCATAAGGGTATGATGCACCAGGCTCAGAGACTACCAGTTCCTTCAATGTAAACCATTCCCCAGACAGCTCAGGTTTAGGAAACAAACCAACAGGACCCTCATTTGGCATAAACTGGAAACTACAAAAGCAATTTTTCTGCACCAACTGATGGAAAATGTTGTCTAAAATAGCAGTCATGCGAATACTATGTAAGAGTTGCAGTAGTGTCCAAACTACTGCACACCCGGTTTTTTTTGGCAAATTTCATATTCATCATATTAAAGTCTTATTAGTTGTCATGTTTTGTATATGTTACACCATATTGAAACAAAATTTTAATTGATAATATAATGCAATTCATGTGTGTGCATGTTCCATGTTTATTTTTCTCCTGGTGGCTGCCTGCCAGTGGCATTCCTCCATATTGCATTGATATTTGTTTTTGGAAATTTTGTTTATTTTGAATAACTTAATATCTCCTAAATGCTTTCTGACTGGAAAAACACTGCATGTGAAAGTTGAATTTACATGCACAAAGTAGTCAGACAGGAAATGGCGTGGGTGGGTGGGATTAGGGCTTTATGTCCTGTGTTTCTGCACCAGTTGGGCTAATTAGGACAGGCAGGGACCATGGCAATGAGACGAAGGATGAAACAGCCATCCAACTTAGGCTCGACCGGGAATCGAACCCGGGACCCAGCGGTTGGAAGCCCAGAGCGCTGACAGAAAGTGGCATTAATTCACTTAATTTCACAGTTCCTGTTACCGCATGTAATGGGGAACCGTTTCACAAATAGAGGGAGCTATTAGTAACTCTGACTAACCATTGTTTAATGATGTAATCTATTTGTGTCATACCTCAATGACCTCATTGTATGATTAAGTTATTAGACAATGGTTTTTGGAAAATTTTCTGATAGCGCCATTAGACAATAAAAAGTAGCCCATTGCTATAAAAGACCATTTTATCTGCTAGGGCACAAGGTATTCCTGTCAATGTTTGAGATCATACAATGATCAACCTACAATGCAAGTATCCTGAGAGATAATTGTGATCTCATACTGTTAAATGAATTAATTTAACTATAAAAAATAACTATAAAAAGACTGCAACATTTTTAAAATATCTTGATTGTATACTTATAAAAGGTTCACATAAAAAAGGGAAATAAATTAAGTTCCACATAATATAGGTACAATGAAGATTTCACAATGACATTAAAAATAAACAATAACATTTACTTGGATGCATCTTGCAAATCATCATTAAGTACTAGAACAGTCCCCTCATCCGGATTTTCACTACCTCCAAATGGATATAGGTGCAGTTTTCCTCGGTGTTCAATACGACTATTTTCTTCATCTATGGCAAATCGCGCTCCCTCTTGATAGCTATGGCCGGAAAGTACCAATGGTGAATCAACACTTGGGAAAGGGTGTCCACTTTCTGCCTGAACTAACCAGCCACATCTAGTTTCAAGGAATCTGAATAAAAAAATAGAAGATTATGTTAAAAAAGTAAACAGGCACAACCAGTGTACTAGGGTAGGGGGAGCTAGACAGCATAAAGCAAAGCCCTGTGTTTACCACTTGCGTTAAAGGTCTTCACCCACAGTACTATGATCCTTACCATGACGAGGCTCAATTATTATTAAGTGATGAAATTGTTTGACGATTCAACCACTTACCCAACATGTCCACTGTAACGGGCAAAACGCACCTCCAATGCTTCTGTTCTATTGTGTCCAATTCGTAGCCCACTGTTGTACTCTGTACAAGGAGTGACATCCGAATAAACATATTTCCCACTGGTTACATGCTTCAGTGTACCCCACTCACTCACAAATGAATTTAAAGTTGAGTTAACTTTTTTCACTGTTGAATCTAGTGGGAGGATTTCTTCCACGTGGATGACTTTGGTATTTGTGACACCAGAGGCCAGCGAAACCCATCCAAAAACAAACGCGAAAACCAACAGGGTCATCTTGCTGCTCACAAATAATGTTTGGTTCTGGAGGAAATTAAGTTCTATTTATACACATACATGATAAGCAATCTTTACCAGAGCCAGACTTCAAAATACTTAATCATATTTGTTTTGATAATTGAAGATGAGTACTTTCAAAACAGATAGGACAAGAGAAATTACTCACAGAAAAGATATTACTAAACTCGAGTTGCAATACTGATGGTTTATTTGGTTAACAAAATGAATGAAAAAAATAAAAAAAATATGCTAAATACATAAACTGTAGGAGTATGCTGTCTCACAGCCATTATGATACAAACAGCAAATATTGTTTTTGAAAGTTTACATTACTCCCTTGCAACTAGTAGCAACATTGCTAGGATACTAGTAACTAGGGGAAAAAAAAACATTATTTAAAACAAGGCAAGTCTTTTTTTTTTATAGTGACATATGACAGTCAACATTTAAAATATATATACAAACATAATTAAATGATAATGTTCACACTTAATATGCACTCAACTTTTATTTTAGAGAAGTTCTTGAAGACAATTACAACATTTAGTTTAAAAAGTTTATCAAGTGATAGTGTAGTTGAAGTCAACGTTTTAACCTACAATGAATAAGGTCATTCACGTCAATACTCCTTTAAATCTGTAAAAAAAAATTGAACAAAACAACTCCATTCAAGATAAGTCACTTTTCTGAAAAGTAAACTATTAATGCCATGGCATGACGTCAATCTACTTTTTACCATAGAAATTGAAAGAGAAAAATAATGCAAAAGGTCAAATACAATGATACTTATATGAACTATGACCTTTGGAAGGCAGACACGACAAATGCTTTAGATTTGATGAATACATAAAAATGGTATGATGACAAGAGTTCTTTCACTACGGTTTCTGGAGAATAGAGTGTGTGTGTGTGTGTGTGAGTTATTGTTTAACGCCTCATCAGCACCTGAGTGGGCTATGTAGAGGCTCTCTAGGTTAAGATTGATTATCTATATTTGGTAGTAGAAACCAGAAGCATATAAAAAATCAATAATTGTCTGGGTTGGATATCTAGTAAAGAGATGTTGTAAGCTAGTAGCTTGAAACAGAGGTCATCTAATGCGTTGTAAGTGGATGCAATCTAATAAAATATGTTTGATTGTTAGGGGGCACCGACAACTCTGGCATACCGGTGCCGGTTCATTGACTAAAAGGTGTAAATGTGTAAGTCTTGAATGTCCTATGAGGCATCTGTGATATATTCCTTGATCTTTGCGAGTATTGAACCTACTAGGTATTTTATTTTGAATGCAAGGTAAGATTGAATGCAACTTGTTGTTATTACATTCATTCCATTGTCTTTGCCAGCAAGACATGATAAAAGATTTTATAGTCATTTTAAAATCAGTGTATGGAATGGTAAAATCAGTTATCTCTTTTGTAAGAGCCCTTTTTGCTGCCAGGTCTGCTTTTTCATTCCCTTCAATGCCAGCGTGTCCAGGAATCCAGCAGAATACTATGTCTTTGTATTCGTGAAGATAGAAATACTTAATAAGAACATCTAAGATCCCAGGGTTATCAAGTTGTTTATTTTGGATTGCTTGAAGAGCAGATTTGGAATCAGAACAGATAACATGTGTGTGTGTGTGTTATTGTTTAACGCCTCATCAGCATCTGAGTGGGCTATGTAGAGGCTTTCTAGGTTAAGATTGACTATCTATATTTGGTAGTAGAAACCAGAAGCATATAAAAAATCAATAATTGTCTGGGTTGGATATCTAGTAAAGAGATGTTGTAAGGTAGTAGCTTGAAACAAAGGTCTTCTAATGCGTTGTAAGTGGGTGCAATCTAATAAAATATGTTTGATTGTTAGGGGGTACCGACAACTCTGGCATACCGGTGCCGGTTCATTGACTAAAAGGTGTAAATGTGTAAGTCTTGAATGTCCTATGAGGCATCTGTGATATATTCCTTGATCTTTGCGAGTATTGAACCTACTAGGTATTTTATTTTGAATGCAAGGTAAGATTGAATGCAACTTGTTGTTATTACATTCATTCCATTGTCTTTGCCAGCAAGACATGATAAAAGATTTTATAGTCATTTTAAAATCAGTGTATGGAATGGTAAAATCAGTTATCTCTTTTGTAAGAGCCCTTTTTGCTGCCAGGTCTGCTTTTTCATTCCCTTCAATGCCAGCATGTCCAGGAATCCAGCAGAATACTATGTCTTTGTATTCGTGAAGATAGAAATACTTAATAAGAACATCTAAGATCCCAGGGTTGTCAAGTTGTTTATTTTGGATTGCTTGAAGAGCCGATTTTGAATCAGAACAGATAACATAACGATCTGATTCTGAGTCCTCGATGTTCTTTAAGGCAAGGTAAATAGCTGTTAATTCTGCAGTGTATATTGAGCAGTGGTCTGGAAGACGACATTCAGCTATAACGGTTTTATAAGAAGTGACTGCACAGCCTACTCGTCTTTCCATTTTTGAGCCATCTGTGTATAGAAATTTGTACGATTCGTATTTAAACCTTATACTATAAAATAGGTTTTGATAGTCTACCAGATTGGTTTCGCTTTTCTTAAGCTCTGCCAAATCCAGTATAACTTTCGGGACTGGGAGAATCCATGGCGGAATGGGTGGTACTTCCGTCTCGGCAATGATTGTAGTATCAATTTTTGCAGCCTCAAGATAGAATTTCATGCGTAATCCCAGTGGTCGAATGGCGTTTGAACGAGATTCATAATGATGCATGTATTTTGGATGAAATATTACATCATATGTTGGATTTGTTGGAGTTGAAGCTACTTTTAGTATGTATTGCATGGATAACTTGATACGACGAAGGGAAAGTGGAGGTTCCCCTGCCAGTACATATAAGCTCTCTACAGGAGATGTACGAAAAGCTCTTAAGCTTAGTCGCAACCCTTGATGATGTACAGAATTCAGGCATTTTAGATAAGATGGTCTGGCGGAGCCATATACCACAGAACCATAATCAAGTCGAGAACGAGTAATTGCTCGATAGAGACGAAGGAGGACCGTTGTGTCCCCACCCCAATTATATTTGCTCACTACTTTAAGGAGGTTCATTGATTTCAGGCACTTTGCTTTCAGTGCTTTGATATGCGGAATGAAAGACAATTTGGAGTCAAAGAGTACACCCAAAAATTTTGTTTCATTAACCACTTTTATTTGACAGTTGTCAATTATTAGTGATGGATCTGGATGGTTTGATCGTAAGTAATAGAAAGGCAGACAAACTGTCTTCTGTTTAGAGAACTTGAAGCCATTTTCGAGTGACCATTTGTGAATCCTATTCAAATTTAATTGCAGTTGTCGTTCTATGGTTGGCATATATCTGGAACGATATGCAATGAGGAAATCGTCAACATATAGGGACGACATGAGATTTTCTGAGATGGAATTTACTATACTGTTGATTTTGACGTTAAAGAGGGTGGGCGAGAGAATACTACCCTGAGGGACTCCATTCTCCTGAGAGTAGGGGCTTGACATCGTTGATCCCACTCGGACCTTAAAGAAGCGATCCTGTAGGAAGGATCCGATGAAAACTGGAAGGCGACCTCGAAGCCCTAAGTCGTGGAGATCTTTCATTATTCCATATTTCCATGTAGTGTCATAAGCTTTTTCTAGGTCAAAGAATATGGCTACTACGTGTTCTCTGTTAATGAAAGCATCTCTAACATAAGTTTGCAGTCTGACTAAATGATCTAATGTGCTCCTGTGACGGCGAAATCCAGATTGGAACTCTGTAATAAGCTGGTTCGACTCCAGGAACCAAACCAGTCTATCAGTAACAATTCGCTCCATTGTCTTACATAGACAACTGGTTAAGGCTATTGGTCGATAATTCATAGGATCACTATGATCCTTCCCCGGCTTGGGAATTGGGATGACCGTGGCTTGTTTCCACAGGGATGGAAGACATCCCTTCTCCCAAATTTGATTAAAGATATACAGTAATGTTTTTAAAGAGGATTGAGGTAGGTGTTTTAAGATTTGATAATGTATATTATCAGGGCCTGTTGCAGAGTCAGTCGCTTTTAAGATGACCTTCTGAAGTTCTTCTAAGGTGATGTAGGAGTTATAATCTTCGCTGTTATCAGACTGTATATTTAGGGTTAATCTCTCAGCTTGAGCCTTATAACATTGAAATTCTCTCGTATAGTTCTCCGATGAGGAGTTGTATGCAAACTGTTCTCCTAACCCGTTTGATATTTGTTCTGGTGAGGAGAGATGTTCTCCATTCACTTCTAGAATGCTTACATGCGAAGCTAGGTTCTTTCCTTCAATCTTCTTAATCATTTTCCAGACTTTATTGCTAGGAGTTCTTTCAGTGAGTCTGGAGACATAGTCTCTCCAGCAACTACGTTTTTTTTGCCTGACAATTCTACGCGCTTTGGCTTTCAGGCACTTAAAATTATTCAGATTGTTGATGGTCGGCTGTGATTTAAAAATTCTGAGGGCTTTCTTACGGTTTTTAATAGCTTCTCTTACTTCGTCATCAAACCAAGGTCTTGCACTACGTTTAGAATTATTTTTTGTCATCGGTATTGTTTTATTGGCTATATCAGTAATATCATCAGTAAAATCTTCAACGAGATTATTACAATTCCTATAATGAGACATAGTAATTGTTTCTAAGCAGTGCTTTTCGAAGGAGGTCCAATCCGCTTTATGCAACTTCCATCGGAGTTGACCCACTTCTCTTGTACCTTCTACGTTTTGTAGGACAATAGGAAAGTGATCACTGCCGTGAGTGTCCTCTAATACTCTCCATTCAAATTCCAGAAATAACGCTGGATCACATATACTAAGGTCTATCGCTGAAAATGTTCCATGACCTGGGTGAAGATATGTAGGTGAACCATCATTGAACAAGCAAAGGGTGTGGTCATTGAGAAAATCTTCAATGGTTTTTCCTTTGTTGTTGTGGGAAGTGCTTCCCCACAATTGGTTATGGCTGTTAAAATCTCCTAGGATAAGACGCGGTTCAGGCAGTTGATTGTAAAGGTTATGCAAATCACTGGCTGTAAGGTGAAAGGGTGGAGGAATATATAAGGAACATATGGTGAATGTTTTATTCAGGTTCAGACGAACTGCTGTAGCCTGAAGGTTAGTGTTAAGAGCAATATGGGTATGAATGATGCCATTTTTAACTAAAATTGATGAGCCACCAGTGGCTCTATCGTGGGCAATATTGCCCTATGTATTATACATATGATAGTTTCTCAGTTTAAAACTATTTGGAGGTTTCAGAAATGTTTCCTGTAGACAGAAAACACTAGGGTTTAAGTCTTGGACCATGCAACCTATTTCATCGAAGTTGGCTCTGAAACCTCGACAGTTCCACTGAATGATACTGTCCATGAATTATTTAAAAGAGTTTAATATTATCATAGTAAAATCTGTAGTGCATGGTATGAATTTGTATGAATATTCACTTTTTCTTCAAAGTCGCTGCCTCTTTTGGTGTTAAGATCTTTTTGAGGGCCCCACCATGCTTAGATGGTGGTGTTATGAAGCTCAGTGCACTAGATTTTTCTAGTGTTTTTCTGATGAGGGGGGGTCTTTTGGGAACAATTGATCTTTTATCAATTGCCCCCTCCCGTTGAGGCCTAGGGATGGTGGTAGTCCCTGCCTCCTCTTCCATCGGCTGGTGTATCTCTTCCGACTCAACGCCAGAAGGTGCACCCTGTGAGGGTACACTAAGTTGTGACGCACTAACCGATGGAGCTACAAGATGTCCTTTTCCGACATCTATAGCATGCTGCTTTATTCTTGCGAGGTGATCGTCTGCCTGTGAAGTCTTAGATTCTGGTTTATGTTTCTGCAAGCTTTGCCTTGCCTTGGAATAATTATAATTAGGATCTAGGTCAATCCTTCGCCTGGGCGATGATCTGGGTGAAGGAGATCTAGGTCCAGCCATCTGAGACAGGACTGAGGCATAACTTGCCCCAGCAGCCTGTTCAGCTATACGGCGTGCTTGGGGAAAGAAGAGATATCCTTGGTGGTCTTTAACTTCAGGATCTCTTTCTCTAGCTGCCATTTGGGACAGCCACGGTGATAGGCTGGCCCATCACCTCCACAATTAACACAATATGACTGTTTCTGACATGGTGAGTCACGGGAATGAACGTGTTCCCGTGACCCACAATTGGCGCAGGTTGCTTTGGCGCGGCAGGAGCCACTAAAATGGCCAAATCGCTGGCAATTATAACATCGTTTTGGGTTCGGGATGTAGGGACGTACCCTACACCACTCGAACCCTATGCTGACCCTATCAGGCAACACTGTGCCATCAAAGGTCAGAGTCAGTAGCTGTCGTGAATATCTGGGGGGCTGGCGGTGAATGTGGATGACATTGTAGTCATTCAGCCAGTCCCTCAGTTCGTCATCGGAGCAGAGACTGCTCTCATGAGATGTCACAACCCCCTTGCAAGAGTTGAAGAACCGATGGGGCTCCACCTTTACAGGGGTACCCGCAAAGGCCCTCAGCTCCAGCAATTTTAACGATTGGTCCTTGTGGGCAACCTGCACCAGCAAGGATGAACTCCTGAGCCTTCTCGTATTTTCAACGAATCCAATACTTTCTTTCAACGTTCGACAAATTGTTATGGCTGAGAGACGGGAAAACCCATCGTCACTGCCAGTAACAACAAGAAACTTAGGCCATGGCGTAGATATAACATCATAAGTTGTACTTGGATTGGCATCATCTGTAGATGAGCGGAAACGTTTACTTTGTCTGGAACCAGAAGCCAATTTTTCGACCTCAGCCTGGTTTACCGCTGAGGGACGCGCACCTTGTTCACCCGGGCGACGTGCGAGCCGGTTTGGACTATTCTCTGAAGACATTTCCATTTTTGTTTCCCCTGTATGGTAGGGGACACACCCTCCTGTAAAGCTGGAGCAGCTTGTGCAATGCGCACGGTCCTGTTTTAGCCACTGGGGATAGAGGACTTCACCCAAAGTGTTTCCACCCTCGCCGCGTGGAGGCCCAGGACCTTCGAGGGCAAAAAAAGTGGAGGTTCCCCTGCCAGTACATATAAGCTCTCTACAGGAGATGTACGAAAAGCTCTTAAGCTTAGTCGCAACCCTTGATGATGTACAGAATTCAGGCATTTTAGATAAGATGGTCTGGCGGAGCCATATACCACAGAACCATAATCAAGTCGAGAACGAGTAATTGCTCGATAGAGACGAAGGAGGACCGTTGTGTCCCCACCCCAATTATATTTGCTCACTACTTTAAGGAGGTTCATTGATTTCAGGCACTTTGCTTTCAGTGCTTTGATATGCGGAATGAAAGACAATTTGGAGTCAAAGAGTACACCCAAAAATTTTGTTTCATTAACCACTTTTATTTGACAGTTGTCAATTATTAGTGATGGATCTGGATGGTTTGATCGTAAGTAATAGAAAGGCAGACAAACTGTCTTCTGTTTAGAGAACTTGAAGCCATTTTCGAGTGACCATTTGTGAATCCTATTCAAATTTAATTGCAGTTGTCGTTCTATGGTTGGCATATATCTGGAACGATATGCAATGAGGAAATCGTCAACATATAGGGACGACATGAGATTTTCTGAGATGGAATTTACTATACTGTTGATTTTGACGTTAAAGGGGGTGGGCGAGAGAATACTACCCTGAGGGACTCCATTCTCCTGAGAGTAGGGGCTTGACATCGTTGATCCCACTCGGACCTTAAAGAAGCGATCCTGTAGGAAGGATCCGATGAAAACTGGAAGGCGACCTCGAAGCCCTAAGTCGTGGAGATCTTTCATTATTCCATATTTCCATGTAGTGTCATAAGCTTTTTCTAGGTCAAAGAATATGGCTACTACGTGTTCTCTGTTAATGAAAGCATCTCTAACATAAGTTTCCAGTCTGACTAAATGATCTAATGTGCTCCTGTGACGGCGAAATCCAGATTGGAACTCTGTAATAAGCTGGTTCGACTCCAGGAACCAAACCAGTCTATCAGTAACAATTCGCTCCATTGTCTTACATAGACAACTGGTTAAGGCTATTGGTCGATAATTCATAGGATCACTATGATCCTTCCCCGGCTTGGGAATTGGGATGACCGTGGCTTGTTTCCACAGGGATGGAAGACATCCCTTCTCCCAAATTTGATTAAAGATATACAGTAATGTTTTTAAAGAGGATTGAGGTAGGTGTTTTAAGATTTGATAATGTATATTATCAGGGCCTGTTGCAGAGTCAGTCGCTTTTAAGATGACCTTCTGAAGTTCTTCTAAGGTGATGTAGGAGTTATAATCTTCGCTGTTATCAGACTGTATATTTAGGGTTAATCTCTCAGCTTGAGCCTTATAACATTGAAATTCTCTCGTATAGTTCTCCGATGAGGAGTTGTATGCAAACTGTTCTCCTAACCCGTTTGAAATTTGTTCTGGTGAGGAGAGATGTTCTCCATTCACTTCTAGAATGCTTACATGCGAAGCTAGGTTCTTTCCTTCAATCTTCTTAATCATTTTCCAGACTTTATTGCTAGGAGTTCTTTCAGTGAGTCTGGAGACATAGTCTCTCCAGCAACTACGTTTTTTTTGCCTGACAATTCTACGCGCTTTGGCTTTCAGGCACTTAAAATTATTCAGATTGTTGATGGTCGGCTGTGATTTAAAAATTCTGAGGGCTTTCTTACGGTTTTTAATAGCTTCTCTTACTTCGTCATCAAACCAAGGTCTTGCACTACGTTTAGAATTATTTTTTGTCATCGGTATTGTTTTATTGGCTATATCAGTAATATCATCAGTAAAATCTTCAACGAGATTATTACAATTCCTATAATGAGACATAGTAATTGTTTCTAAGCAGTGCTTTTCGAAGGAGGTCCAATCCGCTTTATGCAACTTCCATCGGAGTTGACCCACTTCTCTTGTACCTTCTACGTTTTGTAGGACAATAGGAAAGTGATCACTGCCGTGAGTGTCCTCTAATACTCTCCATTCAAATTCCAGAAATAACGCTGGATCACATATACTAAGGTCTATCGCTGAAAATGTTCCATGACCTGGGTGGAGATATGTAGGTGAACCATCATTGAACAAGCAAAGGGTGTGGTCATTGAGAAAATCTTCAATGGTTTTTCCTTTGTTGTTGTGGGAAGTGCTTCCCCATAATTGGTTATGGCTGTTAAAATCTCCTAGGATAAGACGCGGTTCAGGCAGTTGATTGTAAAGGTTATGCAAATCACTGGCTGTAAGGTGAAAGGGTGGAGGAATATATAAGGAACATATGGTGAATGTTTTATTCAGGTTCAGACGAACTGCTGTAGCCTGAAGGTTAGTGTTAAGAGCAATATGGGTATGAATGATGCCATTTTTAACTAAAATTGATGAGCCACCAGTGGCTCTATCGTGGGCAATATTGCCATATGTATTATACATATGATAGTTTCTCAGTTTAAAACTATTTGGAGGTTTCAGAAATGTTTCCTGTAGACAGAAAACACTAGGGTTTAAGTCTTGGACCATGCAACCTATTTCATCGAAGTTGGCTCTGAAACCTCGACAGTTCCACTGAATGATACTGTCCATGAATTAGTTAAAAGAGTTTAATATTATCATAGTAAAATCTGTAGTGCATGGTATGAATTTGTATGAATATTCACTTTTTCTTCAAAGTCGCTGCCTCTTTTGGTGTTAAGATCTTTTTGAGGGCCCCACCATGCTTAGATGGTGGTGTTATGAAGCTCAGTGCACTAGATTTTTCTAGTGTTTTTCTGATGAGGGGGGGTCTTTGGGGAACAATTGATCTTTTATCAATTGCCCCCTCCCGTTGAGGCCTAGGGATGGTGGTAGTCCCTGCCTCCTCTTCCATCGGCTGGTGTATCTCTTCTGACTCAACGCCGGAAGATGCACCCTGTGAGGGTACACTAAGTTGTGACGCACTAACCGATGGAGCTACAAGATGTCCTTTTCCGACATCTATAGCATGCTGCTTTATTCTTGCGAGGTGATCGTCTGCCTGTGAAGTCTTAGATTCTGGTTTATGTTTCTGCAAGCTTTGCCCTGCCTTGGAATAATTATAATTAGGATCTAGGTCAATCCTTCGCCTGGGCGATGATCTGGGTGAAGGAGATCTAGGTCCAGCCATCTGAGACAGGACTGAGGCATAGCTTGCCCCAGCAGCCTGTTCAGCTATACGGCGCGCTTGGGGAAAGGAGATATCCTTGGTGGTCTTTAACTTCAGGATCTCTTTCTCTAGCTGCCATTTGGGACAGCCACGGTGATAGGCTGGCCCATCACCTCCACAATTAACACAATATGACTGTTTCTGACATGGAGAGTCATGGGAATGAACGTGTTCCCGTGACCCACAATTGGCGCAGGTTGCTTTGGCGCGGCAGGAGCCGCAAAAATGGCCAAATCGCTGGCAATTATAACATCGTTTTGGGTTCGGGATGTAGGGCCGTACCCTACACCACTCGAACCCTATGCTGACCCTATCAGGCAACACTGTGCCATCAAAGGTCAGAGTCAGTAGCTGTCGTGAATATCTGGGGGGCTGGCGGTGAATGTGGATGACATTGTAGTCATTCAGCCAGTCCCTCAGTTCGTCATCGGAGCAGAGACTGCTCTCATGAGATGTCACAACCCCCTTGCAAGAGTTGAAGAACCGATGGGGCTCCACCTTTACAGGGGTACCCGCAAAGGCCCTCAGCTCCAGCAATTTTAACGATTGGTCCTTGTGGGCAACCTGCACCAGCAAGGATGAACTCCTGAGCCTTCTCGTATTTTCAACGAATCCAATACTTTCTTTCAACGTTCGACAAATTGTTATGGCTGAGAGACGGGAAAACCCATCGTCACTGCCAGTAACAACAAGAAACTTAGGCCATGGCGTAGATATAACATCATAAGTTGTACTTGGATTGGCATCATCTGTAGATGAGCGGAAACGTTTACTTTGTCTGGAACCAGAAGCCAATTTTTCGACCTCAGCCTGGTTTACCGCTGAGGGACGCGCACCTTGTTCACCCGGGCGACGTGCGAGCCGGTTTGGACTATTCTCTGAAGACATTTCCATTTTTGTTTCCCCTGTATGGTAGGGGACACACCCTCCTGTAAAGCTGGAGCAGCTTGTGCAATGCGCACGGTCCTGTTTTAGCCACTGGGGATAGAGGACTTCACCCAAAGTGTTTCCACCCTCGCCGCGTGGAGGCCCAGGACCTTCGAGGGCAAAAAAAGTAGAGGTTCCCCTGCCAGTACATATAAGCTCTCTACAGGAGATGTACGAAAAGCTCTTAAGCTTAGTCGCAACCCTTGATGATGTACAGAATTCAGGCATTTTAGATAAGATGGTCTGGCGGAGCCATATACCACAGAACCATAATCAAGTCGAGAACGAGTAATTGCTCGATAGAGACGAAGGAGGACCGTTGTGTCCCCACCCCAATTATATTTGCTCACTACTTTAAGGAGGTTCATTGATTTCAGGCACTTTGCTTTCAGTGCTTTGATATGCGGAATGAAAGACAATTTGGAGTCAAAGAGTACACCCAAAAATTTTGTTTCATTAACCACTTTTATTTGACAGTTGTCAATTATTAGTGATGGATCTGGATGGTTTGATCGTAAGTAATAGAAAGGCAGACAAACTGTCTTCTGTTTAGAGAACTTGAAGCCATTTTCGAGTGACCATTTGTGAATCCTATTCAAATTTAATTGCAGTTGTCGTTCTATGGTTGGCATATATCTGGAACGATATGCAATGAGGAAATCGTCAACATATAGGGACGACATGAGATTTTCTGAGATGGAATTTACTATACTGTTGATTTTGACGTTAAAGGGGGTGGGCGAGAGAATACTACCCTGAGGGACTCCATTCTCCTGAGAGTAGGGGCTTGACATCGTTGATCCCACTCGGACCTTAAAGAAGCGATCCTGTAGGAAGGATCCGATGAAAACTGGAAGGCGACCTCGAAGCCCTAAGTCGTGGAGATCTTTCATTATTCCATATTTCCATGTAGTGTCATAAGCTTTTTCTAGGTCAAAGAATATGGCTACTACGTGTTCTCTGTTAATGAAAGCATCTCTAACATAAGTTTCCAGTCTGACTAAATGATCTAATGTGCTCCTGTGACGGCGAAATCCAGATTGGAACTCTGTAATAAGCTGGTTCGACTCCAGGAACCAAACCAGTCTATCAGTAACAATTCGCTCCATTGTCTTACATAGACAACTGGTTAAGGCTATTGGTCGATAATTCATAGGATCACTATGATCCTTCCCCGGCTTGGGAATTGGGATGACCGTGGCTTGTTTCCACAGGGATGGAAGACATCCCTTCTCCCAAATTTGATTAAAGATATACAGTAATGTTTTTAAAGAGGATTGAGGTAGGTGTTTTAAGATTTGATAATGTATATTATCAGGGCCTGTTGCAGAGTCAGTCGCTTTTAAGATGACCTTCTGAAGTTCTTCTAAGGTGATGTAGGAGTTATAATCTTCGCTGTTATCAGACTGTATATTTAGGGTTAATCTCTCAGCTTGAGCCTTATAACATTGAAATTCTCTCGTATAGTTCTCCGATGAGGAGTTGTATGCAAACTGTTCTCCTAACCCGTTTGATATTTGTTCTGGTGAGGAGAGATGTTCTCCATTCACTTCTAGAATGCTTACATGCGAAGCTAGGTTCTTTCCTTCAATCTTCTTAATCATTTTCCAGACTTTATTGCTAGGAGTTCTTTCAGTGAGTCTGGAGACATAGTCTCTCCAGCAACTACGTTTTTTTTGCCTGACAATTCTACGCGCTTTGGCTTTCAGGCACTTAAAATTATTCAGATTGTTGATGGTCGGCTGTGATTTAAAAATTCTGAGGGCTTTCTTACGGTTTTTAATAGCTTTTCTTACTTCGTCATCAAACCAAGGTCTTGCACTACGTTTAGAATTATTTTTTGTCATCGGTATTGTTTTATTGGCTATATCAGTAATATCATCAGTAAAATCTTCAACGAGATTATTACAATTCCTATAATGAGACATAGTAATTGTTTCTAAGCAGTGCTTTTCGAAGGAGGTCCAATCCGCTTTATGCAACTTCCATCGGAGTTGACCCACTTCTCTTGTACCTTCTACGTTTTGTAGGACAATAGGAAAGTGATCACTGCCGTGAGTGTCCTCTAATACTCTCCATTCAAATTCCAGAAATAACGCTGGATCACATATACTAAGGTCTATCGCTGAAAATGTTCCATGACCTGGGTGGAGATATGTAGGTGAACCATCATTGAACAAGCAAAGGGTGTGGTCATTGAGAAAATCTTCAATGGTTTTTCCTTTGTTGTTGTGGGAAGTGCTTCCCCATAATTGGTTATGGCTGTTAAAATCTCCTAGGATAAGACGCGGTTCAGGCAGTTGATTGTAAAGGTTATGCAAATCACTGGCTGTAAGGTGAAAGGGTGGAGGAATATATAAGGAACATATGGTGAATGTTTTATTCAGGTTCAGACGAACTGCTGTAGCCTGAAGGTTAGTGTTAAGAGCAATATGGGTATGAATGATGCCATTTTTAACTAAAATTGATGAGCCACCAGTGGCTCTATCGTGGGCAATATTGCCATATGTATTATACATATGATAGTTTCTCAGTTTAAAACTATTTGGAGGTTTCAGAAATGTTTCCTGTAGACAGAAAACACTAGGGTTTAAGTCTTGGACCATGCAACCTATTTCATCGAAGTTGGCTCTGAAACCTCGACAGTTCCACTGAATGATACTGTCCATGAATTAGTTAAAAGAGTTTAATATTATCATAGTAAAATCTGTAGTGCATGGTATGAATTTGTATGAATATTCACTTTTTCTTCAAAGTCGCTGCCTCTTTTGGTGTTAAGATCTTTTTGAGGGCCCCACCATGCTTAGATGGTGGTGTTATGGAGCTCAGTGCACTAGATTTTTCTAGTGTTTTTCTGATGAGGGGGGGTCTTTGGGGAACAATTGATCTTTTATCAATTGCCCCCTCCCGTTGAGGCCTAGGGATGGTGGTAGTCCCTGCCTCCTCTTCCATCGGCTGGTGTATCTCTTCCGACTCAACGCCGGAAGATGCACCCTGTGAGGGTACACTAAGTTGTGACGCACTAACCGATGGAGCTACAAGATGTCCTTTTCCGACATCTATAGCATGCTGCTTTATTCTTGCGAGGTGATCGTCTGCCTGTGAAGTCTTAGATTCTGGTTTATGTTTCTGCAAGCTTTGCCCTGCCTTGGAATAATTATAATTAGGATCTAGGTCAATCCTTCGCCTGGGCGATGATCTGGGTGAAGGAGATCTAGGTCCAGCCATCTGAGACAGGACTGAGGCATAGTTTGCCCCAGCAGCCTGTTCAGCTATACGGCGCGCTTGGGGAAAGGAGATATCCTTGGTGGTCTTTAACTTCAGGATCTCTTTCTCTAGCTGCCATTTGGGACAGCCACGGTGATAGGCTGGCCCATCACCTCCACAATTAACACAATATGACTGTTTCTGACATGGTGAGTCATGGGAATGAACGTGTTCCCGTGACCCACAATTGGCGCAGGTTGCTTTGGCGCGGCAGGAGCCGCAAAAATGGCCAAATCGCTGGCAATTATAACATCGTTTTGGGTTCGGGATGTAGGGCCGTACCCTACACCACTCGAACCCTATGCTGACCCTATCAGGCAACACTGTGCCATCAAAGGTCAGAGTCAGTAGCTGTCGTGAATATCTGGGGGGCTGGCGGTGAATGTGGATGACATTGTAGTCATTCAGCCAGTCCCTCAGTTCGTCATCGGAGCAGAGACTGCTCTCATGAGATGTTACGACCCCCTTGCAAGAGTTGAAGAACCGATGGGGCTCCACCTTTACAGGGGTACCCGCAAAGGCCCTCAGCTCCAGCAATTTTAACGATTGGTCCTTGTGGGCAACCTGCACCAGCAAGGATGAACTCCTGAGCCTTCTCGTATTTTCAACGAATCCAATACTTTCTTTCAACGTTCGACAAATTGTTATGGCTGAGAGACGGGAAAACCCATCGTCACTGCCAGTAACAACAATAAACTTAGGCCATGGCGTAGATATAACATCATAAGTTGTACTTGGATTGGCATCATCTGTAGATGAGCGGAAACGTTTACTTTGTCTGGAACCAGAAGCCAATTTTTCGACCTCAGCCTGGTTTACCGCTGAGGGACGCGCACCTTGTTCACCCGGGCGACGTGCGAGCCGGTTTGGACTATTCTCTGAAGACATTTCCATTTTTGTTTCCCCTGTATGGTAGGGGACACACCCTCCTGTAAAGCTGGAGCAGCTTGTGCAATGCGCACGGTCCTGTTTTAGCCACTGGGGATAGAGGACTTCACCCAAAGTGTTTCCACCCTCGCCGCGTGGAGGCCCAGGACCTTCGAGGGCAAAAAAAGTGGAGGTTCCCCTGCCAGTACATATAAGCTCTCTACAGGAGATGTACGAAAAGCTCTTAAGCTTAGTCGCAACCCTTGATGATGTACAGAATTCAGGCATTTTAGATAAGATGGTCTGGCGGAGCCATATACCACAGAACCATAATCAAGTCGAGAACGAGTAATTGCTCGATAGAGACGAAGGAGGACCGTTGTGTCCCCACCCCAATTATATTTGCTCACTACTTTAAGGAGGTTCATTGATTTCAGGCACTTTGCTTTCAGTGCTTTGATATGCGGAATGAAAGACAATTTGGAGTCAAAGAGTACACCCAAAAATTTTGTTTCATTCACCACTTTTATTTGACAGTTGTCAATTATTAGTGATGGATCTGGATGGTTTGATCGTAAGTAATAGAAAGGCAGACAAACTGTCTTCTGTTTAGAGAACTTGAAGCCATTTTCGAGTGACCATTTGTGAATCCTATTCAAATTTAATTGCAGTTGTCGTTCTATGGTTGGCATATATCTGGAACGATATGCAATGAGGAAATCGTCAACATATAGGGACGACATGAGATTTTCTGAGATGGAATTTACTATACTGTTGATTTTGACGTTAAAGGGGGTGGGCGAGAGAATACTACCCTGAGGGACTCCATTCTCCTGAGAGTAGGGGCTTGACATCGTTGATCCCACTCGGACCTTAAAGAAGCGATCCTGTAGGAAGGATCCGATGAAAACTGGAAGGCGACCTCGAAGCCCTAAGTCGTGGAGATCTTTCATTATTCCATATTTCCATGTAGTGTCATAAGCTTTTTCTAGGTCAAAGAATATGGCTACTACGTGTTCTCTGTTAATGAAAGCATCTCTAACATAAGTTTCCAGTCTGACTAAATGATCTAATGTGCTCCTGTGACGGCGAAATCCAGATTGGAACTCTTTAATAAGCTGGTTCGACTCCAGGAACCAAACCAGTCTATCAGTAACAATTCGCTCCATTGTCTTACATAGACAACTGGTTAAGGCTATTGGTCGATAATTCATAGGATCACTATGATCCTTCCCCGGCTTGGGAATTGGGATGACCGTGGCTTGTTTCCACAGGGATGGAAGACATCCCTTCTCCCAAATTTGATTAAAGATATACAGTAATGTTTTTAAAGAGGATTGAGGTAGGTGTTTTAAGATTTGATAATGTATATTATCAGGGCCTGTTGCAGAGTCAGTCGCTTTTAAGATGACCTTCTGAAGTTCTTCTAAGGTGATGTAGGAGTTATAATCTTCGCTGTTATCAGACTGTATATTTAGGGTTAATCTCTCAGCTTGAGCCTTATAACATTGAAATTCTCTCGTATAGTTCTCCGATGAGGAGTTGTATGCAAACTGTTCTCCTAACCCGTTTGATATTTGTTCTGGTGAGGAGAGATGTTCTCCATTCACTTCTAGAATGCTTACATGCGAAGCTAGGTTCTTTCCTTCAATCTTCTTAATCATTTTCCAGACTTTATTGCTAGGAGTTCTTTCAGTGAGTCTGGAGACATAGTCTCTCCAGCAACTACGTTTTTTTTGCCTGACAATTCTACGCGCTTTGGCTTTCAGGCACTTAAAATTATTCAGATTGTTGATGGTCGGCTGTGATTTAAAAATTCTGAGGGCTTTCTTACGGTTTTTAATAGCTTTTCTTACTTCGTCATCAAACCAAGGTCTTGCACTACGTTTAGAATTATTTTTTGTCATCGGTATTGTTTTATTGGCTATATCAGTAATATCATCAGTAAAATCTTCAACGAGATTATTACAATTCCTATAATGAGACATAGTAATTGTTTCTAAGCAGTGCTTTTCGAAGGAGGTCCAATCCGCTTTATGCAACTTCCATCGGAGTTGACCCACTTCTCTTGTACCTTCTACGTTTTGTAGGACAATAGGAAAGTGATCACTGCCGTGAGTGTCCTCTAATACTCTCCATTCAAATTCCAGAAATAACGCTGGATCACATATACTAAGGTCTATCGCTGAAAATGTTCCATGACCTGGGTGGAGATATGTAGGTGAACCATCATTGAACAAGCAAAGGGTGTGGTCATTGAGAAAATCTTCAATGGTTTTTCCTTTGTTGTTGTGGGAAGTGCTTCCCCATAATTGGTTATGGCTGTTAAAATCTCCTAGGATAAGACGCGGTTCAGGCAGTTGATTGTAAAGGTTATGCAAATCACTGGCTGTAAGGTGAAAGGGTGGAGGAATATATAAGGAACATATGGTGAATGTTTTATTCAGGTTCAGACGAACTGCTGTAGCCTGAAGGTTAGTGTTAAGAGCAATATGGGTATGAATGATGCCATTTTTAACTAAAATTGATGAGCCACCAGTGGCTCTATCGTGGGCAATATTGCCATATGTATTATACATATGATAGTTTCTCAGTTTAAAACTATTTGGAGGTTTCAGAAATGTTTCCTGTAGACAGAAAACACTAGGGTTTAAGTCTTGGACCATGCAACCTATTTCATCGAAGTTGGCTCTGAAACCTCGACAGTTCCACTGAATGATACTGTCCATGAATTAGTTAAAAGAGTTTAATATTATCATAGTAAAATCTGTAGTGCATGGTATGAATTTGTATGAATATTCACTTTTTCTTCAAAGTCGCTGCCTCTTTTGGTGTTAAGATCTTTTTGAGGGCCCCACCATGCTTAGATGGTGGTGTTATGAAGCTCAGTGCACTAGATTTTTCTAGTGTTTTTCTGATGAGGGGGGGTCTTTGGGGAACAATTGATCTTTTATCAATTGCCCCCTCCCGTTGAGGCCTAGGGATGGTGGTAGTCCCTGCCTCCTCTTCCATCGGCTGGTGTATCTCTTCCGACTCAACGCCGGAAGATGCACCCTGTGAGGGTACACTAAGTTGTGACGCACTAACCGATGGAGCTACAAGATGTCCTTTTCCGACATCTATAGCATGCTGCTTTATTCTTGCGAGGTGATCGTCTGCCTGTGAAGTCTTAGATTCTGGTTTATGTTTCTGCAAGCTTTGCCCTGCCTTGGAATAATTATAATTAGGATCTAGGTCAATCCTTCGCCTGGGCGATGATCTGGGTGAAGGAGATCTAGGTCCAGCCATCTGAGACAGGACTGAGGCATAGTTTGCCCCAGCAGCCTGTTCAGCTATACGGCGCGCTTGGGGAAAGGAGATATCCTTGGTGGTCTTTAACTTCAGGATCTCTTTCTCTAGCTGCCATTTGGGACAGCCACGGTGATAGGCTGGCCCATCACCTCCACAATTAACACAATATGACTGTTTCTGACATGGTGAGTCATGGGAATGAACGTGTTCCCGTGACCCACAATTGGCGCAGGTTGCTTTGGCGCGGCAGGAGCCGCAAAAATGGCCAAATCGCTGGCAATTATAACATCGTTTTGGGTTCGGGATGTAGGGCCGTACCCTACACCACTCGAACCCTATGCTGACCCTATCAGGCAACACTGTGCCATCAAAGGTCAGAGTCAGTAGCTGTCGTGAATATCTGGGGGGCTGGCGGTGAATGTGGATGACATTGTAGTCATTCAGCCAGTCCCTCAGTTCGTCATCGGAGCAGAGACTGCTCTCATGAGATGTTACGACCCCCTTGCAAGAGTTGAAGAACCGATGGGGCTCCACCTTTACAGGGGTACCCGCAAAGGCCCTCAGCTCCAGCAATTTTAACGATTGGTCCTTGTGGGCAACCTGCACCAGCAAGGATGAACTCCTGAGCCTTCTCGTATTTTCAACGAATCCAATACTTTCTTTCAACGTTCGACAAATTGTTATGGCTGAGAGACGGGAAAACCCATCGTCACTGCCAGTAACAACAAGAAACTTAGGCCATGGCGTAGATATAACATCATAAGTTGTACTTGGATTGGCATCATCTGTAGATGAGCGGAAACATTTACTTTGTCTGGAACCAGAAGCCAATTTTTCGACCTCAGCCTGGTTTACCGCTGAGGGACGCGCACCTTGTTCACCCGGGCGACGTGCGAGCCGGTTTGGACTATTCTCTGAAGACATTTCCATTTTTGTTTCCCCTGTATGGTAGGGGACACACCCTCCTGTAAAGCTGGAGCAGCTTGTGCAATGCGCACGGTCCTGTTTTAGCCACTGGGGATAGAGGACTTCACCCAAAGTGTTTCCACCCTCGCCGCGTGGAGGCCCAGGACCTTCGAGGGCAAAAAAAGTAGAGGTTCCCCTGCCAGTACATATAAGCTCTCTACAGGAGATGTACGAAAAGCTCTTAAGCTTAGTCGCAACCCTTGATGATGTACAGAATTCAGGCATTTTAGATAAGATGGTCTGGCGGAGCCATATACCACAGAACCATAATCAAGTCGAGAACGAGTAATTGCTCGATAGAGACGAAGGAGGACCGTTGTGTCCCCACCCCAATTATATTTGCTCACTACTTTAAGGAGGTTCATTGATTTCAGGCACTTTGCTTTCAGTGCTTTGATATGCGGAATGAAAGACAATTTGGAGTCAAAGAGTACACCCAAAAATTTTGTTTCATTCACCACTTTTATTTGACAGTTGTCAATTATTAGTGATGGATCTGGATGGTTTGATCGTAAGTAATAGAAAGGCAGACAAACTGTCTTCTGTTTAGAGAACTTGAAGCCATTTTCGAGTGACCATTTGTGAATCCTATTCAAATTTAATTGCAGTTGTCGTTCTATGGTTGGCATATATCTGGAACGATATGCAATGAGGAAATCGTCAACATATAGGGACGACATGAGATTTTCTGAGATGGAATTTACTATACTGTTGATTTTGACGTTAAAGGGGGTGGGCGAGAGAATACTACCCTGAGGGACTCCATTCTCCGGAGAGTAGGGGCTTGACATCGTTGATCCCACTCGGACCTTAAAGAAGCGATCCTGTAGGAAGGATCCGATGAAAACTGGAAGGCGACCTCGAAGCCCTAAGTCGTGGAGATCTTTCATTATTCCATATTTCCATGTAGTGTCATAAGCTTTTTCTAGGTCAAAGAATATGGCTACTACGTGTTCTCTGTTAATGAAAGCATCTCTAACATAAGTTTCCAGTCTGACTAAATGATCTAATGTGCTCCTGTGACGGCGAAATCCAGATTGGAACTCTGTAATAAGCTGGTTCGACTCCAGGAACCAAACCAGTCTATCAGTAACAATTCGCTCCATTGTCTTACATAGACAACTGGTTAAGGCTATTGGTCGATAATTCATAGGATCACTATGATCCTTCCCCGGCTTGGGAATTGGGATGACCGTGGCTTGTTTCCACAGGGATGGAAGACATCCCTTCTCCCAAATTTGATTAAAGATATACAGTAATGTTTTTAAAGAGGATTGAGGTAGGTGTTTTAAGATTTGATAATGTATATTATCAGGGCCTGTTGCAGAGTCAGTCGCTTTTAAGATGACCTTCTGAAGTTCTTCTAAGGTGATGTAGGAGTTATAATCTTCGCTGTTATCAGACTGTATATTTAGGGTTAATCTCTCAGCTTGAGCCTTATAACATTGAAATTCTCTCGTATAGTTCTCCGATGAGGAGTTGTATGCAAACTGTTCTCCTAACCCGTTTGATATTTGTTCTGGTGAGGAGAGATGTTCTCCATTCACTTCTAGAATGCTTACATGCGAAGCTAGGTTCTTTCCTTCAATCTTCTTAATCATTTTCCAGACTTTATTGCTAGGAGTTCTTTCAGTGAGTCTGGAGACATAGTCTCTCCAGCAACTACGTTTTTTTTGCCTGACAATTCTACGCGCTTTGGCTTTCAGGCACTTAAAATTATTCAGATTGTTGATGGTCGGCTGTGATTTAAAAATTCTGAGGGCTTTCTTACGGTTTTTAATAGCTTTTCTTACTTCGTCATCAAACCAAGGTCTTGCACTACGTTTAGAATTATTTTTTGTCATCGGTATTGTTTTATTGGCTATATCAGTAATATCATCAGTAAAATCTTCAACGAGATTATTACAATTCCTATAATGAGACATAGTAATTGTTTCTAAGCAGTGCTTTTCGAAGGAGGTCCAATCCGCTTTATGCAACTTCCATCGGAGTTGACCCACTTCTCTTGTACCTTCTACGTTTTGTAGGACAATAGGAAAGTGATCACTGCCGTGAGTGTCCTCTAATACTCTCCATTCAAATTCCAGAAATAACGCTGGATCACATATACTAAGGTCTATCGCTGAAAATGTTCCATGACCTGGGTGGAGATATGTAGGTGAACCATCATTGAACAAGCAAAGGGTGTGGTCATTGAGAAAATCTTCAATGGTTTTTCCTTTGTTGTTGTGGGAAGTGCTTCCCCATAATTGGTTATGGCTGTTAAAATCTCCTAGGATAAGACGCGGTTCAGGCAGTTGATTGTAAAGGTTATGCAAATCACTGGCTGTAAGGTGAAAGGGTGGAGGAATATATAAGGAACATATGGTGAATGTTTTATTCAGGTTCAGACGAACTGCTGTAGCCTGAAGGTTAGTGTTAAGAGCAATATGGGTATGAATGATGCCATTTTTAACTAAAATTGATGAGCCACCAGTGGCTCTATCGTGGGCAATATTGCCATATGTATTATACATATGATAGTTTCTCAGTTTAAAACTATTTGGAGGTTTCAGAAATGTTTCCTGTAGACAGAAAACACTAGGGTTTAAGTCTTGGACCATGCAACCTATTTCATCGAAGTTGGCTCTGAAACCTCGACAGTTCCACTGAATGATACTGTCCATGAATTAGTTAAAAGAGTTTAATATTATCATAGTAAAATCTGTAGTGCATGGTATGAATTTGTATGAATATTCACTTTTTCTTCAAAGTCGCTGCCTCTTTTGGTGTTAAGATCTTTTTGAGGGCCCCACCATGCTTAGATGGTGGTGTTATGAAGCTCAGTGCACTAGATTTTTCTAGTGTTTTTCTGATGAGGGGGGGTCTTTGGGGAACAATTGATCTTTTATCAATTGCCCCCTCCCGTTGAGGCCTAGGGATGGTGGTAGTCCCTGCCTCCTCTTCCATCGGCTGGTGTATCTCTTCCGACTCAACGCCGGAAGATGCACCCTGTGAGGGTACACTAAGTTGTGACGCACTAACCGATGGAGCTACAAGATGTCCTTTTCCGACATCTATAGCATGCTGCTTTATTCTTGCGAGGTGATCGTCTGCCTGTGAAGTCTTAGATTCTGGTTTATGTTTCTGCAAGCTTTGCCCTGCCTTGGAATAATTATAATTAGGATCTAGGTCAATCCTTCGCCTGGGCGATGATCTGGGTGAAGGAGATCTAGGTCCAGCCATCTGAGACAGGACTGAGGCATAGCTTGCCCCAGCAGCCTGTTCAGCTATACGGCGCGCTTGGGGAAAGGAGATATCCTTGGTGGTCTTTAACTTCAGGATCTCTTTCTCTAGCTGCCATTTGGGACAGCCACGGTGATAGGCTGGCCCATCACCTCCACAATTAACACAATATGACTGTTTCTGACATGGTGAGTCATGGGAATGAACGTGTTCCCGTGACCCACAATTGGCGCAGGTTGCTTTGGCGCGGCAGGAGCCGCAAAAATGGCCAAATCGCTGGCAATTATAACATCGTTTTGGGTTCGGGATGTAGGGCCGTACCCTACACCACTCGAACCCTATGCTGACCCTATCAGGCAACACTGTGCCATCAAAGGTCAGAGTCAGTAGCTGTCGTGAATATCTGGGGGGCTGGCGGTGAATGTGGATGACATTGTAGTCATTCAGCCAGTCCCTCAGTTCGTCATCGGAGCAGAGACTGCTCTCATGAGATGTTACGACCCCCTTGCAAGAGTTGAAGAACCGATGGGGCTCCACCTTTACAGGGGTACCCGCAAAGGCCCTCAGCTCCAGCAATTTTAACGATTGGTCCTTGTGGGCAACCTGCACCAGCAAGGATGAACTCCTGAGCCTTCTCGTATTTTCAACGAATCCAATACTTTCTTTCAACGTTCGACAAATTGTTATGGCTGAGAGACGGGAAAACCCATCGTCACTGCCAGTAACAACAAGAAACTTAGGCCATGGCGTAGATATAACATCATAAGTTGTACTTGGATTGGCATCATCTGTAGATGAGCGGAAACATTTACTTTGTCTGGAACCAGAAGCCAATTTTTCGACCTCAGCCTGGTTTACCGCTGAGGGACGCGCACCTTGTTCACCCGGGCGACGTGCGAGCCGGTTTGGACTATTCTCTGAAGACATTTCCATTTTTGTTTCCCCTGTATGGTAGGGGACACACCCTCCTGTAAAGCTGGAGCAGCTTGTGCAATGCGCACGGTCCTGTTTTAGCCACTGGGGATAGAGGACTTCACCCAAAGTGTTTCCACCCTCGCCGCGTGGAGGCCCAGGACCTTCGAGGGCAAAAAAAGTAGAGGTTCCCCTGCCAGTACATATAAGCTCTCTACAGGAGATGTACGAAAAGCTCTTAAGCTTAGTCGCAACCCTTGATGATGTACAGAATTCAGGCATTTTAGATAAGATGGTCTGGCGGAGCCATATACCACAGAACCATAATCAAGTCGAGAACGAGTAATTGCTCGATAGAGACGAAGGAGGACCGTTGTGTCCCCACCCCAATTATATTTGCTCACTACTTTAAGGAGGTTCATTGATTTCAGGCACTTTGCTTTCAGTGCTTTGATATGCGGAATGAAAGACAATTTGGAGTCAAAGAGTACACCCAAAAATTTTGTTTCATTCACCACTTTTATTTGACAGTTGTCAATTATTAGTGATGGATCTGGATGGTTTGATCGTAAGTAATAGAAAGGCAGACAAACTGTCTTCTGTTTAGAGAACTTGAAGCCATTTTCGAGTGACCATTTGTGAATCCTATTCAAATTTAATTGCAGTTGTCGTTCTATGGTTGGCATATATCTGGAACGATATGCAATGAGGAAATCGTCAACATATAGGGACGACATGAGATTTTCTGAGATGGAATTTACTATACTGTTGATTTTGACGTTAAAGGGGGTGGGCGAGAGAATACTACCCTGAGGGACTCCATTCTCCGGAGAGTAGGGGCTTGACATCGTTGATCCCACTCGGACCTTAAAGAAGCGATCCTGTAGGAAGGATCCGATGAAAACTGGAAGGCGACCTCGAAGCCCTAAGTCGTGGAGATCTTTCATTATTCCATATTTCCATGTAGTGTCATAAGCTTTTTCTAGGTCAAAGAATATGGCTACTACGTGTTCTCTGTTAATGAAAGCATCTCTAACATAAGTTTCCAGTCTGACTAAATGATCTAATGTGCTCCTGTGACGGCGAAATCCAGATTGGAACTCTGTAATAAGCTGGTTCGACTCCAGGAACCAAACCAGTCTATCAGTAACAATTCGCTCCATTGTCTTACATAGACAACTGGTTAAGGCTATTGGTCGATAATTCATAGGATCACTATGATCCTTCCCCGGCTTGGGAATTGGGATGACCGTGGCTTGTTTCCACAGGGATGGAAGACATCCCTTCTCCCAAATTTGATTAAAGATATACAGTAATGTTTTTAAAGAGGATTGAGGTAGGTGTTTTAAGATTTGATAATGTATATTATCAGGGCCTGTTGCAGAGTCAGTCGCTTTTAAGATGACCTTCTGAAGTTCTTCTAAGGTGATGTAGGAGTTATAATCTTCGCTGTTATCAGACTGTATATTTAGGGTTAATCTCTCAGCTTGAGCCTTATAACATTGAAATTCTCTCGTATAGTTCTCCGATGAGGAGTTGTATGCAAACTGTTCTCCTAACCCGTTTGATATTTGTTCTGGTGAGGAGAGATGTTCTCCATTCACTTCTAGAATGCTTACATGCGAAGCTAGGTTCTTTCCTTCAATCTTCTTAATCATTTTCCAGACTTTATTGCTAGGAGTTCTTTCAGTGAGTCTGGAGACATAGTCTCTCCAGCAACTACGTTTTTTTTGCCTGACAATTCTACGCGCTTTGGCTTTCAGGCACTTAAAATTATTCAGATTGTTGATGGTCGGCTGTGATTTAAAAATTCTGAGGGCTTTCTTACGGTTTTTAATAGCTTCTCTTACTTCGTCATCAAACCAAGGTCTTGCACTACGTTTAGAATTATTTTTTGTCATCGGTATTGTTTTATTGGCTATATCAGTAATATCATCAGTAAAATCTTCAACGAGATTATTACAATTCCTATAATGAGACATAGTAATTGTTTCTAAGCAGTGCTTTTCGAAGGAGGTCCAATCCGCTTTATGCAACTTCCATCGGAGTTGACCCACTTCTCTTGTACCTTCTACGTTTTGTAGGACAATAGGAAAGTGATCACTGCCGTGAGTGTCCTCTAATACTCTCCATTCAAATTCCAGAAATAACGCTGGATCACATATACTAAGGTCTATCGCTGAAAATGTTTCATGACCTGGGTGGAGATATGTAGGTGAACCATCATTGAACAAGCAAAGGGTGTGGTCATTGAGAAAATCTTCAATGGTTTTTCCTTTGTTGTTGTGGGAAGTGCTTCCCCATAATTGGTTATGGCTGTTAAAATCTCCTAGGATAAGACGCGGTTCAGGCAGTTGATTGTAAAGGTTATGCAAATCACTGGCTGTAAGGTGAAAGGGTGGAGGAATATATAAGGAACATATGGTGAATGTTTTATTCAGGTTCAAACGAACTGCTGTAGCCTGAAGGTTAGTGTTAAGAGCAATATGGGTATGAATGATGCCATTTTTAACTAAAATTGATGAGCCACCAGTGGCTCTATCGTGGGCAATATTGCCATATGTATTATACATATGATAGTTTCTCAGTTTAAAACTATTTGGAGGTTTCAGAAATGTTTCCTGTAGACAGAAAACACTAGGGTTTAAGTCTTGGACCATGCAACCTATTTCATCGAAGTTGGCTCTGAAACCTCGACAGTTCCACTAAATGATACTGTCCATGAATTAGTTAAAAGAGTTTAATATTATCATAGTAAAATCTGTAGTGCATGGTATGAATTTGTATGAATATTCACTTTTTCTTCAAAGTCGCTGCCTCTTTTGGTGTTAAGATCTTTTTGAGGGCCCCACCATGCTTAGATGGTGGTGTTATGAAGCTCAGTGCACTAGATTTTTCTAGTGTTTTTCTGATGAGGGGGGGTCTTTTGGGAACAATTGATCTTTTATCAATTGCCCCCTCCCGTTGAGGCCTAGGGATGGTGGTAGTCCCTGCCTCCTCTTCCATCGGCTGGTGTATCTCTTCCGACTCAACGCCGGAAGATGCACCCTGTGAGGGTACACTAAGTTGTGACGCACTAACCGATGGAGCTACAAGATGTCCTTTTCCGACATCTATAGCATGCTGCTTTATTCTTGCGAGGTGATCGTCTGCCTGTGAAGTCTTAGATTCTGGTTTATGTTTCTGCAAGCTTTGCCCTGCCTTGGAATAATTATAATTAGGATCTAGGTCAATCCTTCGCCTGGGCGATGATCTGGGTGAAGGAGATCTAGGTCCAGCCATCTGAGACAGGACTGAGGCATAGCTTGCCCCAGCAGCCTGTTCAGCTATACGGCGCGCTTGGGGAAAGGAGATATCCTTGGTGGTCTTTAACTTCAGGATCTCTTTCTCTAGCTGCCATTTGGGACAGCCACGGTGATAGGCTGGCCCATCACCTCCACAATTAACACAATATGACTGTTTCTGACATGGTGAGTCATGGGAATGAACGTGTTCCCGTGACCCACAATTGGCGCAGGTTGCTTTGGCGCGGCAGGAGCCGCAAAAATGGCCAAATCGCTGGCAATTATAACATCGTTTTGGGTTCGGGATGTAGGGCCGTACCCTACACCACTCGAACCCTATGCTGACCCTATCAGGCAACACTGTGCCATCAAAGGTCAGAGTCAGTAGCTGTCGTGAATATCTGGGGGGCTGGCGGTGAATGTGGATGACATTGTAGTCATTCAGCCAGTCCCTCAGTTCGTCATCGGAGCAGAGACTGCTCTCATGAGATGTTACGACCCCCTTGCAAGAGTTGAAGAACCGATGGGGCTCCACCTTTACAGGGGTACCCGCAAAGGCCCTCAGCTCCAGCAATTTTAACGATTGGTCCTTGTGGACAACCTGCACCAGCAAGGATGAACTCCTGAGCCTTCTCGTATTTTCAACGAATCCAATACTTTCTTTCAACGTTCGACAAATTGTTATGGCTGAGAGACGGGAAAACCCATCGTCACTGCCAGTAACAACAATAAACTTAGGCCATGGCGTAGATATAACATCATAAGTTGTACTTGGATTGGCATCATCTGTAGATGAGCGGAAACGTTTACTTTGTCTGGAACCAGAAGCCAATTTTTCGACCTCAGCCTGGTTTACCGCTGAGGGACGCGCACCTTGTTCACCCGGGCGACGTGCGAGCCGGTTTGGACTATTCTCTGAAGACATTTCCATTTTTGTTTCCCCTGTATGGTAGGGGACACACCCTCCTGTAAAGCTGGAGCAGCTTGTGCAATGCGCACGGTCCTGTTTTAGCCACTGGGGATAGAGGACTTCACCCAAAGTGTTTCCACCCTCGCCGCGTGGAGGCCCAGGACCTTCGAGGGCAAAAAAAGTGGAGGTTCCCCTGCCAGTACATATAAGCTCTCTACAGGAGATGTACGAAAAGCTCTTAAGCTTAGTCGCAACCCTTGATGATGTACAGAATTCAGGCATTTTAGATAAGATGGTCTGGCGGAGCCATATACCACAGAACCATAATCAAGTCGAGAACGAGTAATTGCTCGATAGAGACGAAGGAGGACCGTTGTGTCCCCACCCCAATTATATTTGCTCACTACTTTAAGGAGGTTCATTGATTTCAGGCACTTTGCTTTCAGTGCTTTGATATGCGGAATGAAAGACAATTTGGAGTCAAAGAGTACACCCAAAAATTTTGTTTCATTCACCACTTTTATTTGACAGTTGTCAATTATTAGTGATGGATCTGGATGGTTTGATCGTAAGTAATAGAAAGGCAGACAAACTGTCTTCTGTTTAGAGAACTTGAAGCCATTTTCGAGTGACCATTTGTGAATCCTATTCAAATTTAATTGCAGTTGTCGTTCTATGGTTGGCATATATCTGGAACGATATGCAATGAGGAAATCGTCAACATATAGGGACGACATGAGATTTTCTGAGATGGAATTTACTATACTGTTGATTTTGACGTTAAAGGGGGTGGGCGAGAGAATACTACCCTGAGGGACTCCATTCTCCTGAGAGTAGGGGCTTGACATCGTTGATCCCACTCGGACCTTAAAGAAGCGATCCTGTAGGAAGGATCCGATGAAAACTGGAAGGCGACCTCGAAGCCCTAAGTCGTGGAGATCTTTCATTATTCCATATTTCCATGTAGTGTCATAAGCTTTTTCTAGGTCAAAGAATATGGCTACTACGTGTTCTCTGTTAATGAAAGCATCTCTAACATAAGTTTCCAGTCTGACTAAATGATCTAATGTGCTCCTGTGACGGCGAAATCCAGATTGGAACTCTGTAATAAGCTGGTTCGACTCCAGGAACCAAACCAGTCTATCAGTAACAATTCGCTCCATTGTCTTACATAGACAACTGGTTAAGGCTATTGGTCGATAATTCATAGGATCACTATGATCCTTCCCCGGCTTGGGAATTGGGATGACCGTGGCTTGTTTCCACAGGGATGGAAGACATCCCTTCTCCCAAATTTGATTAAAGATATACAGTAATGTTTTTAAAGAGGATTGAGGTAGGTGTTTTAAGATTTGATAATGTATATTATCAGGGCCTGTTGCAGAGTCAGTCGCTTTTAAGATGACCTTCTGAAGTTCTTCTAAGGTGATGTAGGAGTTATAATCTTCGCTGTTATCAGACTGTATATTTAGGGTTAATCTCTCAGCTTGAGCCTTATAACATTGAAATTCTCTCGTATAGTTCTCCGATGAGGAGTTGTATGCAAACTGTTCTCCTAACCCGTTTGATATTTGTTCTGGTGAGGAGAGATGTTCTCCATTCACTTCTAGAATGCTTACATGCGAAGCTAGGTTCTTTCCTTCAATCTTCTTAATCATTTTCCAGACTTTATTGCTAGGAGTTCTTTCAGTGAGTCTGGAGACATAGTCTCTCCAGCAACTACATTTTTTTTGCCTGACAATTCTACGCGCTTTGGCTTTCAGGCACTTAAAATTATTCAGATTGTTGATGGTCGGCTGTGATTTAAAAATTCTGAGGGCTTTCTTACGGTTTTTAATAGCTTCTCTTACTTCGTCATCAAACCAAGGTCTTGCACTACGTTTAGAATTATTTTTTGTCATCGGTATTGTTTTATTGGCTATATCAGTAATATCATCAGTAAAATCTTCAACGAGATTATTACAATTCCTATAATGAGACATAGTAATTGTTTCTAAGCAGTGCTTTTCGAAGGAGGTCCAATCCGCTTTATGCAACTTCCATCGGAGTTGACCCACTTCTCTTGTACCTTCTACGTTTTGTAGGACAATAGGAAAGTGATCACTGCCGTGAGTGTCCTCTAATACTCTCCATTCAAATTCCAGAAATAACGCTGGATCACATATACTAAGGTCTATCGCTGAAAATGTTCCATGACCTGGGTGGAGATATGTAGGTGAACCATCATTGAACAAGCAAAGGGTGTGGTCATTGAGAAAATCTTCAATGGTTTTTCCTTTGTTGTTGTGGGAAGTGCTTCCCCATAATTGGTTATGGCTGTTAAAATCTCCTAGGATAAGACGCGGTTCAGGCAGTTGATTGTAAAGGTTATGCAAATCACTGGCTGTAAGGTGAAAGGGTGGAGGAATATATAAGGAACATATGGTGAATGTTTTATTCAGGTTCAAACGAACTGCTGTAGCCTGAAGGTTAGTGTTAAGAGCAATATGGGTATGAATGATGCCATTTTTAACTAAAATTGATGAGCCACCAGTGGCTCTATCGTGGGCAATATTGCCATATGTATTATACATATGATAGTTTCTCAGTTTAAAACTATTTGGAGGTTTCAGAAATGTTTCCTGTAGACAGTGTGTGTGTGTGTGAGTTATTGTTTAACGCCTCATCAGCACCTGAGTGGGCTATGTAGAGGCTCTCTAGGTTAAGTGTGTGTGTGTGAGTTATTGTTTAACGCCTCATCAGCACCTGAGTGGGCTATGTAGAGGCTGTCTAGGTTAAGATTGATTAACTATATTTGGTAGTAGAAACCAGAAGCATATAAAAAATCTATAATTGTCTGGGTTGGATATCTGGTAAAGAGATGTTGTAAGGTATTAGATTGAAACAAAGGTCTTCTAAAGCGTTGTAAGTGGCTGCAATCTAATAAAATATGTTTGATTGTTAGGGGGCACCGACAACTCTGGCATACCGGTGCCGGTTCATTGACTAAAAGGTGTAAATGTGTAAGTCTTGAATGTCCTATGAGGCATCTGTGATATATTCCTTGATCTTTGCGAGTATTGAACCTACTAGGTATTTTATTTTGAATGCAAGGTAAGATTGAATGCAACTTGTTGTTATTACACTCATTCCATTGTCTTTGCCAGCAAGACATGATAAAAGATTTTATAGTCATTTTAAAATCAGTGTATGGAATGGTAAAATCAGTTATCTCTTTTGTAAGAGCCCTTTTTGCTGCCAGGTCTGCCTTTTCATTCCCTTCAATGCCAGCGTGTCCAGGAATCCAGCAGAATACTATGTCTTTGTATTCGTGAAGATAGAAATACTTAATAAGAACATCTAAGATCCCAGGGTTATCAAGTTGTTTATTTTGGATTGCTTGAAGAGCAGATTTGGAATCAGAACAGATAACATAACGATCTGATTCTGAGTCCTCGATGTTCTTTAAGGCAAGGTAAATAGCTGTTAATTCTGCAGTGTATATTGAGCAGTGGTCTGGAAGACGACATTCAGCTATAACGGTTTTATAAGAAGTGACTGCACAGCCTACTCGTCTTTCCATTTTTGAGCCATCTGTGTATAGAAATTTGTACGATTCGTATTTAAACCTTATACTATAAAATAGGTTTTGATAGTCTACCGGATTGGTTTCGCTTTTCTTAAGCTCTGCCAAATCCAGTATAACTTTCGGGACTGGGAGAATCCATGGCGGAATGGGTGGTACTTCCGTCTCGGCAATGATTGTAGTATCAATTTTTGCAGCCTCAAGATAGAATTTCATGCGTAATCCCAGTGGTCGAATGGCGTTTGAACGAGATTCATAATGATGCATGTATTTTGGATGAAATATTACATCATATGTTGGATTTGTTGGAGTTGAAGCTACTTTTAGTATGTATTGCATGGATAACTTGATACGACGAAGGGAAAGTGGAGGTTCCCCTGCCAGTACATATAAGCTCTCTACAGGAGATGTACGAAAAGCTCTTAAGCTTAGTCGCAACCCTTGATGATGTACAGAATTCAGGCATTTTAGATAAGATGGTCTGGCGGAGCCATATACCACAGAACCATAATCAAGTCGAGAACGAGTAATTGCTCGATAGAGACGAAGGAGGACCGATGTGTCCCCACCCCAATTATATTTGCTCACTACTTTAAGGAGGTTCATTGATTTCAGGCACTTTGCTTTCAGTGCTTTGATATACGGAATGAAAGACAATTTGGAGTCAAAGAGTACACCCAAAAATTTTGTTTCATTCACCACTTTTATTTGACAGTTGTCAATTATTAGTGATGGATCTGGATGGTTTGATCGTAAGTAATAGAAAGGCAGACAAACTGTCTTCTGTTTAGAGAACTTGAAGCCATTTTCGAGTGACCATTTGTGAATCCTATTCAAATTTAATTGCAGTTGTCGTTCTATGGTTGGCATATATCTGGAACGATATGCAATGAGGAAATCGTCAACATATAGGGACGACATGAGATTTTCTGAGATGGAATTTACTATACTGTTGATTTTGACGTTAAAGAGGGTGGGCGAGAGAATACTACCCTGAGGGACTCCATTCTCCTGAGAGTAGGGGCTTGACATCGTTGATCCCACTCGGACCTTAAAGAAGCGATCCTGTAGGAAGGATCCGATGAAAACTGGAAGGCGACCTCGAAGCCCTAAGTCGTGGAGATCTTTCATTATTCCATATTTCCATGTAGTGTCATAAGCTTTTTCTAGGTCAAAGAATATGGCTACTACGTGTTCTCTGTTAATGAAAGCATCTCTAACATAAGTTTCCAGTCTGACTAAATGATCTAATGTGCTCCTGTGACGGCGAAATCCAGATTGGAACTCTGTAATAAGCTGGTTCGACTCCAGGAACCAAACCAGTCTATCAGTAACAATTCGCTCCATTGTCTTACATAGACAACTGGTTAAGGCTATTGGTCGATAATTCATAGGATCACTATGATCCTTCCCCGGCTTGGGAATTGGGATGACCGTGGCTTGTTTCCACAGGGATGGAAGACATCCCTTCTCCCAAATTTGATTAAAGATATACAGTAATGTTTTTAAAGAGGATTGAGGTAGGTGTTTTAAGATTTGATAATGTATATTATCAGGGCCTGTTGCAGAGTCAGTCGCTTTTAAGATGACCTTCTGAAGTTCTTCTAAGGTGATGTAGGAGTTATAATCTTCGCTGTTATCAGACTGTATATTTAGGGTTAATCTCTCAGCTTGAGCCTTATAACATTGAAATTCTCTCGTATAGTTCTCCGATGAGGAGTTGTATGCAAACTGTTCTCCTAACCCGTTTGATATTTGTTCTGGTGAGGAGAGATGTTCTCCATTCACTTCTAGAATGCTTACATGCGAAGCTAGGTTCTTTCCTTCAATCTTCTTAATCATTTTCCAGACTTTATTGCTAGGAGTTCTTTCAGTGAGTCTGGAGACATAGTCTCTCCAGCAACTACGTTTTTTTTGCCTGACAATTCTACGCGCTTTGGCTTTCAGGCACTTAAAATTATTCAGATTGTTGATGGTCGGCTGTGATTTAAAAATTCTGAGGGCTTTCTTACGGTTTTTAATAGCTTCTCTTACTTCGTCATCAAACCAAGGTCTTGCACTACGTTTAGAATTATTTTTTGTCATCGGTATAGTTTTATTGGCTATATCAGTAATATCATCAGTAAAATCTTCAACGAGATTATTACTATTCCTATAATGAGACATAGTAATTGTTTCTAAGCAGTGCTTTTCGAAGGAGGTCCAATCCGCTTTATGCAACTTCCATCGGAGTTGACCCACTTCTCTTGTACCTTCTACGTTTTGTAGGACAATAGGAAAGTGATCACTGCCGTGAGTGTCCTCTAATACTCTCCATTCAAATTCAAGAAATAACGCTGGATCACATATACTAAGGTCTATCGCTGAAAATGATCCATGACCTGGGTGAAGATATGTAGGTGAACCATCATTGAACAAGCAAAGGGTGTGGTCATTGAGAAAATCTTCAATGGTTTTTCCTTTGTTGTTGTGGGAAGTGCTTCCCCACAATTGGTTATGGCTGTTAAAATCTCCTAGGATAAGACGCGGTTCAGGCAGTTGATTGTAAAGGTTATGCAAATCACTGGCTGTAAGGTGAAAGGGTGGAGGAATATATATGGAACATATGGTGAATGTTTTATTCAGGTTCAGACGAACTGCTGTAGCCTGAAGGTTAGTGTTAAGAGCAATATGGGTATGAATGATGCCATTTTTAACTAAAATTGATGAGCCACCAGTGGCTCTATCGTGGGCAATATTGCCATATGTATTATACATATGATAGTTTCTCAGTTTAAAACTATTTGGAGGTTTCAGAAATGTTTCCTGTAGACAGAAAACACTAGGGTTTAAGTCTTGGACCATGCAACCTATTTCATCGAAGTTGGCTCTGAAACCTCGACAGTTCCACTGAATGATACTGTCCATGAATTAGTTAAAAGAGTTTAATATTATCATAGTAAAATCTGTAGTGCATGGTATGAATTTGTATGAATATTCACTTTTTCTTCAAAGTCGCTGCCTCTTTTGGTGTTAAGATCTTTTTGAGGGCCCCACCATGCTTAGATGGTGGTGTTATGAAGCTCAGTGCACTAGATTTTTCTAGTGTTTTTCTGATGAGGGGGGGTCTTTTGGGAACAATTGATCTTTTATCAATTGCCCCCTCCCGTTGAGGCCTAGGGATGGTGGTAGTCCCTGCCTCCTCTTCCATCGGCTGGTGTATCTCTTCCGACTCAACGCCGGAAGGTGCACCCTGTGAGGGTACACTAAGTTGTGACGCACTAACCGATGGAGCTACAAGATGTCCTTTTCCGACATCTATAGCATGCTGCTTTATTCTTGCGAGGTGATCGTCTGCCTGTGAAGTCTTAGATTCAGGTTTATGTTTCTGCAAGCTTTGCCCTGCCTTGGAATAATTATAATTAGGATCTAGGTCAATCCTTCGCCTGGGCGATGATCTGGGTGAAGGAGATCTAGGTCCAGCCATCTGAGACAGGACTGAGGCATAGCTTGCCCCAGCAGCCTGTTCAGCTATACGGCGTGCTTGGGGAAAGGAGATATCCTTGGTGGTCTTTAACTTCAGGATCTCTTTCTCTAGCTGCCATTTTGGACAGCCACGGTGATAGGCTGGCCCATCACCTCCACAATTAACACAATATGACTGTTTCTGACATGGTGAGTCACGGGAATGAACGTGTTCCCGTGACCCACAATTGGCGCAGGTTGCTTTGGCGCGGCAGGAGCCGCTAAAATGGCCAAATCGCTGGCAATTATAACATCGTTTTGGGTTCGGGATGTAGGGACGTACCCTACACCACTCGAACCCAATGCTGACCTTGTCAGGCAAAACTGTGCCATCAAAGGTCAGTGTGAGAAGCTGTCGTGAATATCTGGGCGGCTGGCGATGAATGTGGATGACATTGTAGTCATCCAGCCAGTCCCTCAGTTCCTCATCAGAGCAGAGACTGCTCTCGTGCGATGTTATAACGCCCTTGCAGGAGTTGAAAAACCGATGGGGCTCCACCTTAATAGGGGCACCCGCAAAAGCCTTCCACTCCAGCAACTTCAAAGATTGGTCCTTGTGTGCAACCTGCACCAGCAAGGAAGAATTCTTTAATCTCCTTGTATTTTCAATATAGCCTACGTTTTCTTTCAAGGTCCTGCAAATTGTAATGGCTGAGAGACGGGAAAACCCATCATCACAGCCAGTAATTACAAGAAACTTGGGCCATGTCTGAGATAGAGAGGCAGATTGAGAGTTTTGATTTGCGTCATCTAATGATGGACGCAAACGTTTACCAAGTCTGGAACCAGTAGCCAATTTTTCGACCTCAGCCTGGTTTACCGCTGAGGGACGCGCACCTTGTTCACCCGGGGGACGTGCGAGCCGGTCTGAAATTGTCGATTCGGACATATTCATTTTTGTTTCCCCTGTATGGTAGGGGACACACCCTCCTGTAAAGCTGGAGCAGCTTGTGCAATGCGCACGGTCCTGTTTTAGCCACTGGGGATAGAGGACTTCACCCCAAGTGTTTCCACCCTCGCCGCGTGGAGGCCCAGGACCTTCGAGGGCTCCTGTAGACAGAAAACACTAGGGTTTAAGTCTTGGACCATGCAACCTATTTCATCGAAGTTGGCTCTGAAACCTCGACAGTTCCACTAAATGATACTGTCCATGAATTAGTTAAAAGAGTTTAATATTATCATAGTAAAATCTGTAGTGCATGGTATGAATTTGTATGAATATTCACTTTTTCTTCAAAGTCGCTGCCTCTTTTGGTGTTAAGATCTTTTTGAGGGCCCCACCATGCTTAGATGGTGGTGTTATGAAGCTCAGTGCACTAGATTTTTCTAGTGTTTTTCTGATGAGGGGGGGTCTTTGGGGAACAATTGATCTTTTATCAATTGCCCCCTCCCGTTGAGGCCTAGGGATGGTGGTAGTCCCTGCCTCCTCTTCCATCGGCTGGTGTATCTCTTCCGACTCAACGCCGGAAGATGCACCCTGTGAGGGTACACTAAGTTGTGACGCACTAACCGATGGAGCTACAAGATGTCCTTTTCCGACATCTATAGCATGCTGCTTTATTCTTGCGAGGTGATCGTCTGCCTGTGAAGTCTTAGATTCTGGTTTATGTTTCTGCAAGCTTTGCCCTGCCTTGGAATAATTATAATTAGGATCTAGGTCAATCCTTCGCCTGGGCGATGATCTGGGTGAAGGAGATCTAGGTCCAGCCATCTGAGACAGGACTGAGGCATAGCTTGCCCCAGCAGCCTGTTCAGCTATACGGCGCGCTTGGGGAAAGGAGATATCCTTGGTGGTCTTTAACTTCAGGATCTCTTTCTCTAGCTGCCATTTGGGACAGCCACGGTGATAGGCTGGCCCATCACCTCCACAATTAACACAATATGACTGTTTCTGACATGGTGAGTCACGGGAATGAACGTGTTCCCGTGACCCACAATTGGCGCAGGTTGCTTTGGCGCGGCAGGAGCCGCTAAAATGGCCAAATCGCTGGCAATTATAACATCGTTTTGGGTTCGGGATGTAGGGACGTACCCTACACCACTCGAACCCTATGCTGACCCTATCAGGCAACACTGTGCCATCAAAGGTCAGAGTCAGTAGCTGTCGTGAATATCTGGGGGGCTGGCGGTGAATGTGGATGACATTGTAGTCATTCAGCCAGTCCCTCAGTTCGTCATCGGAGCAGAGACTGCTCTCATGAGATGTCACAACCCCCTTGCAAGAGTTGAAGAACCGATGGGGCTCCACCTTTACAGGGGTACCCGCAAAGGCCCTCATCTCCAGCAATTTTAACGATTGGTCCTTGTGGGCAACCTGCACCAGCAAGGATGAACTCCTGAGCCTTCTCGTATTTTCAACGAAACCAATACTTTCTTTCAACGTTCGACAAATTGTTATGGCTGAGAGACGGGAAAACCCATCGTCACTGCCAGTAACAACAAGAAACTTAGGCCATGGCGTAGATATAACATCATAAGTTGTACTTGGATTGGCATCATCTGTAGATGAGCGGAAACGTTTACTTTGTCTGGAACCAGTAGCCAATTTTTCGACCTCAGCCTGGTTTACCGCTGAGGGACGCGCACCTTGTTCACCCGGGGGACGTGCGAGCCGGTCTGAAATTGTCGATTCGGACATATTCATTTTTGTTTCCCCTGTATGGTAGGGGACACACCCTCCTGTAAAGCTGGAGCAGCTTGTGCAATGCGCACGGTCCTGTTTTAGCCACTGGGGATAGAGGACTTCACCCCAAGTGTTTCCACCCTCGCCGCGTGGAGGCCCAGGACCTTCGAGGGCAATAAAGCAACAGTCAAATTACTATTCTTCACAATAAATATTGTTAGTTAAATAATTACATCAGTCTACAATAAAACATAAGATAGACTGTTTAATGGTGCTCTTAAGATTTAATGTCACAATCGACAATTGTTTGTATTAAATTAATTTTGTTGTGACTAAAAAAATTTCGAAAGACCAACAAATTTATTCAAATAATAATCAAATGTAGTTCTTCCAATCAGCAATAAAGATGTCATTCACTACAATGATGGAAAGCACTTTTTTCTTGCAATTTAGGTAAATAGCAAAACGCACCATCACTGTCTCGGAGCAGCTTACGGTTGCCAAGATACAGTACTCCTAAATACAAATGTTTAGATAGACTTTGAAAAACTAAACTTAGGTAGACTACAAATTAAACACCCTGCTACCTGCCACTAGAGCAAACCATCTATCTGTGGCAATCTGCAGGATGTGAGGGTGAGACAGGCTTTACCTCCCATATTTTTGCACCAGAAAGTGCAGATTAGGAGAGGTAGGTGTCAAGCCAATGATGAATATATTGAATTCTGAAGAAACATCTCATTATTTAATTTCAGGGTATGTGTATAAGATAGAACACAAATGCCATAATTAGCCGCTGATGGCCTGTTCTGGAATCAGCTATCAGTACCTGATTGGGCTATGTAGAGGCTCTCTAGGTTAAAATTAATTATTCTATTTATACACATACATGATAAGCAATCTTAACCAGAGCCAGACTTCAAAATACTTAATCATATTTGTTTTGATAATTGAAGATGAGTACTTTCAAAACTTAACAGATAGGATAAGAGAAATCACTCACAGAAAAGATATTTAGTTAACTCAAGTTACAATACTGATGGTTTATTTGGTTACCAAAATATAAAATATGCTAAATACATAAACGGTAGGAGTATGCTGTCTCACAGCCATTATGATACAAACAGCAAATATTGTTTTTGAAAGTTTATTAAACCAGGTACAAAATGGCACAACTATTTTTTTTTACATTAATCTAGTAGCAACATTGCTAGGATACTAGTAACTAGGGGAAAAAAACTAACATTATTTAGGACAAGGCAAGTCAATTTTCTTCATAGTGACATATGACAGTCAACATTTGAAATATATATACAAACATAATTAAATGACAATGTTCACACTTAATATGCACTCAACTTTTATTTTAGAGAAGTTTTTGAAGACAATTACAACATTTAGTTAAAAATGTTTATCAAGTGATAGTGTAGTTGAAGTTAACGTTTTAACCTACAATGAATAAGGTCATTCACGTCAATACTCCTTAAAATCTGTAAAAATAAAAATTGAACAAAACAACTCCATTCAAGATAAGTCACTTTTCTGAAAAGTAAACTATTAATGCCATGGCATGACGTCAATCTACTTTTTACCATAGAAATTGAAAGAGAAAAATAATGCAAAAGGTCAAATACAATGATACTTATATGAACTAAGACCTTTGGAATGCAGACACAACAAATGCCTTATATTTGATGAATACATAAAAATGGTAGATTAACTGACAAGAGTTCTTTCATTTGATTCTGGAAAATAGAGTTGATTACTTCACTGTGAGCTGAATCACAGCATATTCTACTCATAGGGTGTCAAGGACCAATTGGAAAGACCTATCAGAAAACATCAAAGTAATTTCACTAATTTTTGTAACCAAGAATGAACTATATAGAGATACTAATACCCATTGGATCCTTTTACGGTTGGTTGTTATGTGCTCATTAATATGTTTCCTTAGGCAATCTCTTTGAGATTTATAGCAACTAAATATATTTTTTAAGAAATTTTACTTTTTTTCCATTCCTATTTTTGAGAGGGGGGTGTGTATTTACATTGTTTAACAACATTTTAGTGATTTTCCAATTCTGTAATTGATGAAAATTAAAAAAAAATTTACATATATATCAGACGCAAGTTCAGGTTTGATAATTGCAAGACCTATAGTATTATTAGTAAAATGTGTACCCATTGAAAGAACAATGATCATTTCTTGTAATATCCATCAATCCAGCATCTGCCATAAACAAATACCCTGTTAATCAAATCTGCAAGATTCTTCATAGTGGTGGTGGTGGTGGATTAGGGTTTTACGTCCTGTATTTCTGCACCTGATGGGCTAATTAGGACAGGGTGGGGGTGGGTGGTTAGGGCTTTACGTCCTGTATTTCTGCACCAATTGGGCTAATTAGGACAGGCAGAGACCATGGCAATGAGACGAAGGATGAAACAGACATCCAACATAGGCTCGACCGGGAATTGAACCCGGGACCCAGTGGTTTGAAGCCCAGCCCGCTACCACTGAGCTAGGCCCCCACCCCCACAAGTTTATTCATAAACATCCCAAAGATATCAATCCCAATTACACCTTTTTAATTTTGTTCATTCCAAATCTACCGCTACCACTGAGCTAGGCCCCCACCCCCACAAGATTATTCATAAACATCCCAAAGATATCAATCCCAATTACACCTTTTTAATTTTGTTCATTCCAAATCTACAGATGTTGATTTTGTTTATTAGTGAGCCCAGTAGTGTTTCTGAGTTGGTGCAAATGAGTGTGAGGTGTGCGATATAAAATGGCCTTGATTTGGTTGTTTTGTATGGATCAAGGAAAGATTTGAAAGACTCCTAGGATGAATACATGAAAAAGTTGTGCAAAGTTAGCACAAATGGGAAAATGTGTTTGTAAGAATACAATTTTGAGTGCTTTTGTAAAGATTGACAAGGCCTTGGAAAAAACATTCTGATTTTATGCTTCAATCCACCCCATAGATTACTCAAGCCTCCCTGAAAATCGACAGCATCATGGACAAACATCCATTCATACGTGCAGCAAAAAAATCCCAAGATAGAACCCCCCAAGACACAATGCCACAACTCTGATGATCTTGCTCCGTTTATGCTTGAGAAAACACCTAAGCAAGAAAAGCTGGACCTCATCCAAGCTGCCTTAGTGTCGTTTGTGATGGAACAATTGCATAATTTCACATCTGGCCCTGGCATGTTTTAGGGCCTGTGTTGTTTGTAACTGTTTATCTAAATGCCTTACGCTGTCACAAATATACACAAAGCGTTTGTGGCAGCATATTTCTGAGGCTCTTGTCCCATGTGATATAGTTAATGAACACAAGAGGGCAGGCCAGTTCATGCCTAACATGACTTGGCTCTGCTTGAGGGCTAATCCCTCCACAGTGGTTAAAACTGAGTGGACCATCTTCTCAGACCTCACTTTGACAGGTCAGTTGCTAGTCCAGCAACTAACCAGCAACTTGTTCCTCTTCTCCCACCTTCAACATTTGTGGTATGTTATAATTTATATTACTATGTATGTTATAATTTATATTACTATATGACATATGAATACTAATTATTCATATACCTGTTTTCATAGGCATTGCATTCACATACTTAGACAAATTTATTTGTGTTAATTAGGCGTGTTGTCTTGTGCCTACAAAGACGCTTGCACAGTTTATGGTTGGGATGCTGGCATAAGCATCTTGGCAGTTTGCCTATTGATATACACAAACCCCTTACAGGGTAAGGACATGTTTAATGAGTAAGAGTAAATAAGTAAAGCAGAGATATAGTATTTCTCCTAATAGACGAGCACTACCCAATAAACGCAACCCGTTTTTTTTTCTTGGTTAAATTTATGTTCATAAAGACCTAATTGGGCTGAAGAGACCGGATTCATTGCACTTAAGACATTTAATTGCCCCGACAGTCACAATTAACCAAAGCCTATTCAGCAGTGACAGCCTAAAAAGTAGACACACTGTCTCCCTGCAGTGCGTGTCTATTAGGACAAATACGGTATATGAAAAACAGACAGGAGAAGACTTAGTGTAGAAAGTCGGCCAGAAGCAAGTCGCAATGGAAGTGAATACATGTGCTTTTTGTTTACGTCCGATGTGCCAAGGCTATGATCATGCCAATGCAATTTGAACATTAGGAGCTGATGAAATTTTCTCTCATTGGCAATGCAGCAGAGTGATCTAAGCAAGAAAAAAATATATACTTCCACATAGAATATCCCTATTTTCCAAAGATAGGTTGCAACATTCAGGGCTGTAGGCAGGGGGGGTTTTGGGTGTCTGGAACCCCCCTCTTCTCCAAGACTAAGGCATCATTTTGCAAAACTTAACACGAGGTCATTTTTGGAAACTGAAAAACTTGGAACCCCCCCCCCCCCCTAGCATGAACCTCTCCTCACAACCCGTGTCAGGAACCCCCCCCCCCCCCCCCGCCCTCTTCTCCAAGACTAAAGCCCCGTTCCCACATAGCCGAGTTTCTCGAGTCAACTCGAAGTATTACGTAACCGCTTCTCGGGCCCAATCCGTACTAAACTCTGCGACTACTCCTCGCACACAGGAGATACCCGGTGAGTAACTCCTGGGACTCGTAGCCAATCCGTGAGATTTGGAGCCGGTAGCCGAGTATGCTGCGCTGCACAGCACACTCGGGAGGATTCTGACGGATTTCCAAAAATCCGTAATGAATCCGTCAAACTAGGCGAGTGACTCCTGGTACCCGCCGAGTAACCCATCGAACCCGCCGCTAATTTCACTCGTACTACACCTGGCGGCTTGTTCAGGAGTGCGAGGAGTAACCCGGCGGGTACCAGGAGGGACTCGCTGACTTCTACCTTTTTTTTTTACATCATCAGCGTAGGGGGTTGTATAAACTTTTAAAAGGCCGCTGCTCCTCTAATATTAGTCCGATTTTCGTCAAATAAATATTGAATTATAGTAGAGTTCATACTTATTCCACACAGATTGAAAATAGACCAAATATTAAGCGAGATATTTGTCTGAGAAGGCAGGTAGTCTGGTGGCGACAAGGTGCTCTGTGTATGGTCATGACTTGAATGGTGTGGTTAATATTTTTGACCATGATATATACATTGTATGGATGAGCTTTATTGCAATTCATTTCTACTCATTCTGCCAACTGCCATGACTGTTTTGTCAATTGCTATTAGCATTTAGAATGATACAAAGAATACAGCAAATGCTTAATACATGTGTCAATTGCCTAATTGCCTAAATGCTCAATACATGTGTCAATTGCCTAATTGCCTAAATTGGGGTTCTTTGACCTGTCATTTCATGGATTGTTCAACGATGACACAGGAATTGCTATTAGCATTTTGAATGATACAAAGAATACAGCAAATGCTCAATACATGTGTCAATTGCCTAATTGGAAGCCCAGAGCGCTACCTATGAGCTAGGCCCCTGCCCCGTTAGCAACCCGGGATATTCCAGCAGGTGCTTTTATTGTGGATTATCATGGCAAACTTATCACAGCAAGAGAGGTAGACATAAGATTAAAACAAGAGGAAAAAAAGCAACGCAAAACACCAAACCCACGCTTCTACATCTTTTATTTTAAAAAGAATGAGAAGACCTATGCATGAGTCAATTTTGTATATATTTAACATAACACAAGATTTATTAATATAACGCAAATCATTCCAAAGTCGGGGCACTATACTGCAAAAGGCTCTGGTTCCGTAGTTCTACTTCGAGGTATATTTAACAGGTGTTGAGGGTCACGTTCGTGCACCACGGAGCTGAACAAATCTGTCCTATAAGCTGGTGATTCATTGTTTTACGTTTTTTCCATGTCAAATTTAAGATGTTTAAATCATTTCGAGCCTTGATGGGCAGTGTAGCTCTTTTATGATATGTGATATTCTGTCATGCTTCTTCAGTAGTTCTATGAATTCTGTTTTCTCACGGTTGTTTTATAGCTTGTTTTCCAGCAGGAATGTCCAGATTTCTCCAATGAATTTTTCCATTTTGCAAACGCCTGAATCTCATCACTTTCAGAAGTTGGTTTGAAAGTTCTAATAAGCTGTTCATCATCGGCATATTTCTGGTCAATTACATTATTTTCCTCAGCAACTTTGCTTATATGTGCAATGTGGGCATTGAAAAGTTTTTGGCATAAACAAATTTTTTTAGTGTTCTTTGCCATTTATCAACACACTCTGCATACGATTTTGCAGATATGGTTCAAACCATTACAGGGCAATGCTTTTTGTGCAGTCTCTGAAGGAGAATTTCTTGTCAATTGTATCAAATGCTGCTGACAAGTCCAGCAAAACTAGCATGACTATCTCACCATTGTCAAAGTTACTCATTATGATTATTATTCTGTACCTTCAGCAGTAAAGTTTGCTTTGGTTCTTCTTGTAAGCACTGTTTGTTGTCAGATAGGTTATTCTTGTTCTTATAAATGTTCATCAAGTTACATGACTACTGCAGGTTGCAGTGCTTTGCCCAAGAAAGAAAGATTAGTTGTTCTGTGGGAGTCCAACACCCTGTTTATTTCAAAGGGGACCGACCGTATCACCACATGTTTCAGTTGTGTGGGAACTTTGTTATGATTGGCTGAAAGTCATCCAAGCACTCTTTTGCCAGCCACAAGGGCAATGGATCAAAAATATTTGACAAGCTTTTCATGAAGTTTAGACTACTGCAATCTTTCTGGGGCCTGTTTTGATGGTTCGCTTTCGGACATTTTGTCTGGCAAAAGTTCAGTTTGTTGGACTGCACACATTTTGTCAGTCTCGGGCTGAATGCCAACAGGATTCAAAAGAATGGACTGAATACAGTTGCTGACATGAAAATCTCAGTCATGACGTTGCAATTTAAAAGCAAGAAATGACACTGCCTTTCCATTGTCCATACCTCTACCAAATAAGGAAAGTCAGCCAAATAGAAAAACTCAATGTCTTGAAAAAGTACTAGACTGCCCTGTCCTCTGCTGACAGTAATCATTCAACTGCACAAGCCAAGTAGCCAATCTTTAACACTGTTCAATAGAAAACTATGGGCAACCATTTTGCACTGGAGACTTCTAGTGTTAATTAATTGGTTCATAACATGTAAACAAAAAGAAGCATGGATATTGACATCTGGTGCTCTGAACAATCTCATCTTCCTACATAAATTCAGGACTAGTTAAAGACTCAATGAATATATTTCAGCCCCTAAATGTCCTTTTAAATGCACTTGGATGGCTGTTTCATCCTTCAGCTCATTGCTATGGCCTCTACCTGTCCTAATTAGCCCAACTGGTGCAGAAATACAGGACGTAAAGCCCTAATCACCCACCCACCCCTTTTAAATGCACCAGATTGCCAATTCATCTCAGCATGGTGATTGCAAGTCATAGCCTTCAAACACCTGATTTATTTATGTGTCCTTGTTTTCTTGGATGATCAGGGCGACACCTGGCTGTTGACTCCTCCTGTCAGTGAGATGCAAACATGCACAAGCAAATGGGGAATGGCTGTTTTGATCCTATTCTTGATTTAGAGCTTTGTTCTTGCATGCAACGAAGGATGCAAAATGGAATTATGTTTGTGCAGGTAGTGTGTGATCTAACTGATGTTGCTTGTCAAATCCTTGTTATGATGGAAAATATCCAAGCAGTGGAGAGGTCTTGCTCCCAGATTATCGTTCGTTTTTCTGTGTTAGCTGTTGTGCACTAGGCTAATACCGAGTTTTCAGAACTTTACTGCCTTTCCCCCAGTGTACCAGTTAGTGCCTACTTCAAAGTCCATAGTTGCTACAGTGCACAGGGTGGGGTGGGTTATTAGGGCTTTACATCCTGTATTTATGCACCTGGTGGGCTAATTAGGACAGGTAGGGACCATGGCAATGAGACGAAGGATGAAACAGCCATCCAACTTAGGCACTACCGGGAATTGAACCCGGGACCCAGCGGTTGGAAGCCCAGAGCGCTACCACTGAGCTAGGCCCCCACCCTCTTTGGGTGAACATGGACAAGACCAATGTACTATGCAGCCACCATGAAGCAGAAGTTAGGGCATATATGCCAACATATTCTTACTGGATCTGTTGCAAGGGTGCTGGTAGTAATTCTATTCTCTGCCAACTTCGCAAGTTATGGATCCATAAATGCCACTGGCATTATCGGCTACTTATCAGTGCGATGTGATGGGCCTTCTCTGGTGCTATAACGGCCAGAATCAATTCTGCCTGGAAGACAATGACAATGAAAAGGTTTATTTTACCAAATGAATCACAATCATAATATATATGGCATGGATAATTATACAAAATGGTCTTGAAGAAGATCTGAGACCTCCTGCCCATTTTCACAAACAGAGGCATCTCACTATGCTGCAGAGGACATGTTTACAATGCCTGTGTGTGTCCTGCTATATGGAAGCAAAACCTATCCTATTAATGCTGAAGACATTCATAGACTTATCAGAAACTGATAAATCAACTTCATTGGCACAATTAAACAGTTCCTAGAGTTACACTCTTAATGATAAATCTGGCTTCACAGTTACCATCCTTCAAGTATGCAGTTAACTTCTAACATGCATTTGTAGGCAGCTGGGTGGTCTAGTGGCTACAACACTCGCCTACTCTGCTAAAGGTCCTGGGTTCAATACCAGGCCTGGGCACTATTTATGAACAAAATCCTAGCTGGATGGCATCTGGATGAGATGTGGCGACCCCTTGTGCCTGGTGTCTATGCTGGGGCATGTAAAAGACCCCATCCTTGGGAACTGGGAGTACTTTGGTGTGGACTCGCAGCCGTGTATCATCTCATTAATTTGTCTGCCTCTGGCAGCTGGTCATGTGCATCATATTTTAATGTGACAAAACTATATCAATGATCAATACAATCACCATTAAAAGGCAGTTATAGATAGGAAAGGTCATGATGTATACCTGGATGTAATATCTTGGGCCCCCTTGTGTTTCATCTGAAGGATCATCAGTTTTGGCACCCTCTTATGTCTGTGGGGAATAATATAGATAGAACCTTCATGGGGCCAGGTTTCGATGTCATCTGTTGGCCCAATCTGGGATTAATTATGCATAATTTTTTGCATTAAATCAGTTGCTGCTGATGAACTCACTGAGGGTCATTTCCTATCATTTTTGGCTTGTCCTTGGCATAGCCCAGAACATCTGGACTAATTGATATAAAAAAATTGCCCGGGTTAGCACCCATGATGCACCTACTTCAGGGAAAATTAGTTAAGCACCCATTTTTGTCATGCAAAAATTAATGGCAAACTTGACCACTAGGTCCGCCCATCTCCTAATTTAGGCCTACTGCCAATTAACAGCCCATGGGTGCTAACCCGGGTGAATACGGTAATTTGATATCATATTCTCCGCATGATTAGCTGACTGCTTTTTTCCATGATAGTTACTGTCATTATTTATTCACTATGCTTTATGATTAATGAATATGTGCAGGTGTGTTTTTGTATCAAACTCTTGCCAGTGATTGGCTACCATTTCTCGAAATCTAATGGAAAGGTTTTTTTTTGTCTTTTTAGTACTCCAAGCCCTCTCGTCCTTGTCCATTTTGTGGGAAGTTTATAAAAAACCTAACGCGCCATTTCAAGCAAGTGCATGACAATGAGAACTATCCATGTGTTAAAGAAATTCTTGCCAAAGAAAGAAATGGAGAAATCACTGCTAAAGACAGAATGCTGGAATTTTCACTTCTTCGCAAAGAGGGACTAATAAATGAAAACAGAAAAATGCTAAATGCAGGGGAGCAGAATCTACTTTGTGAAAGACGATCAAAATCACACGAAAAAGTAATTGGTAACATTTGCAAAGGAATATTTGCCAAAGCCTATTTTTTTCACCATATGAAAAGATGTAATTCACCAGTAGGAGAGGCAAAAGAAAAAAAGGCAGTGAAGCAGGAAGATTATTTCAGACTGGAGACTTCTTCATCCAAATTCACCGATCCTAATTGGAAAAATGTGATAGGAAAAATGCAGGAGGACGAAGTTAAGGCCACAGTTATGAAAGATGATGATATTAAACAAGTAGGATACAACATCCTAAAGAGCAGAAAGCCAAACAAATTAAAAGATGCAATAATAAAGGCAAGAACTGCGATGAGAAGACTAGCATGACTGTAATTACTGTGGCTGTGCTCTCAGGGATCTATTCAAAGTTGAAAAATTGTCATTGATGGAAGATTCAATTGATTCCATGGCAGACGAAAAGCCAGGACTGAAAGTTGCACTTGGTGCTTTGATTAAACAGAGTTGCAAAAAACTCATTCCTCATTTTATTTGTGCCGATCAAAGAGATATTTCTGCCAGGATCAGAGAATTCCAAGAAGTGTTTTCTTCATCTATTGTTTATGTCAAAAACTTTGCGACCGCAGAATTCCAACTAAAAGAGAGGCGACTACATGAAAACAGAACACCTGTGGCTCTGCAAAAATGAAAATGAGTATGAACGACTAATTACGTACCTGGAAGAGAGAGCAAAAGAAAAGTGGGAAAGTGAAGTCTCAGCTTCCACCTTCATAGAGCAAAGAAGAGTTTTACATGCACTGCTCACACTAAGTAATGGAAGACGTGGAAATGAAGTTTCGCAAATCAAGGTCAAAGAATGGGAAGAGTGTTACTCTTAGATGTCAAACAATCACTCTGGCATTGACAAGCAACTCCTTGAAAAATACATTGTACTGTTTGTCATGGGTAAAAAAGATAGAGCACTTCCAATTTTTGTCCCAAGATTTTGTGAAGATGGACTTAACAGACTGGCAGACACAAAAACCAGAAGGATCTGCTGGTGTATCAAATGGAAACCAGTATTTGTTTCCTTACACACAGGAATCGAGTTTTCAAGTGACCGAATATAATGAAATAAAGAAGATGTGTGAAGATCTAAAAGTATCTGTTGTTTCTGCAACCGCGAATCGTCATCGAATGTTAACAAAATTATGGCAGTTGGAGGTATCTGACGAACAAGTCACAAGTTTCATGGACCACATTGGACACAGTGTTAATATCGACAAGAACGTGTATGCATGTCCACTGCCTCTACAAGCTGTGAGAAAGGTCACGCCACTGTTGGAGATCATTAATCAGGTAACATGAGTATCAGAACCGTAACTTTCATGTATGATAAATTACAGTACTCACCATTTACTCCGGAAGATATTGTTAAAAACAATCACAACTTATATGGCCTAGAGACATGAATTGTCACACTAATGCAAATACAATACATGGACCCCACTTATCCAGATTTCAGATATCCAAAACCTCCAGTCAATGAACAGATAACCTGGGGAACAGATTTTTACATGCATTTTGCCCTAATTTGTCTGAATCCTTTGGTTTCTGGATCTGGACCGTCATTTCAAGCACAGTTGCTGTTCTATTACGGCAAATTTCTGGTCACCAATCCAAACACACTGGGTTAACTACAATCATGCTGGTTGGTGCCAATCTGTGTGCACATGTGGTATTACATAACACCATCAAAGTAAGCAAGTGATAAGGCTTTTGTTATAACACCAAGTAGCAACTGACTGCAAACTCAGTAAATTTAAAACAAATAAAATCACAAATTACTCTCAAGGACATTTAAATTTAATTTTGATTAATTTGGTGATTTCAGGTGGGGTTCTGCTGTATTTGCAATTTTGAATATATTAAGAAGTCCAAATATTGTGTATTATAAATTAGAATTTTAAAATAATTTAAATATATAAGTTGTCTTAACCATCTTATCGATATCCGAATCCCTGAGATATCCCACAGGCGCCGTCCAGCTCATTGCTGTAAATGTCAAGATATAATAACAAGGTGCCTCTCTTGTGCATTGAGCAGTTGACTTCCATTCAAACTCCCGATGCTCTAACTGCACATAATTTACACCTCTGAATCTTTGGTAACAGCAAGTAAACATCCATCAACCCTCCGAGAGCACGGAGCACACAGTGCAGCAAATTCTCATTGAAGTCGTCCAGCTCATCAAAACTGACAAAAAACTCCTTAGCTGCGCCTGAAATGTCTGCACTTGTGTCTGCTACGGGAACACACATTGCCCTGCAGACATTCTTGTTCCTTCAACATAGTCTGACGCTGGCTCTTCTAAGTCCACTGACGATCTTGTGGACGAATTGTTTCGCATGATGCAGTGTGTCATCAAGAAACTGTCCGATGGGGATGCTGAACATTCTGGAGAAGAAGGCGACGATGTTTTGGGGTCTGATCTAGACAATTCCCTCGAATGGCTCTCTTCTGTTATCGGCAATTTGGCGGACAAACATTCAGATCCCGTTGACATGGACGATGCAGATCCATTCAGTCAAGCTTTGGCTGACTTGACAGGCTCTTTTCAAGGTGAGGAAGACAAGGGGAGCCTCTTGCCGACGCACTTGCCCAGATTTTAAATGCTACTCTCCGCAAGCATCCAGTTGACAGCATTGTCAAAGTTACTGTTAACAAGACCAGACTGCCTGTCAATGCACCCAATTGGTTGTTCCAGCCACAAACACTGATATCCACGCTGCGATGAATTCTGATGGGAAAAAGATTGACAACAGCATGCACTATGATTAGTTTACCTAAATTTCAGGTCGTGATGGGTCACGGTAAACACTATTTCCGAAAATTGTCTATTTTGATTTGACCTCAATTTAGACAAAAATGATCATCACCCGTCATAGCCAATAAAAAAATAATAAATTTTACGGCCTCTCAGCCAAGCAGACATCTAGAATCTTCGAAATAAGGACACGTCAGACAAGAGTTGCGATGCCAGAAACGCAACCCGCCAAAGTTCATGGTGGGGGGGGGGGGTGGATTAGGGCTTTACGTCCTGTATTTCTGCACCAGTTGGGCTAATTAGGACAGGCAGGGACCATGACAATGAGACGAAGGATGAAACAGCCATCCAACTTAGGCTCGACCAGGAATCGAACCCGGGACCCAGCGGTTGGAAGCCCAGAGCGCTACCTCTGAGCTAGGCCCCCGCCCTCCGCCAAAGTTCATAGTGGCATGTATTACTAACTAAACACAGGTTTCTCAACATTTAAATTACCATTCATGATTATGGCTAAACGCATGGCTACCTATTAGGGCAAATATTGTATTTGAAGGACCGTTTTATGTGGCTATTTATTGTGAGCACAGTGAATGGGCTAGTATTTGCTGCCCTTTGTCATGTCATACATGAAAATATTTTAAGTTTTAAATTGGGTTGTGCATTTGTGAAAACAGGCAACTGACCTGTTTCAGCAGTGAAAGACAAGAGAACATATACAAAAACAATAACCTGGGCTACATCTGTTGTTACTCCCATTTAGGTTTGCGTAATTAGAAAGTAAAGAATATGTTGTTTTCTTTTCAGAAGAAAAAGAGAAGTGCTGTGTCAAAAGTAAGTTTTGTTGCTTATGTCTTGTTTGCAATTGTGAATCATATATGGTCTCATAGACATTTTGGTATGAAAGAAGTAGTAGTCATGTAAATAGTTAGCTCATAATATATTTCAAGCTTCATTTGTAGAAGGAACACAAATACCTTATGTTTCAAAATCCTTAAATGGATTTTGGTATTCATTCATTCTACTTAATTTGGCAAAATCCTCAATTCAGCCGTATTTGTGTGAAGTGGTTATTAAGGTGTGAAGTTTGCAGCCTGCCAATTATTTATTTTTTTTAATGGAATGAACGGAAGAATGATGGATATTGCCACAGGTTATTATTTACTGTCATATATGTGAATTCATTGCAGGAACGTATATCATGGACAAAAGAAGCGACCATGGAAGTTAAAGCAAAATTTGAGGACTACATAACAGGAAAGATCAACAATTGTTATCCTGGTGTGTAACTACCTTTGATTATTTACTCTGAATGCAATTCAGTCAAAATGTCCTGTGTGTGTGTGTGTGTGAGTTATTTTTTTAACGCCTCATCAGCACTTGAGTGGGCTATGTAGAGGCTCTCTAGGTTAAGATTGATTAACTATATTTGGTAGTAGAAACCAGAAGCATATAAAAAATCAATAATTGTCTGGGTTGGATATCTGGTAAAGAGATGTTGTAAGGTATAAGCTTGAAACAAAGGTCTTCTAAAGCGTTGTAAGTGGCTACAATCTAATAAAATATGTTTGATTGTTAGGGGGCAACTCTGGCATACCGGTGCCGGTTCATTGACTAAAAGGTGTAAATGTGTAAGTCTTGTCCTATGAGGCATCTGTGATATATTCCTTGATCTTTGCGAGTATTGAACCTACTAGGTATTTCATTTTGAATGCAAGGTAAGATTGAATGCAACTTGTTATTACATTCATTCCATTGTCTTTGCCAGCAAGACATGATAAAAGATTTTATAGTCATTTTAAAATCAGTGCATGGAATGGTAAAATCAGTTATCTCTTTTGTAAGAGCCCTTTTTGATGCCAGGTCTGCTTTTTCATTCCCTTCAATGCCAGCGTGTCCAGGAATCCAGCAGAATACTATGTCTTTGTATTCGTGAAGATAGAAATACTTAATAAGAACATCTAAGATCCCAGGGTTATCAAGTTGTTTATTTTGGATTGCTTGAAGAGCAGATTTGGAATCAGAACAGATAACATAACGATCTGATTCTGAGTCCTCGATGTTCTTTAAGGCAAGGTAAATAGCTGTTAATTCTGCAGTGTATATTGAGCAGTGGTCTGGAAGACGACATTCAGCTATAACGGTTTTATAAGAAGTGACTGCACAGCCTACTCGTCTTTCCATTTTTGAGCCATCTGTGTATAGAAATTTGTACGAATCATATTTAAACCTTATACTATAAAATAGGTTTTGATAGTCTACCGGATTGGTTTCTTTTTTTTCTTAAGCTCTGCCAAATCCAGTATAACTTTCGGGACTGGGAGAATCCATGGCGGAATGGGTGGTGCTTCCGTCTCGGCAATGATTGTAGTATCAATTTTTGCAGCCTCAAGATAGAATTTCATGCGTAATCCCAGTGGTCGAATGGCGTTTGAACGAGATTCATAATGATGCATGTACTTTGCATGAAATATTACATCATATGTTGGATTTGTTGGAGTTGAAGCTACTTTTAGTATGTATTGCATGGATAACTTGATACGAAGAAGGGAAAGCGGAGGTTCCCCTGCCAGTACATATAAGCTCTCTACAGGAGATGTACGAAAAGCTCTTAAGCTTAGTCGCAACCCTTGATGATGTACAGAATTCAGGCATTTTAGATAAGATGGTCTGGCGGAGCCATATACCACAGAACCATAATCAAGTCGAGAACGAGTAATTGCTCGATAGAGACGAAGGAGGACCGTTGTGTCCCCACCCCAATTATATTTGCTCACTACTTTAAGGAGGTTCATTGATTTCAGGCACTTTGCTTTCAGTGCTTTGATATGCGGAATGAAAGACAATTTGGAGTCAAGGAGTAGACCCAAAAATTTTGTTTCATTCACCACTTTTATTTGACAGTTGCCAATTATTAGTGATGGATCTGGATGGTTTGATCATAAATAATAGAAAGGCATACAAACTGTCTTCTGTTTAGAGAACTTGAAGCCATTTTCAAGTGACCATTTGTGAATCCTATTCAAATTTAATTGCAGTTGTCGTTCTATGGTTGGCATATATCTGGAACGGTATGCAATGAGGAAATCGTCAACATATAGGGACGACATGAGATTTTCTGAGATGGAATTTACTATACTGTTGATTTTGACGTTAAAGAGGGTAGGCGAGATAATACTACCCTGAGGGACTCCATTCTCCTGAGAGTAGGGGCTTGACATCGTTGATCCCACTAGGACCTTAAAGAAGCGATCCTGTTGGAAGGATCTGATGAAAACTGGAAGGCGACCTCGAAGCCCTAAGTCGTGGAGATCTTTCATTATTCCATATTTCCATGTAGTGTCATAAGCTTTTTCTAGGTCAAAGAATATGGCTACTACGTGTTCTCTGTTAATGAAAGCATCTCTAACATAAGTTTCCAGTCTGACTGAATGATCTAATGTGCTCCTGTGACGGCGAAATCCAGATTGGAACTCTGTAATAAGCTGGTTCGACTCCAGGAACCAAACCAGTCTATCAGTAACAATTCGTTCCATTGTCTTACATAGACAACTGGTTAAGGCTATTGGTCGATAATTCAGAGGATCACTATGATCCTTCCCCGGCTTGGGAATTGGGATGACCGTGGCTTGTTTCCAGAGGGATGGAAGACATCCCTCCTCCCAAATTTGATTAAAGATATACAGTAATGTTTTTAAAGAGGATTGAGGTAGGTGTTTTAAGATTTGATAATGTATATTATCAGGACCTGTTGCAGAGTCAGTCGCTTTTAAGATGGCCTTCTGAAGTTCTTCTAAGGTGATGTAGGAGTTATAATCTTCGCTGTTATCAGACTGTATATTTAGGGTTAATCTCTCAGCTTGAGCCTTATAACATTGGAATTCTCTCGTATAGTTCTCTGACGAGGAGTTGTACGCAAACTGTACTCCTGACCCGTTTGATATTTGTTCTGGTGAGGAGAGATGTTCTCCATTCACTTCTAGAATGCTTACATGTGAAGCTTGGTTCTTTCCTTCAATCTTCTTAATCATTTCCAGACTTTATTGCTAGGAGTTCTTTCAGTGAGTCTGGAGACATAGTCTCTCCAGCAACTACGTTTTTTTTGCCTGACAATTCTACGTGCTTTGGCTTTCAGGCACTTAAAATTATTCAGATTGCTGATGGTCGGCTGTGATTTAAAAATTCTGTCCTCTAATACTGTCCTCTAATACTCTCCATTCAAATTCCAGAAATAACGCTGGATCACATATACTAAGGTCAATTGATGAAAATGTTCCATGACCTGGGTGAAGATATGTGGGTGAACCATCATTGAACAAACAAAGGGTGTGGTCATTGAGAAAATCTTCAATGGTTTTTCCTTTGTTGTTGTGGGAAGTGCTTCCCCATAATTGGTTATGGCTGTTAAAATCTCCTAGGATAAGACGCGGTTCAGGAAGTTGATTGTAAAGGTTATGCAAATCACTGGCTGTAAGGTGAAAGGGTGGAGGAATATATAAGGAACATATCGTGAATGTTTTATTCAGGTTCAGACGAACTGCTGTAGCCTGAAGGTTTGTGTTAAGTGGAATATGAGAATGAATGATTCCATTTATAACTAAAATTGATGAGCCACCAGTGGCTCTATCGTGGGCAATATTGCCATATGTATTATACATATGGTAGTTTCTCAGTTTAAAACTATTTGGAGGTTTCAGAAATGTTTCCAGCAGGCAGAAAACACTAGGGTTTAAGTCTTGGACCATGCAACCTATTTCATCAAAGTTGGCTCTGAAACCTCGACAGTTCCACTGGATGATACTGTCCATGAGTTACTTAAAAGAGTTTAATATTATCATAGTAAAATCTATAGTGCATGGTATGAATTAGTATGAATATTTACTTTTTCTTCAAAGTCGCTGCCTCTTTTGGTGTTAAGATCTTTTTGGGGGCCCCACCATGCTTAGATGGTGGTCTTATGATGCCCAGTGCACTAGATTTTTCTAGTGTTTTTCTGATGAGGGGGGGTCTTTTGGGAACAATTGATCTTTTATCAATTGCCCCCTCCCGTTGAGGCCTAGGGTTAAAGGTTTATTTAAGGTTTATTTAGTAGACACCCAAATTGGCTCGTGGCCGCTTGATTAGGTGTGTGTTTTCACAATGTTTAAATATAATTGCAAGTAAAACAATTCTGTATGTTACAGTTAATTTGGTATCCATTAATTATATAAAATTTGACATATTGAGCAAATCCAACAAGACTATGTGTTTGCAATTTAGAAGATATGATATGTTCTGTTTCATTTAATGTATTTATCATTTTTAACTTTAAGCAGTTTTCAGTTAATGTCCTTCTATGGAAAGTATTGTAATATTGATTTTTTGATCTGGTGTTGTAGTTATGTATGTCTTTTGATTTCAATATTTCAATATTTTGGAAATATTCAGGGACACCATTGTTTTCAAGTTTATGTAAAAATTTATATATCTGTAATTTGTTGATGTCTTCTGAACGTAATATATTAAGTCTTTTAAACAGTGGTTCAGTATGGGCATTGAATCTAGAATTGGTTATTACACGAATGGCTCTTTTTTGGATCTTATTTAGTTTGTAGGATTTATGTCCCCAGACAAGTATTCCATAACATAATTTCGAATGAATTAGAGAATTGTATATTTGAAGCAGAATGTTTTCTGACACTGACTTCTTGATCAAATTTAAGGAGCCAATAGTTTTTGATAATGTGGCTGTTAATCTACTTATATGATTCTTAAATGTGAGTGCAGTGTCCAGTAGTATACCAAGATAATTGAAACTGCTAACAGTCTCTATTTGCTTACCATTCAATTTTATTTCTAGTTGGTCTACTTTTTTTTGGATGTTATGGAATATCATGCATTTTGTCTTATTTGTATTCAATGAGAGTTTATTAGATTTTAGCCATATAGAGATATTCTGGAGTTCATCATTTATATTTTTTGAATTTTGAGCGGCTGTTAACTCGACTTTTATAGAACTACATAATGTGGTATCATCTGCATATATTATGACATCAAAGTAATCAGTTGCCCTGCAAATATCGTTGATATATATAATGAATAATAAAGGTCCTAATATTGATCCTTGAGATACTCCTGTAATTATAATTTCAGTTTTTGATTTTTTGTCCTCGAATTGCACATATTGTTTTCTGTTTGATAAGTAGCTGACAAATAGCTCTAGTTTAGTGCCCTTTAGTCCATAGAATTGAAGTTTATTCAAAAGAATTTGATGATCTATAGTATCAAATGCTTTACTAAGATCCATAAATACATTAACAGGAACCTTATTTTCTTCCATCATACATATGATGTTATCGGTCAGTTGTAAGCAAGCCATTTCAGTTGAATGCTTTTTTCTGAAACCGTATTGGTTTTTATTGAACAGTTTGTTTGTTTCAAAGTAATTTTGTAATTGTTCATTCATAACTTTTTCAAACACTTTAGATAAAGCTGGGAGGATTGAGATTGGTCTATAATTCTCTACTTTTCAGGGTCTTTACCTTTGTGTATTGGAATGACTTTTGCTAATTTTAATGCATTAGGGAATATTCCAGAAGATAATGATTGATTGACCAATTTTGCTAAAGGTTTTGATATTTCCAGTTTTATGTCTTTCAGTAGTTTGCTTGATATTTCATAAAAGTCTCGTGAAGCTTTAGTCTTTAAATTGGTGATAATTTGAATAATATCTTTTTCAGTGACTTTTTTGAATTCGAAATATTTTAATGTCGGGTGTTTTAGATAATCTTTGAATGAAATGTTCATATTATCTTTAATATTTTCAGCCAAATTTTTTCCAACATTCACAAAATATTCATTGAAACAGTTTGCCACATTCTCATATCCGAAATAAGTACAATTGTCTTTGACCAATTTATCTGGCATTTTGTTTTGAGTTTTAGATCTTCCTAACATTTCATTTATCATGGTCCAGCATTTTTTTGAATCATTCTTGTTTTGTGTGAAATTATAATCGTAATAATTAGTTTTAGCTTCTTTGATGGCTCTTTTCAATATATTATTGTAGGTTTTTAAATTAATTTTCAGTGATTGATATTTTTCACTTTCCACTTTTGTTTTCTTTAGTTTAGAGTATAGTTTATCCCTATAGTTAATGGATTTAATCAAACCGGTTGTGATCCATTTGGATTTTTTGTGTTTTCGTCTGTCAAATTTAACTTCAGTTATTGGGATATATTTTTTCATTTCATGGCCTAAAGTTTCTAAGAGCTTATTGCAATTTTTGTCAACACTTTCATTTGTGTCAAAGTCCAAGAGAGTATCAAAATCAGTTTGACATAATGCGTCTCGGAGGAGTTTGATTGATTTATTATTGTATTTGTATATCTTTATGAATCTTGGTGATTTTTGAGTTATTTTACCCATAGCTATGAAAATAGGGAGATGATCTGATATGTTGCTATTTATTATACTGCCAGTTATTTCTAACGTATGTGTATTAGACCTAAGGAAGATATTATCTATTAGAGTTCCATGATTTCCAGATATTCGTGTGGGCATTGTAATTATCGGAATGAAGCTGTAGCTCAGCATGTTTTCGAAAAATGTTTTTGCAAAATTGTTATCTTCAATTTTTAAAAGATTTATATTAAAGTCACCTACGATTATAGTCATTCCAGTGTCTTGGTCTATTTCATTTAGGAGTACCTCAAGGTCTTCTAGAAATTGTTCTTGTTCCTCACTTAGATTTCTTGGAGGTCTATAAATGTTTATTAGCCTTAATTGCTTTTTTGAGCTATTCAAGATAATTTCAAGTTATTGATATTCCCAGAGTGTATCATTTCTGCAGGACACCACAACGTCTCTGTACTCATATTCCTGCTTCAAATAAATGGCAAGACCACCATGTTTTCCACAAGTTCTATTTTTTGTAATTAAATTATAGCCTTTGATGTTCAGAGGACCAGTTTCTATATTTTCGTGTAACCATGTTTCCTGAATACATAATGCATCATACTGAAAATCACTGCTATTCAAGTCCTCAATATGTAATTTGTTTTCATCCAATTTTGAATTTAGACTTTGGACGTTCAAACTGAAAACTGTGAAAAGATTTTTTTGAATTTGGAAATATTTTAGGAATGTGTGCATTATCATAATACTTGCATTGCTGGAGGATTTGCTCATTATCATTCAGATATGAAATGGAATTCAAATTATTTTCTTCCATTGCTTTGAAGGTCTTGTGCTTTCTGTCTAGTTAGCCTGACGTTCATGTTCGAGTCGCTCATTGATGACTGTGGCTTTTCTGGGCAATCTTTGAGCAATTTGCTTGTTTTTTCTGGTGGTGTTGGACTTAATTGTCCACTTTCTTCCTCTTTGTTTTCTTCATTGTGAGTGGTTGTTTCAGGTGTTTCTGTAAATTGATGTCTGGATGTTGAAGCTTTTTCTTTTTTGTCAGATGTAGATTCTCGACTGGGTGTTGACTGCATTTGTGATAGCAGTTGTTGGATTATTTCACTTGTTTCTAGTTCTTTTGATTGAGTTTCTTTGAGAAGAGGATGGTCATTATTTAATTCAATAGGTTCATCTTCTATTTTTTGCTTTACATATATTTTTCCTTCTTTTGTCCAGGTCGAATGGATAATTTTCTTTCTCTTCAATTGTCTTGCTTTGTAAAATAAGTTTGACTCAGCCATGGTTAGATCCTCGGATATATATATGTGTTTATCCTTCAGCTGTCTCACTCTTTGGCTGTAAATAAGCTGAGCATCCCAGCATGATTTCATTGTAACAAGATATTTTGGTATTGATGCTTCTGGCTCACTTGTGTATGTTTCATTTTTCCTTTTATTTGTAGGCAATTGTTGTGCTGCTAGAATTCCTTGATGTTTAATTGCTGGAAAATGTGCAGTTAGGAAATGTTCTAAAAATATCTTGGGATCTTGGGTACCAATATCTATTCCAGCAATAATGATATTGTTTCTCTTTATACCTCTTTCCAGATTTCTTGGTGGTAGTTTGGATTGGTAGACTGGGACTGAGTGGCTTGATTCTGTGGTCTTGGGATTTTTTTCCAGGCATTGTTGGCATAAATTTCGAATTTCTGACAACTCCTTACTGTGCTTGTCTACTTGAATTGAGAGCTGGCTCATTGCATCTTTCATTTTCTTGTTATTTTCTTCATATGATTCAATTTTTTCCAGAACCAAATCAAGTCTTGATGTCTCAGATGTTTTCATTTCCTTTACAAGTACAGACATGAGCTGTATTATAGCGTCATTGCAAGCCATGACAGATAGTTGCCCTTAGCAACGGGCCAGGCCCGCTGCACTGTTTAGTGTGACTGTGCAAACTTCTTGTTTTCACTTGTTTTCAGTTGTGAAGAAATTTTGTCGTGAATTCAGATTGTTCCTGGGTGTAGGTTCTAGTAGTATGGTTATTTTCAGAACTCTCTGTTCAATATTGCCACTGAAATTTGCGCAAATTATAGGAGTGCTGTTACAGCTGTTGTGCTGTCCTTTGTGCCTCGTTCTGGTAATCCCTGCCTCCTCTTCCATCGGCTGGTGTATCTCTTCCGACTCATCGCCGGAAGGTGCACCCTGTGAGGGTACACTAAGTTGTGAAGCAGTAACTGATGGAGCTACAAGATGTCCTTTTCCGACATCTGTAGCATGCTGCTTTATTCTTGCGAGGAGATCGTCTAACTGTGAAATCTTAGATTCTGGTTTATCTTTCTGCGTGCTTTGGCCTGCCTTTGAATATTTATAATTAGGATCTAGGTCAATCCTTCGCCTGGGCGATGATCTGGGTGAAGGAGATCTAGGTCCAGCCATCTGAGACAGGACTGAGGCATAGCTTGCCCCAGCAGCCTGTTCAGCTATATGGCGCGCTTGGGGAAAGGAGATATCCTTGGTGGTCTTTAACTTCAGGATTTCTTTCTCTAGCTGCCATTTGGGACAGCCACGGTGATAGGCTGGCCCATCACCTCCACAATTAACACAATACAATGTATTCGTACATGGTGAGTCACGGGAATGGGTGTGTTCCCGTGATCCACAATTGGCACAGGTTGGTTTGGCATGGCAGGAGCCGCTGAAATGGCCAAATCTTTGGCAGTTGTAACATCGTTTTGGGTTCGGGATGTAGGGACATACCCTACACCACTCGAACCAAATGCTGACCTTGTCAGGCAACACTGTACCATCAAAGGTCAGAGTGAGTAGCTGTCGTGAATATCTTGGGGGCTGGCGATGAATGTGGATGACATTGTAGTCATCCAGCCAGTCCCTCAGTTCGTCATCGGAGCAGAGACTGCTCTCATGCGATGTTACAACTCCCTTGCAGGAGTTGAAAAACCGATGGGGCTCCACCTTAACAGGGGCACCCGCAAAGGCCTCCAACCCCAGCAATTTCAGCGGCTGGTCCCTGTGGGCAACCTGCACCAGCAAGGACGAATTGCTTAAACGTCTTGTATTTTCAACAAAACCAATGATTTCCTTAATTGTTCTGCATATTGTTATGGCTGAAAGTCGGGAAAACCCAGCATCACTGCCAGTAACAACAAGAAACTTGGGCCAAGGCTTAGATATATCTTCATTATTTGAACTTTGATTTGCGTCATCTAATGATGGACGCAAACGTTTACCAAGTCTGGAACCAGTAGCCAATTTTTCGACCTCAGCCTGGTTTACCACTGAGGAACACGCACCTTGTTCACCCGGGGGACGTGCTAGCCGGTCTGAAATGGTGGGTGGGTGGGTGATTAGGGCTTTACGTCCTGTATTTCTGCACCTGATGGGCTAATTAGGACAGGCAGAGACCATGGCAATGAGACGAAGGATGAAACAGCCATCCAACTTAGACTCGACTGGGAATCGAACCCGGGACCCCCAGCGGTTGGAAGCCCAGAGCGCTACCTCTGAGCTAGGCCCCCACCCTTTTTGTGAAAATATGAGAACGTGGGAAGAAATAAATTTTTCTATCTTCGAAGATATAAATTTGACATTTCTACAATAACTCAAAGAAATAGAAGTTCTTTCTATAATTCTAATGTTTTTCAGATACTATAAAAACAGCTTGAAGTAATTTTCTAAATACGAACTTTCAAAGTAAAAGGAAATTTTATTGATTTATATTTTTTCCAACAGAATGTGGTATACATTTCCACCATATCTCTATGATCATATGATGATGCGGAATTACCCCTTCCCACCCTCTCCCTACTCTAAGTGATAAGGAATCATAAATCTATAATATGCTATCATATTCCATAACCAACATTGCTCTCCTTATTTACCACACCCTGAAATAGATATCATTAGTTAATTAGAAATCCCCGTAATATATCCCCATGGGAAAAACATTGAAAGCCTCATTAAATAGATTTGATTCATTAACCAAGCTAGATAAGTGAAAGATAATTAATGCATTAACGGTATATTACGATGATCAAGACTTGCAAATCTTTTGTAGAGTGATTATGATTGTGTGATAACATGTTTAAAGCACTACAGGATATTTCAATAAACCATGACATCAAAAGTAGACAAATTAGAGAAGAATGTGAATCATAAATGAAGGAAGGAAGCGGTAAATATTTGAAGAAAATGGAATCATACACATCAAATGCTTTATTATCATGCAATCAGCTTTGATTTTATCTAGGGTGATTAACTAATTTCATGAATATTTATAATATTTGATAAAGTTCTAACATCTTATTGGATGATGAATTTTAACTGATGGTCAGATGAATTCCCTTAGACATTTTGAGTTGAAATCTCAAGACAAGCAAACATGTATATTTTCTTCTTTATTTTAAGTAGCTTTGTGCTAGCAACACATTCCAGAGTTATATGTGAATATAACTCTGGGTGTGTCTGTAGTAAAGGAGAAGTGGAGTGTACAAATTCTATAACGGATCAGAACAACTTGAAACAGGATTTGATTATTTCAGTAACTTCTGAGGACTTTCTGGCGGAACTTACAAGCTCTGCTCTTGAAAACTTCAGGAAAGTTGTGCTCAAAGGAAGACTAGTCTGCCGACGATTAGACTTAGAAAAGTTTGTATTTAACTTTGAATCGAACTGTCTGAAACGTGAAACATTTGAACAACTCGCAGAGAACAACTTCGACGACACTTTGATTGAAGACGATGTAATGGAGTTAGAAACTTGGATGTCTCTTTCTGGATTTGGATCTGTTACTTTCGTCTGTTTCCTCATGAGCTTAATGTGTGGACAACTAAAAGCATGGAGACGCATGAATAGGAAAACTAATTCAAGTCCGAGACCCCCGTGTATCGTTAAGTTCACCCTACTTCTACATATTGGGTGGGTGGGTGATTAGGACTTTACGTCCTGTATTTCTGCACTAGTTGGGCTAATTAGGACAGGCAGAGACCATGGCAATAAGACGAAGGATGAAACAGCCATCCAACTTAGGCTCGACCGGGAATCGAACCTGGGACCAAGCGGTTGGAAGCCCAGAGCGCTACCTCTGAGCTAGGCCCCCACCCCTCAATATACCAACGTGGAGGTCGCAAGAAATATTGAGCTCAATTTGCAATATTGACAGTTGAAATCTGTCAGGTTTAACTTTTTTTATTTTTGAGGATGTGATTGGTTGTAGCTTCTTCTTAATGTAATAATCAGAATTATCTGATAGTCAGCAGTGAAAATCTAGCCTTGACCGGATTTGACTGCTTGAAAATTATGAAAACACATTTAAGTGACTCAGCAGATTATGAGTTGTGTTGATTTCCAACACACAAGATGGCAGAGTTTTAGATCCTTAAACCACCTTATGAAAAGAAGCTTATACCCAATCACTAGTTTTTAAGTAAATATTCATACCAAAACTTATGTACATTCGAATGTAAATGTACAATACAATGTATATCAATGGTGATGAGTATTTGAATTGATTGTTCTATTACTCAAATAGTTAAGAAAAGATCCTTAAAATGAACAATACATGCGCAATCCCTCTTATGAATGAATTTTGGATATTTAACTTCCAGATATTTTACAGCAGAGTTTAAAACTTTAAGAAATAACTGCGCAAGATGTTTGAGATCAGAATTTGGATTATGTAATTCTTCATTTAATAAATCGACCAAATCAGTGAGTTCATTCAGATATTTATTGAAGTGAACTGATACTTCACCCAAAGCACTACCTTGCTCAGGAATTGCAGTAGCTTGGATTTAAGACATGGTTGATAAGTTGACTTACATGGATAATTTAGAGAAATTATTTTCAAATTCGGTTAATGCATTAACCAGATCTTGTCTTTTACATTGCTTCAATGCTTGTGTTGCACATGGCATTGGCATGTGCTACATGTGATTTGTTTACAAACAGCAAGTCACATGGTTGACCTACTTTCTCTTAATTAGAGAATGTCAGCTGATGGCCCATTGAGCATGTCAGGAAATGACATGGCAAAATGCTCAGTTGGGGACCACAATTCAAATTTCAGGGTCACTCTCCAGCAGCCATTAGAAGCAGCAACATGTGTTTTTAGCATACAAATTTATCAGGGCTGCTGATGCTCTATTTCTTGGAACTGGTTTCATCCATTCATTAAGGTGAGAGGCATTCTATATCAAATTCTATTAATGCATTATTTGTAGCATTATTTTATGGTTCAATATGATATAAAATAAGATAAAAAATTAGCATAGCATATTTTTTGTATTGCTTGTTAAAATATATTGTGAGCAAGAAATGTCATAATATTTCTTTGTATTGTCATATTGCTTTTATATGCACATTTGTGCCTAGTATTATTATAAAATATAAAAAAGATTATTGTTCATAATTTTGTAAATGGGTTTATGTGTGCATCATGTGTTAGGCACATGTATCCATATTGAATTTGTGCTTATACATGATTATGATATTGCAGATGTCCATTTGATTGTGACTGTGCGGTTATTATTATTTCATGGAAAAAGTCGCATATGCTTGTAAGTTTATTGATTGTGGTTTAAACCTAATTTTTGCAAGATATGCATATTTTCATACATAATGGACTTTGGACTTGAATGACCTTGATGGTCAAAATTGCCAATTGACTCTCATGCCAACTTTGATAATTTATGCATCATTTAAAATTAACCAATTTTATGGCATAATTTACATGAAATACAATTATTATTTACTCAATTTATTATATATTTATGAACCTTTTATTATATTTTAGATTTACCAATTCAATACTATCGATTGCGTGAATAAAGTGACTGCAGATCATCAATTTGTTATTCCAACATAAATCTCAACCGACACATTTGCTTATGCGACTTTTTTATAAATGATGCGAATGCTCTAGGTCCGCATCTCTGTAGAATAAAAAGAAGAGCATAATTTCTTTTGGAGGTTGGTTCTTCTAAAATTTCACTCACAGCTTGTTCACTTAATATTCCATCTTGATATAAATAAGCCAAGATTTCTTGACTTGGAATTTCTTTTACTAAGAGAACAAAGTTACTTCTCATTGCATTATGTTCGCTTCTGAGCATTTTGATGAAATGATCTCAGAATTACTGAAACACATATATAAATGAAAAAACCTTATATTTTAGTTCGATATGTCTACTTCGCGAGCAATGATTATTCTTGTTTTATCATCAATTTTTTCTGTCTCCTGCGGAATTCCGATTAGAAATGGAACAGAATTTCAAGAACATCCTATTCAAGAACGGTATTATGGATGGTTTGAAATTTCAACCTGTGGAGGGATATTCTCAGTGTTATTATATATGATCTGCGTGAGTATTTAGTTAATTCATTATTTATTACTGATAAATATAACTTTTATAATTCAAATATATAAGACTTTTTTTCACTTATATTGTTTACTTTATGAATAATTTGAATATTTACATCAAGTAAATACCAATGATAGTGTTGATGATTTCACTTCGAAAATTAATTTTGAATTTTCAGTTGTTTTTACAGAAGGATAGAACAGTCATCAAAACGTTTATTCATGCACTTGCAAAACGAGTGTTTGTACTGACAAGCAATAGTGCAGAGGATATCGAAATGTAAGTTTAAAACTAAGATTTTAGAATGAATTGATGATAAGATGTATTCTTTAGTATTACTAATTCCTAAAGTTTACTTATCTTTATCAATTACAATCAAAGACAGAAGTAATGAATGAATAATAACTGAATGAAGTAAAAAGTATTCTTTGTATTGAAATACTTATGCATGAAAGTATAAACTTATTAATCTTTCTAGACAAGGACATGAAGAAATGACAGTTTCAGAAAGAAGCAGGTTTCTTTTGTGACAGACAGTTCAAGAAGCTTAAGAGCTCTAAGCTTAGAATCCGTTGCTGCTGCTGCTAGTAGCTTAGCAAATCCTTTATCATCTAATCCTACGACTCCTAGAATGTATAGAAAAATTTATACTAAGCCTATAATTCATGTTTCGCCTATGGATAATTCTTCGGAATCAATTGAAATTATAAATGAATGAATGAATATGTGTATATTTAGTCCAAGTGGGTGGGTGGGTGGGTGGGTGAGGGCTTTACGTCCTGTATTTCTGCACCAGTTGGGCTAATTAGGACAGGTAGAGGCCATAGCAATGAGCTGAAAGATGAAACAGCCATCCAACTTAGGCTCGACCGGGAATCGAACCCGGGACCCAGCGGTTGGAAGCCCAGAGCACTACCTCTGAGCTAGGCCCCCGCCCTATATTTAGTCCAAGATATTAATACAATTGACAAGTAAGTGAGTCTTTCCATGTGAATTTAAAAAATGCCTCCCACCTTGCCCTCTCAGATTTGTCAAAATTTCAGGTTAAATATCTCTTGTCATTTTATTAATGCTCATCAATATGATATAAATAGTTAAACAGCATTTTTGCTTGTTTTTGCAGAATAAATGATTTATCTTGCATATTTCGTTTGTATTGGTTTTAAAGTGATGTCTAATGGTTTGGTTGAGGGTGGGTGGGTAATTAGGGCTTTACAAAACACCCGGGACCCAGTGGTTGGAAGCCCAGAGCGCTACCTCTGAGCTAGGCCCCCGCCCCGCCTATCTCTCACATAGCCATCAGGTGCTGATGAGGCGTTAAACAATAAAACACGCATCTCACATAGCAGAGTGCCTAATAAATCAGGCAGTCGGGAATACTCGGCTTCGCATGCCGACCACTCTGGAAAAGCTCGGAAATACTCAGCAACACTCGTAGACTGATTGTGAAATGTTTAAAACTTTCTAGGAGTGTCGCCGAGCAATTTTGCTCTAGAATTGCTCGGGGTTAACTCGCCGTGCACTCGCCATTCACTCTGGGAGTACTCTTGGTCATATGGAATGCTGTGTGGACGTGATTTCCTCGCCGACTGGTCAGCGTGTAAAGAAGGCGAGCAATCTGGGAGCAATCTGGGAGCAAACGGTGAGTCGTTCCTGACTGGCTTTTTCTAGGCTTCAAATGACCAAGAGTGAGGCCGATTTATTGCTAGCCAGCAATCGTCATTACTCTGCATCGTCACTCGGCTATGTGAGATAGTGGCTTAAGGCTGCTAACTCCGGCAATATGAATTTCGAACTAAGCATTCAACTATCATTAAATAAATTCAAACTATTAAAGTGTTCATACAGTTGAATATGGATAATACTTTCAAAAACTTTTGATAAACTTGGTAATAATGACACTGATCAATAAGTATCCAATAAATATGTGTTATAATCTAAACCTGATTCAGGGATAGTTCTAAGTTTTATGTAAAGTTTATCTCTAAATTTAATAGAACAAAATATACTTTTGGTTATCCATTTAAATTGACATGACATGTAATTAACATTAAATATATATTTGCTCATTTAGCCAATGAACAGACTAGCAACACTAGGAGTAACGGTGTCATCAAAAACTTACGAGACGAGTGGACAACATTAGAGTTATGCATGACCAGCGATTACAGGATTGGAAAAATGCTATGGTGGCTAACATTAGTTCTGGTAAGGCAATATAATTGTCATATAAAATACATAGGCAATACGAATTTCGAACTAAGCCTATCATTAAATAAATTCAAACTATTAAAGTGTTCATACAGTTGAATATGCGCTACCTCTGACCTAGGCCCCCGCCCTCGAAGATGCAGGAGGACTCTGAAGAATTAGAGATTGCATCTGAGGAAGATCCTTCCCCTGTAGATCAGCTTCTTCTGGGAGATTCACATGAAGCCCAATCTGTAAAACATGTAAAAAATAGATATGACTTGAGTCATTTAACAAAATTATGCCTAACTTCAATTAGCATTGTTAATTTAATAATATCTAATACTATATTTCACAATATTCGTTTATTCAATCATTTCTATGTATAGTTATAACTGATCTAATTGCAAAACAAAGTCATTTTCACAAATACCAATTGTACATGTTTTCTTTCAGTGTCCCAGATATACTCTAACCTTTGACAATGTGAACCACCACATAATAGCCAAGCACCATTCCATCAATAGTACCAACAAAATGCTTAAACTTCACCCATGCCTATGCCGCACTAAACAGAATTTCCCAACCAAAACCAACATTTGAAAAATCCAATCATGAAATTCTCCTTTATCTGCCAATCGAAACATTTCTCCCCAATGACCAGAACAATGCTCTTCTAGAATTGGAAGTGAAGGTACTTATGCATATTTTTATAAATACTACCTCATACATACTAATCAATATTAATTGAATATTAATCTGCCTATCATCTTTTGATCACTTCCAAGTCCATTCGACACTTTAATCTTTGTCATATTAGTATGCTTGGACCAATTAAATATCCTGATTCACTCCTGCATTATGTTGAGAACTATATATCATGAAACTTGTTTGTCAATATTTAAAGACATATAATACTAGTGGTTAAAAGTAAATAAGCTTTTTTCCAAATGATGTCAGATGTCTTAGAGACTTGTGTAATAAAGAATTTCCTTTTTTTTATCATTTTCCTGTCAAACACAAACAACAAAAATGCTGAGCAACAAAGACGTACATGAAAAATATGGCACCTAAGATAGAAATTTGGCTAATTGTCTGATGACACGATTTGCCACAGTGACTAATGATTTTAAAAGTCTACCGAGATTCCTGTAAATTTATTTAGATTATTTTTACAGATATATTATTATTATTATTAGAGAATACTTCTAACAGGCATGCAATTTTACGTCATACTTGTTTCTAAATAATTCATTTTCAGCGAGAAATTGAGTGTATCCTTCGTGACAACTATCAAACCTATACGAATGATCCCTACCCTGATTTTAATCACAAATTCAGTAAAGATAGCTCAAGCAAGGGCACTATTGTATGTATTACTTAATTTTTCACCAACTGTAAACATATATAAATGTAAAGCATAACCTTGTGTGTGTGTGTGCGTGTGTGTGTGTGTGTGTGTGTGTGTGTGTGTGTGTGTGTATGATTAGGGCTTTACGTCCTGTATTTCTGCACCAGTTGGGCTAATTAGGACAGGCAGAGACCATGGCAATGAGACGAAGGATGAAACAGCCATCCAACTCAGGCTCGACCGGGAATCGAACCCGGGACCCAGCGGTTGGGAGCCCAGAGTGCTACCTCTGAGCTAGGCCCCCGCCCTTAAAGCATAACCTAACAAGGATGGTAGTGATAATTATGATATGCTGTCCAAGCCAAATGCAATGATACAATCAACTTTGAAGTGCACACCTTGTTACATAATCCATCAGTTGCTTCTTTTTATTATACATTAGCATTTTTAATGGCAGGTGTGTGTGTGTGTGTGTGTGTGTTATTGTTTAACGCCTCATCAGCACCTGAGTGGGCTATGTAGAGGCTCTCTAGGTTAAGATTGATTATCTATATTTGATAGTAGAAACCAGAAGCATGTAAAAAATCAATAATGGTCTGCGTTGGATATCTGGTAAAGAGATTTTTTAAGGTAGTAGCTTGAAACAAAGGTCTTCTAAAGCGTTGTAAGTGACTGCAATCTAATAAAATATGTTTGATTGTTAGGGGGCACTGACAACTCTGGCATACCGGTGCCGGTTCATTGACTAAAATGTGGTGGGGTGGGTGGGTGGGTGATTAGGGCTTTACGTCCTGTATTTCTGCACCTGATGGGCTAATTAGGACAGGCTGGGACCATGGCAATGAGACGAAGGATGAAACAGCCATCCAACTTAGGCTCGACCGGGAATCGAACCCGGGACCCAGCGGTTGGAAGCCCAGAGCGATTGACTAAAAGGTGTAAATGTGTAAGTCTTGAATGACCTATAAGGCATCTGTGATATATTCCTTGATCTTTACGAGTATTGAACCTACTAGGTATTTTATTTTGAATGCAAGGTAAGATTGAATGCAACTTGTTGTTATTACATTCATTCCATTGTCTTTGCCAGCAAGACATGATAAAAGATTTTATAGTCATTTTAAAATCAGTGTATGGAATGGTAAAATCAGTTATCTCTTTTGTAAGAGCCCTTTTTGCTGCCAGGTCTGCTTTTTCATTCCCTTCAATGCCAGCATGTCCAGGAATCCAGCAGAATACTATGTCTTTGTATTCGTGAAGATAGAAATACTTAATAAGAACATCTAAGATCTCAGGGTTATCAAGTTGTTTATTTTGGATTGCTTGAAGAGCAGATTTGGAATCAGATCAGATAACATAACGATTTGATTCCGAGTTCTCGATGTTCTTTAAGGCAAGGTAAATAGCTGTTAATTCTGCAGTGTATATTGAGCAGTGGTCTGGAAGACGTGCGTGTGTGTGTGTGGGTGGGTGACTAGGGCTTTACATCCTGTATTTCTGCACCTGATGGGCTAATTGGGACAGGCAGGGACCATGGCAATGAGATGAAGGATGAAACAGCCATCCAACTTAGGCTCGACTGGGAATTGAACCCAGGACCCAGTGGTTGGAAGCCCAGAGCGCTACCTCTGAGCTAGGCCTCCGCCCCTTACTCTAGGGCAGAGGAGCACAAATGTATTCAAGGAACTTAGCTAGATTAGCCATTTTTCTCCTAAAATAACCACAGTAAAACTAGGGAAAAAGCCTATCTATCAATAGCTTTTTTTTTGGAGACAGTTTGTTTGTGATTAGGGCTTTACGTCCTGTATTTTTTGCACCAGTTGGGCTAATTTGGACAGGCAGAGACCATGGCAATGAGACGGAGGAAACAGCCATCCAACTTAGGCTCAACCGGGAATCGAACCCGGGACCCAGCGGTTGGAAGCCCAGAGCGCTACCTCTGAGCTAGGCCCTCGCCCTAGGACAGGCAGGGACCATGGCAACAAGACGAAGGAGGGTGGGTGGGTGGATTTAGGGCTTTACGTCCTGTATTTGTGCACCAGTTGGGCTTATTAGGACAGGCAGGGACCATGGCAATGAGACGAAGGATGAAACAGCCATCCAACTTAGGCTCGAACGGGAATCGAACCCGGAACCCAGCGGTTGGAAGCCTAGAGCGCTACCTCTGAGCTAGGCCCCCGCCTACTTTTTTGAGACAGTCAGAAACAGCGTAAGTGGCGAGTATTCACAAAAATCAATAATAGTAGCGATTGCTAGCAACTACCGACTTGTCTCCGTTGCGGACACCAAAATCAGTCTTTTTTTTCATACTTGGTGGAAGAACTTTGAAAGACCTTTTTTTACACTGTCTATATATTGTTTCACTTCGCAGTGGCTGGTCATAGAGGAGGGTCGAGCCATATATTGCATAGAGCTCAACAATCCTCAAACATTTGGGCACTAGGTTTTTGACCACAAGTGTTATTTCTACTGTTGTATATTTTGAAATTGTCATTGTTGTAAAAAAAACAAAAAAAAATACAAAGAAAACAAGACATTAGAAATTGATTAGCACCGTTTAGATTTTCTTCACAGGTGTGGTAATTTTAGAACTGTCCAGTTAAAACACTTACCACATCCATGTCATAAGATTAGGCTTCATTTTTCCATTTGCACATTTTTCATAGATATTATTGTTTCACAACTGTATATCTCTGTTTGGATTATAATATGATAAATTCACCAGGTACACTTACCTTTTGAAATACAGAGCCTGAGGAGAGACCGGCCCCTACACCAGGTGGACCTGTTTTGTTTGGCATACAGAACCGATCCATTGCCTTTCCCTCCCTTCCCCCATTTTTTTGACAAAGTTTAGATCCTGACCAGAGCCATGGATAGCGGCCTATCAGACCAGAAGCTGATCTTCAGGCTCCTCCAGCTGGCCCACCACTACTCCTGGCTCCTGACTCTCCCCAAGGGCATTATCAACTTCCAGCGGAAGATGGACGAGTTCTGGACAAAGGTCCAGGTGGAGGCCCTCAAGGGCCATTATGATCAAAATTTTCATTTTTCAGCCTATGCCCTCTCCCAGCGCAAACATCAATCCAGAGAGGCTGTTGATACTGGCACGATCCACGGTGGACTACGTCCTCGATCTCTGCTACCGCCTCCTGCAGAATGGTCGGACTGCACCTCAATTCCCACAGTACGCCATCTCCTCCATGCATGAGTGTCAGGGATAAGGCTGACCAACCTGCAGGAATCTGTTCAGCGCAGCAACTCCCCAGACGAGGTCCTGTGCGGAGGTCACCCGAGGACCCTCGCAGCCACCTTGCTGACCTCGCGCCAGCCCTTTTCCTCCCAGACAGGCCCGACGCGCCCCACTCCAGGAGGAGGGTGGGTGGTTGATAAGGGCTTTACGTCCTGTATTTCTGCACCAGTTTGGCTAATTAGGACAGGCATAGACTCAACCCAGGAGGAGCCCGAGACGTCGCCCAGTCAATAGGTCCACCCCTGGGGAAATGACAAATTCAAGATTCCCTCCAACTATATGCCAGCACCAGGTACTTATCCCCAAGTAAATTTTCTAATTTCCTGCTTAAACGGGAAATTAGAAAATTTGATGAAAAGAACCTTGACCCAGTCACTTTGACAAAGGCGGAAAAGAAGGCATTTATAGAGTTGAAAAACAACAAGGATATAGTTATAAAACCACAAGGGTTCGGCCTCAGTCATAATGGACAGGTCAGACTATGTACTTGAGGCCAACAGACAATTAGCAGTCTCGCGGCATTACACTACGATAGATGAACCACAATTTCCCAAAAATTGTGAGATTTTCAATAGAATCCTGACTGAAATGAGAGCCCAAGGCCTCATCTTGGCCAAAAAATTAGCCTACATGAAAGCCAAACCCGACTCAAGGGAAATAATATTTTATTTACTCCCAAAGATACACAAAGAAATGGAAAAATGGACGATCCTGGGACGCGTGCCGCCGGCCGACCTATTGTTTCAGATGCGGCATCAAAGTCATATAACATAGCTAGGTTCATTGATTACCACTTAGCCCCATTTTCCTGCTCTCATAGAGCATATGTGAAAAATACCTATGATTTTGTGCACAAATTATCCAAGGTAAGGGCCAATGATAATTCCTTGCTCATCTCATTGGATGTGGACAGTCTATACACCAACATTGACTATGAGATGGGCCTCAGGGCTGTGGCAGAAGTCTTCGAACAAAAACCACTACCTACCCACAAATACATCTTGCAACTCTTGAGATTATCATTTAGGTAGGTAGGTAGTGTTATTGTTTAACGCCTCATCAGCACCTGAGTGGGCTATGTAGAGGCTCTCTAGGGTAAGATTGATCATCCATAGTTGGTAGTAGAAACCAGAAGCATGCAAAAAATCAATAAGTGTCTGCGTTGGATAGCTGGAGCAGCTTGTGCAATGCGCACTGTCCTGTTTTAGCCACTGGGGATAGAGGACTTCACCCCAAGTGTTTCCACCCTCGCCGCGTGGAGGCCCAGGACCTTTGAGGGCTTGAGATTATCACTAGAGGGCAATGATTTCACCTTTGATGGTAACTCTTACCTACAGGTGTCAGGCACAGCCATGGGGATAAGATTTGCACTTAACTATGCCAATCTGACCATGGCCTATTGGGAGGAGAAAAAATCTCCCAAAATGTGACAAACAACCATCCATATACCTGAGGTACTTGGATGACATTTTTTTGATTTGGGATCACTCAGTGGAGGACTTTGATAAATTCTTCCACACCTTGAACACAGCTCATCCCAACATCACACTCAAATCTAATGTCCAGAAAAAAAGAACTAGAATTCCTGGATATCCTTGTCTACAAGGGACACCGATTCCAAGCAGAGGGCCTCTTTGATACAAAGGTTTACTTCACAAACCAACAGATACACATGCCCTACTGCACATAAAATCCTACCACCCAAAACACACCTTTGGGGGCATCATCAAGTCGCAATTGATTCGATTTGGTAGAATTTGCAATCAGCAAGTAGTTTTTGAGGAGGCGAAGAGCACGCTTTTCGCAGCGCTCAAAGGCCGGGGATATACATCCCGATTCCTCAGACAAATCAAAGATGGAGTAAAATATCAATATTTTCCACCTTCGCAAATTAGGGGCATGAGGGCATGCGATTCAGTGAGATGCTCAATTTGCCCACATGTCTTAGAAGCACCAGTGTTACAAACAAACACAGGCCCGTAAGGCTGACGGCCGAAGGACACTACAACACACTCGCCGCGGTCTATGTACTGGACTGCAGAAAATGTCCAGGCACATTATATGAGCTCCATCCGCACAAACAAAGAGATCTAAACTAGTAGATCACTTCAACCTGATCCATTCTGACAGGGACCTGTTCATATCAATCCTAGAAATTTCGCCAGAAGATTCCGAACCCTTGGCCTTTGAAAATGTAGAAAGGAATTGGATCCACAGATTGGACACACCATCAGGGCTGAAATGCTGAACCGGCCAATCAGCTGCCATTTATTCTCCCTTTTTGCCCTCAGGCAAGGATACTTACCGGGCTAAGTAGGATGGTGGGTGATTAGGGCTTTACATCCTGTATTTCTGCACCTGATGGGCTAATTAGGACAGGTGTGTGTGTGTGTGTGTGTTATTGTTTAACGCCTCATCAGCACCTGAGTGGGCTATGTAGAGGCTCTCTAGGTTAAGATTGATTATCTATATTTGGTAGTAGAAACCAGAAGGATGTAAAAAATCAATAATTGTCTGCGTTGGATATCCGGCAAAGAGATGTTATAAGGTAGTAGCTTGAAACAAAGGTCTTCTAATGCGTTGTAAGTGGGTGCAATCTAATAAAATGTTTTATGCTGGAGCAGCTTGTGCAATGCGCACTGCCCTGTTTTAGCCACTGGGGATTGAGGACTTCACCCCAAGTGTTTACACCCTCGCCGCGTGGAGGCCCAGGACCTTCGAGGGCAGGCAGAGACCAGTTTATTGTAAAAGAGAAGTCTGAAAAATAATTATGCCTGTACCACAGTGATCAAATATTCACACCTTCCCTGCTTTGCAGTGAATTGCCGCAATATTCTCATCTTTACTCAGCCATTCGTCAACATCTTCACAAAAGGCTTAACCAGTTCCAAATTAGGGGGATGGTGATCATCAAATGGAATATGAGCAACCCGGTTGTGGAACTTCGAAGGATCATAGACCCTTTCAGAGCACCTGCAAAGATAATCATTCACATTGTAGGCAACTAGGAAGGCTCACTGGTTCAAGCAAAAAATGTGTTGCCTTTCGACAAAGTCACAAATTCAACTAAACTATACAATGTAACATATTTCTATTTAAACAGTATCAAGGAAAAATTCAATATGAGACCATCCAGGATCCGAAACAGGAAATACTGCCTGTCTGAAGGGTTGGCAAAATAACCCTGGGTTAAACCCTGTAATTCAACAACAAGAAAGGGGTCCACGAATTGACTCGCACCCTTGAATAATTAGGACAGGCAGAGACTATGGCAATGAGACGAAGGAGGAAACAGCCATCCAACTTAGGCTCGACCGGGAATCTAACCCGGGACCCAGCGGTTGGAAGCCCAGAGCGCTACCTCTGAGCTAGGTCTCCCCCCAGACCCAGCGGTTGGAAGCCCAGAGCGCTACCACTGAGCTAGGCCCCCTGCCCCATAGCCCACAATGTAACTGATACATCTTGGGTGGGTGGGTGATTAGGGCTTTATGTCCTGTATTTCTGCACCAGTTGCGGTAATTAGGACAGGCAGAGACCATGGCAATGAACCGAAGGATGAAACAGCCATCCAACTTAAGCCACTGTCACACGAGCCGGTTTTGCCGTAGTGAACCCATAGTATTACGTAATAGTTGCGGAAATCGCTACCCGGCTCCAAGCCGGCGGCCCCAATACGGCCACCCGTGGATACCCAGGGATACCCAGCAAGCACCTGTGGGACCCTTGGCCAAGCCGCGAAAACCCGGCCCCGGTAGCCTACCGGATAGCGCTTCTTTAAAATGCTGCTGCTCCCCTAATATTAGGCCGATTTTCGTCAAATTAAAACTGTATTGTAGCATAGTTCATACTGATTCCATCATGTTTTCGGATTGAAAATAGACCAAATATTAAGCGAGATATTCATCTGAGAATGCAGTTCTCTGGCGGCTGCCAGGTGCTCTGTGTATGGTCATGACTTGAATGGTGTGGTCAATATTTTTGACCATGATATATATACATTGTTTGGATGAGCTTTATTGCAATTCATTTCTACTCATTCTGCCAACTGCCATGAACGTTATGTCAATTGCTATTAGCATTTCGAATGATACAAAGAATGGGTGTAGAGAATACAGCAAATGCTCAATACATGTGTCAATTGCCTAATTGCCTAAATTGGGGTTCTTTGACCTGTCATTTCATAGTTTGTTCAAAGATGACACAGTAATATGACATTGTCTTGATTGTCATTCACAATTACAAAAAGATGTAATTGCTTTCATTAATTAAAAACAATGTATTCTATTGTAATTACCAGGCAATGATTATATTTGTATATTGGTCTTTTTTTTTATACATGTGAACATTCTTATCTTTTTGTATTAATTTGAATCTTATTGTGATATTTTGATCAGTATTTGTGTATATTTTTGTAAAATTTAAATCTAATATTGATATTGTAATTAGTATTTGTGATTTGATCTGTGATTTTATTTGCTATCTTTTATGTACTTATATGGACCAAATATTAAGCTAGATATTCTATATTATATAATAAGCATATAAATCTATCTGTCTCTCTAAACTATCTGTCTATATACATATCCGATTTTCGTCAAACAAAGACTGAATTATTCAGGGAAATGTGTAGAATTTATATAATAGTTAAGGTAGGGAAAATTAATGAAGTATACTAGGCACAAACAAGAATATTCTTGGTAATAAAGTTAGTAATACCTCATAGAGTATAGATAGACAGATAGTTATAAGATCTTCACCTAATAATATGTTACTATCAATAATTCATTGATTCGTAATCAATAAAAAACGAAAATAAAACAATGTTTGTTTGCTTGTTGCCAATAAAATTCCGACTTGATAAAGATGTTTATGAAGCTATAACAACTATCTATAGATAGATATACTCTAGTTTAGAGTAATCATTTTAGATATTTATTTCATTTTATATAAATTATCAATATTTCGTTGTTTCTGAAAATAATCCAACTGGAATTAATATTGATATTACATGTTCCATCCATGATCAAAACAATCTCCCTCTTTAATATGCATAATAAACAGGAATCAGTTGAAATTCAGAATTTCAATTAATGCTTGTGATCAATGATGAAAAAGCATGACTTACCCCATTCTTTGTATTATTCAAAATGTTAATAGCAATTGACATAACGGTCAATTCAGAATTTCAATTCATGCTTGTGATCAATGATGAAAAAGCATGACTTACTTAGATTTGTATTATTCAAAATGCTAATAGCAATTGACATAACGTTCAAGGCAGATTGCTATTACATATATAGGTTAATTGACTTTACAAAACCAAAGGAAAAGTCCTTACTATTGGCCAGTTGGCAGAATGAGTAGAAATTAATTGCAATAAAGCTCATCCAAACAATGTATATATAACGGTAAAAAATATTGACCACACCATTCAAGTCATGAACATACACAGAGCACCTTGCTGCCTTCTCAGACGAATATCACGCTTAATATTTGGTCTATTTTCAATCTGAAATTCTGTGTGGAATAAGTATGAACTCTTCTATAATTCAATATTTATTTGACACAAATCCGATTAATATTAATGGAGCAGCAGCCGCCACCAGACAACCGCCTTCTCAGACGAATTATCTCCCTTAATATTTGGTATATTTTCGATCCGAAAACAGGTATGGAATCAGTATAAATGATCCTACAATATAGTTCTATTTAACGAAAATCTGACTAATATTAGGGGAGCAGCAGCCTTTTAAAGAAGCGCTCAGCATTGATACAGTCCCGGCACGGACGTCTGCGAGAGCACCACTGTTTGCCTCCGCCAACCTAGCTACCTTCTCAGACGAATAACTCGCTTAATATTTGGTATATTTTCGATTTGAAAACAGGTATGGAATCAGTATAAACCATACTACAATTTAGTTCTATTTAACGGACTAATATCGGACTAATATTAGGGGAGAAGCAGCCTTTTAAAGTATACTCCTGGAAGCTGCGAGTTACTCCTACTACTCGCCGGCTTACTCCTACAACTCGCCGGCTTACTCCTACAACTCGCCGAGTAACCCGTAGAACCCGCCGAGTAACCCGTAGAACCCGCCGACTCACCCGTGGAACCCGCCGAGGCACTAGTGAAAGCCGGCGGGTAACCCGTGGCAGCCGGCGGGTAACCTGTAGCACCCGGCGGGTGGGTGATTAGGGCTTTGTTTTTTGTGATAGTTGAAAAGTTATATTGAATTTAACATAGTCATCAAAAAATTACAGGAATGGATAGGTAATTACCTAAAGAAAATGAACGGGTAAGCTTCACAGCCAACTGAACCATCTGTGAAGAGGAGAATTTACAAAAAACTTACCATCCACATTTTTTGGCATCAATAAGATGAAAGTAAGCCACGGCATTAGCTGATGCAAGTGCCAAAAAAGATAGATAGATCGATTGACAGATTGATAGATGGATATGTAGACAGATCATCAACCCCAGAAAAAAAAAGCAGGTACTGAATTGGATCGTTATTAGGATATGAAATGCATATTATGCATGTACACATCAGTCATGCAGTTTTCATTAAAAACTATAGGTAGAGCAGGAGGAGGTGTTAATCCCGCAGGTGCGGGCGGTGTGGGTGCGGATATTCCGGTGATTGGCAGGGCTCCCTGGGAGGGTGGGCTCTGGCCTAGGGCAGGTGTCAGGGGAGTGGCTATGTTAGATCAATAGGGTGTTTTATTTTAAGTAGTTGTAAGTTTTATCAGGAGTTATTTTTCTAGTTAGGTTTTTTTTGAAAAAATATTTTTTGCAAAGGTAATATTATGTAATGCTAGAGTAGTAAGGTTCTAATTAGGAAATTTTTCTGGGGGTGCTAAAATATTTTTTTTATAGAAAAAGAAGGATGTATATGATTCGCAAGCTTTTGGTAGATTTGTTAGGCCCTTGTGCTTTAGTTACTGTAAATCTGTTGTAGTCTTTTTTTGGGTTTTTTACCTTTTTTTATAAGTTGTTGGGGGCCTTTTTGGCTGTAATAGTTTAGTTTCTGTCCATCCCTTACTTTATTTTTGGGGAAAAAACTATTTTTAATTTTTTATGGTTTTGTACACCTCCTCCCAATACCCCTGATCCTTGTGTTTGCCCTCCTGAGTTTGTGTGACGTCTACTTATTTTTAGTGCAGGCTTGCACACTTAAGAGCTAACAGGTGGACTGTTGGTGAGTTTTTGGCAAGCTTTTGTTCCTAACTGTTCCAGTAGGTGTAGTTGTAGCTGTTGGTGATTTTTACTCCCTCTGGTGGTTTGCATCAACATTACTCATCTTGGAGATGGTCGAGGAAACACCCAGCCCAGACAAGGTATTCTCGAATGCTTGCAGATCCTATTCGAATCACCAACGTCCCATCCAGTGTCGACAACCTGACAACATCAATCTCCTACTCAGGTATGAAATTCACTCACTTACTCAATATTCTTAGCAAAGAAGAGTACGTACATAAAGCAGTGTTAAAATTTGTCATTAGTGTGGATATTAATAACAGGCCTGATTGCTTAAATGGTCAGGCCGAAACACTACAGAAACTGATTGGGGAGCTGAATAATACGTTACCTAAAGCTAGACTGTTTATATCCAACAGACCAGAACAAAAGCAGAGCAACAAAACCTGTTAGGTGGGTGGATGGATTAGGGCTTTACGTCCTGTATTTCTCAGCTAATGGGCTAATTAGGACAGGGTGGGTGGGTGGATTTAGGGTATTACGTCCTGTATTTCTGCACCAGTTGGGCTAATTAGGACAGGCAGAGACCATGGCAATGAGACGAAGGATGAAACAGTCATCCAACTTAGGCTCGACCGGGAATCGAACCCAGGACCCAGCGGTTGGAAGCCCAGAGCGCTACCACTGAGCTAGGCCCCCACCCTCCATTGATATTAATACCATTCCCTCCAGAAAAGGTGGATGGGTGGGTGATTAGGGCTTCACGTCCTGTATTTCTGCACCTGATGGGCTAATTAGGACAGGCAGGGACCATGGCAATGAGACGAAGGATGAAACAGCCATTCAACTCAGGCTCGACCAGGAATCGAACCCGGGACCCAGCGGTTGGAAGCCCAGAGCGCTACCTCTCAGCTAGGCCCCCGCCCCCCAGAAAGGGTGGAAACCTCTACCAAATCCTGAAGGAAAGACACCTCGGGGAAGAGGATGCAGAGTGGGCCATAGCGTGTGTGTGATTTGGGCTTTATGTCCTGTATTTCTGCACCAGTTGGGCTAATTAGGACAGGCAAAGACCATGGCAATGAGACGAAGGACGAAACAGCCATCCAACTTAGGCTCGACTGGGAATCGAACACGGGACCCAGTGGTTGGTAGCCCAGAGCACTACCTCTGAGCTAGGCCCCCGCCCCCAGAGTGGGCCATATGGACTTGTCCCACTGGCAGGAATGCCAAACTAAAGGCAAATGCATTTTTCAAAAACCCAGAATTCAAGCATAGGCTCAGGATGAACCCAGGCCTAGCCAGACGATTGGACAGCTGGAACTAAGGAGAACATGAGATTGGTCGAGACCATTCTGGACCGAAAGACAGCACAAGGCATGAATTTTGTCGGAGCACTCAGGGACTCGGTTAACAAGTATCTAGCTCATAATGTAACTGACATAACTGAAGCCCTGGATGAAATAACCATCCAACTTACGCTCGACCGATGAATTAACCCCAGAACCTAGCGGTTGGAAGCACCGAGCGCTACCTCCATTGATATTAATACCATTGTTGAATGTATTCATATTTTGATGAGTCACATGCTGTATTTGCTGAGCATTTTAATATGGAAACAATTCACCATTTCAGTTCCAAATATGAATTCTCAAATCATTGATATTGGTACCATTGTAGAAGTACAACACTTATATTTTGATGATAGTCACATGCTGTATTTGCTGAGCATTTTAATATTGAAACAATTTACTATTTCAGTTCCCAATAGAAGTTCTCAAATCATTGATATTGTTGAATGTATTCATATTTTGATGATAGTCACATGCTGTATTTGCTGAGCATTTTAATATGGAAACAATTTACCATTTTAGTTCCCGATATAAGTTCTGAAGTCATTGATATTGATCAATTTCCGTCTGAAGTGGAGCATAGTAAACGCTGCCGTGTGTCTTCAGAAGACAGCAGTTTTGACTATGAAGATTCTGAAGAAGATAAATTGAACTTCTCCCCCGCTGATTATAACATCGACAAGACCAAGGAATATATGTACTTTGAACCACCAGGGGGCGAGTAGTATCAGCATTGTGGATCTCGTGCATCAAGGTGTTGTTCACTGATTTGTAGAACGTTTTTCTGTTTGCCATTTCTTGGATTGTATGGCGGAGTGATGGAGAACCTTAAGTAACAAGTTCATTAGTACAAGCTTCCTCTGTAGTGGAGGAGAGTGCTGCAAAAATGCTGCCCACAGCATCACAAAGTGAACCATTGGCGCCAATGTGCACTGAGCATGCGCGACAGGAAGTGCAGAATGTAAACAAAAACAAACCCAACCATGTGGCTGACGAAGTACCCGTGATTGTGAACGATTTGCTGTGTTTCTGCTTGAAGAAACTTGATTATATGCCTGCGGGAACTGTTCATAAACTATGCATTGACTTTTATACTGAAGAAGTTGTCACTGAGGCCAGCAAGGTGCTGTATGACTCATTTGGTGATCCTGACGAGAGGGATGAAAGATACAAGAGAAGGATAGGAGATAAAAAGAAGACCTCCACTATGGATGATATTCTGTTTCTTCTGCACCAAGCTGCCAGTTAAATTCGTAATTGAAAACCCTGACAATGTACCTAAGGTAACCTTCAAGGACCTAGACTGCAGTGTGCTCCTCTCAAAACTGGAGGGGATGTATCAAGAAATTTACTCTTTAAAAAGGAGCTTCAATGTACAAACGGGCATCAATGAAAGTCTGTCTGGTCTTCTACATGATCAAACTACCAGAGTGAAGACCTGTGAAGAAAATATGGCCTCACTGCAGGACATCTTTGGAAAACTCATGCGAAAATTAGATGAATGGCCACTTCCATCTGAGTCAGAGTGGCCTAAGGATAGAGTGATATCTACTAAACTGGAGGCCCCTAGGCTTACCTTCGCCAAAGCACTTCAAAAGAATACAGAAAAGACGACTGTGGAAACTCACGTTCCGTCTACTTCACGTCAGACTCCAGGTGCCCAGTCTCTGCATAATAAGGAGTGGGAGCAAGTCTCCAGGAGACCGCTACGCAAAAAGATGGCAGTCGTAGGCAAGGCTAAGAATGTGCCTTTCAGTGGAGCACAACCCTTTGCCAATGTGTTTGCTACCAGACTTGCCCCAGACCTGGAGGCGGATACGCTGAAGAAGTACCTAGAGGAGAGCCTGAATGTCAAACTGACACTTGAGCTAGTCAAGAGAACTGACTGGCACTCTACGTGGCACATCATGTGCAGGTGCAAAGAACGTGAAAAATTCCTCTGTCCAGAATTATGGCCTGAAAATGCCTTAGTTCGTTGGTGGCGAAAGGATAAAACCAATGGAAAAAATGGCGGTCATCAGAATTTGGCCGAATCTCAACTGAATTCAAGCAGGTATACTCAAGTTAATGATGAAACTCAAGAAACATCCTTGAAACAGCTCAACTTCGAAAATCTTACGGATGACAATGATGGTATTGCGATAGACAAATCACCCTCAAACTGAGAGTAGTCAGTTATAACTGTCGGGGACTTCCAAGAAGTCCATCCAAGCTATGGGAGAGACCTGGTCTGGATTCCCTTTTGCATGAACACTCCAATGACATCATCTGTCTGCAAGAGACCTGGTTGGCTAAACAAGATCTGCATATAATTAACAACTTACACAATGAATATCGAGGCACAGGCAGTGCAAGTACTGACTATGCAAATGGAATAGATTATGGCCGATCCTCTGGTGGGGTAGCTATACTGTGGAGGGACGGTCTGGACAGCCTAATATCTGTGGTGGACACTTCATTGGATTGGCTATGTGGTATACAAATTACTCTTGGTGCTAAAAAACATGTGATATTTTGTGTATACATGCCCTACGAAAAGAAAGAAAATGAGGAAACTTATATGGATAATCTTGGTGCTATTCTCTCTTTACTTGGGGCCGAAAGGTGTACCTCTGTACACATTGTTGGTGACTAGAATGCCGACACCAGTAACACGAATTCATTATTTGGGGGACTTCTTCAAACTTTCTGCCATGAGAATGATCTAGTACTCTCCTCTGGAATTAGGCTACCACCCGACAGCTACTCCTACCTAAGTGAGGCATGGGGTACCACATCAATGATCGATCACTGTGTCTCTACTCAGGATGCTCACAGTATAATTGACAATATGGTTATTGATTATGGCAGGAGCTGCGGTGATCATTTCCCTGTTATCATGGATATTCAAGTAGACAACTTATCCGAGTTAGATAATGATTGCAATAGCTTGGATGCTAAAATTAAATGGAGCACCCTATCATGTGATAGTTTATTTAACTATCACATGAGGACCGACTCATTACTAGGTGATGTTGTTTTACCAGTGGAAGCTTTAAACTGTAATAATATGCACTGCGAAAATAGCCTGCACCGACATGAGCTCACCTTGTTGTATGACAGCATTGTGGATGCTCTGTATACCTCTGGTGACATACTTGTAAACAACCGATCAGGTCGGGCAACTGCTAAACCTTGCTGGTCTGACATCGCTCATGATGTTTACAGTATATCCAGAAAGCACTTCCTTACCTGGCGTAATGCAGGTAGCCCTAGACAAGGAGAACTATATGACATGATGAGATCGACTCGTGCAAGAAGTAAATTGGCTATTCGTTACCTCAAGCGGCATGAAGCTACCCTGCGAAGCGACATTTTGGCAAGAAAGCTCATGGACTCCAGCCCAAGGAAGTTCTGGGATGAAATAAAAAAAATGAACAATAGTAACACTCCTTTGCCAAAAAATGTGGATGGTGTCAATGGACAGTACAACATAGCAAATATGTGGAAATCTCACTATCAGAGCTTGTTTAACTGTCTACAGACTGCAAAATCTGTTAATTATGTGGTTGACTCTGACCCTGTTCCTTGTGTAACTGCTGATGATATTAGATAATTTGTTTATAAAATGGACGATGATAAATCAAACGGTATTGATGGACTTTATGCTGAAAACCTTAAATATGCTAGCCCAAGGCTTTTCGTCTTGTTAGCCATGTGTATATCTGGCATGTTTGTGCATGGTTTTCTACCTGAATCAATGTTCAATGTAATCCTTGTTCCTGTTATAAAGGACAAAGCCAAGAAAATTGGCAGTACTGACAATTATAGACCAATAGCTCTTGCCAATGTTAGACAAGGGGGAGTGTTGTCACCATTTCTATTCAATGTCTATATGGATGATCTTAGTAGTATACTTAATCAACAGCAAACAGGATGCACAATTGGTGATACAGTTATTAACTATCTCATGTATGCTGATGACCTTGTCCTTATTTCATCCTCAGCCTCAGGGCTCCAAAAATTAATTGATGAATGTTCTACCTATGGCTCCGCCCATGACATCAAGTACAATTGTAATAAAAGTGCAATCTTGGTGGTAAGGAGTTCGTACATAATGCATGTTACTCTGCCTTCTTTCAGCATTAGCCATGATTTAATTAAGGAAGTAGATCATGTTAAGTATTTGGGACATATAACTTCAAATGCATCTGATGACATGGATATATTGAGACAATGTAGAAGCTTGTACATTCAGTGTAATGTTCTTGTTCGTAAATTTTTTATGTGTTCGAGTACTGTTAAGAAAATCTTATTTAAATCCTATTGTTATCCCATGTACACATGTTACTTGTGGCGCAGATACAATATGTCTACCCTTAAAAAGCTAAGGGTGGCTTATAACAATGCATTTCGCGGTCTGATGGGCTATCCCAAGTATTGTAGTGCTAGTCTAATGTTCACTAGTCATAGAGTTAGCACATTTGAAGCAGTTATTAGAAATTTTGTCTATAAATTTAGTGAAAGGATCAACAGGTCTGAATATAGTATTATTATGAATGTTATTAGTAGTGACGCCTTTTGGCAATCTTACATTAGAAGACATTGTTATATTTGTATTGGACGAGCAGTTGAGTTGCTTCGTACTGTTGTTTTGTGAATTCGTTTTTACAGTGCCTTACATTAATACTCAGTAGTTAGGTAGTTATTAGAAGATATGGACCCCCATATATTGTACCTAATGTATGTGTGTGTGTCTGCAATAAAGATTAATAATAATAATATTGTTGAATGTATTCATATTTTGATGATAGTCACATGCTGTATTTGCTGAGCATTTTAATATTGAAACAATTTACTATTTCAGTTCTCAATATAAGTTCTGAAATCATTGATATTGATACTATTGTTGAATGTATTCATATTTTGATGATAGTCACATGCTGTATTTGCGGAGCATTTTAATATTGCATTGGTTGCTGAGATGGGTGCCTAAAATCAGACACTGATTGTACTGCGGAATGTATTACAATAACATTTTGACAAAAAGCAAATGAACCATCAGGTAGTTTTCAAATTCAGAACTTTATCTGAGCTTGTACACAAGCAATATGCAAGTCAATCACATTATTGCATATACTTACCATACAGGTATAACGAATGTATAAATTATTGTTATAAATGTCAATTAATTATAACATAACATGATACTATCATGATTAATATTCCATATTCTACAGCATAATTGAAACAGATAATACACTGTAAATAAATAAAACTTGGCAAACCAAACAATACTGTTCAACAAATTTAAATTCCTAATAATCATTAGCTCTGGCGAATCACATTCCATGATTTAGATTTCTTCGTTTCTTCATTCTCTGGACCAAGGAAAGATGTCGAGCTCACTCTGTTTCCCGGTGACAAATATCTAAGATAACGAAAAAATGTACAACATCCCATGAAATGTATCAGAGTTGTTACTACACCCTCTGCTGTTGGCATCTGGCAGCGATGCAAATGAGCTAGAAAACATCATCACTTCATACCAATGTATATTTCTAATTGTTCAATCATCCTTATTTGTTAATGTACTCCTTAATTGTAAATGTACTCTCTTTATTATTAAAGTGATATCACTAAGATGTTCTTTTCGAAATAGTCTCAGTCAAAAAATACAACAACAAAAAAACGGTTAAGGCACTTGCTTATCAAATTTCAAGTTATATCAATCTGAGTTCACAATTTTCAACCTTGTAAGGTTTCATTAGATTTAAATATTTACTTAAAGCATATATACAGTGAACAGGCAAATCCAGTATTTATGGCAACTGTTGAACAAAATACTCAAGTCTTAAGGTTTACTGACACACTGTACATAAATGACCAATTAATTCCATTGCAGCTTCTACACAATACACCAGAGGGCATCTCAGTCAATATCTACGGAAGCGCCATCAGTGACTGTTCAAGGATTTTCGGTACTACCACTCACACTAGGCTTACCACTCATACTTACTTGTCTGAAACTTGTACGATATCTTCTTTAGACACTGTGAATAACTGTCGTCTGTGACCTTGTCGCATGTCATCGTCAATACCATACAAAAATTGCCTTAAACCCCTGGAACCAGGTGGGACGGGAGCGTCAACCTTAAAATAAAGGAATTTTGCTTTTATTTGCTGAAGTAATTACAATGTATCATCTGCGGTTAATAACCCAGGTTTATTTCTTTCACCCCTGGCTCAGATCTTGGCGAAACATTGCTTATAAAATTAACTGTCATAAAATAAACCGACAATTCCATCATATTGACACTCAAGTTCATAGTTAGGTCTAACCTCATTCAGACTAAATTTTTGTTGTATCTTTGCACTTTAATGGATCAATTTTAATTTATTGTCTTATTCATAGTGAAGCTTCATCAATTTGCAGGACTAGTTGAGACAAGGCACAATGCTGACATCAGCCATAGATATTACACTAAGTTACACAATTAATGAATTACCCATGGGTGGGTTGATTCTACTACTTGCCCAAAAACAGAGACTGATTACGAAGCAATGCTAATTGAATATCTCACGCAATCATCATCCAGCCTCTTATACTGAGATTATGGCTCATTTGGTTGTGTTCTCGGCCAATGAAATGCACCCAGAACCTCCACAGAAGCAGGCAAATGCTAAAACCATAGTCTAGAACTCTTCACATTTAACTAAATGTGCCACATAATTATACACTAAGCACAAGCCATCCCTATTACAAAATTCATACCTGCGCAAAGACGGCCAACTTAGCTTCATCCAAATCCTGTTGAGTAAAACCTCCACCAGTTGCCCAGGATACCGCTTTCTCAAATGTTTGTAATGTCTTCATAGAATTTGGATCCCTAGCGAACGGAAACATTTAAATTTTATCGAAGATTCAATCACATCACAGGCACTGGCCAGCCTACATAATATCATGGAAATATGCAGTATAAGATAATTACCACAATGACCTAACCAAAATGACCTGACCCCCGACTTGCAAGCGGGGCAAGTGTTTTTCTTACGTCCCCGGGTATAACCGCTAAAGTTAGTAGCCATTTCTAACCAATCGGAGGTCTTAATTACCTGTAAGAATAGAAGCTGAAAGCCCCAGGTTCACCAGATCTTGCACCTCCTCCGTACGCTCCTCCTTTCTCCCTGATTTCTCGATGCAGGAATTTGTTCGTCATTAAGCGCCCGAGGATTTTTAAACTGAATAAAAGAAGCAGTATATTTGTATTCAATATAAAATATGTAGGACCCACTTACAGCAAGATATTAGGCACTATAGTAAGTTTTAGTTATAAGCAAGTTTCATTACATGTAATTAATTCAGTGTGAAAGAAAAAAATCCTGGACAATAATCTTGCTGTAAAATATCACTTAAGGGCGCAGCAATACACCAGGTGGTGCATGTGAATATTTGACCTGTGGTGACACCTGTTGCAATAAAGGGACTTGATCAAGTGGTATCCAAGCACATGGCTTATTATTCTTGCTCTGCTTTAAGAGGCTTTTACCAGCTCTTTACACTGACTTTGTTACAAACGTGCTCATCATAAAATGGATCTGAATGTATTACACAGCCACACACATCTAATTTCATCAACATGCAGTGCCCAGCAACGGGAACTTTAACAATTTAGGAAATACAATTATCTTACCTGGCAAAATCTTTGTGTGTATATGGCACAGTCTGAACACTTCTGCTCAAATAGTGTACTTGGAACGGTAGTTCAAAATGAGTATTTACACCTTCTTTGGGATACTGGTCGGTGGTCTAAAAAGCAATTTAAAATTTGCATAAGGCCACGGTTTTTTTGATCTTATGTTTCTCGGAAGTTTCTCGGACTGTTTTTCATGAGACGGTCAGTCAGAAAATCAAAAAAATCCCCAGAAAGTGTTTTTTTTCTTCATAAATTAACACAGGTGATGCGATACTTTGAGATGCAATACTCATATTTGCCCAGACAATTGTTGATTTATTAATTGAGCGGCACTGCAAAAGTTTGGCCGGCGGTGTCGAGAAACGAAAGATCAAAAAACCATCGCCTTATAAACACTGGCAAAGTTTGCAAATTGAGTGGTTTTCATTAAGTTTTCTATAGCACATAAGAAACTAGAAACTTCTAATATCAGGGTTTCCACAGAAATCATGAAATTAAATTCCATGATTTTTCCATGACCATCCACAGAATTTCCCTGACTTTTGACAAAAGCTGTACAACAAGATCAACGATTGCAAACTATAAAGGCCTCCACACACCCCTTACAGCCGTCTTTAAAACCTATTTTATTGCCGACAATGCTTCTTTTCTTGTCTTTCTAAAATTCCATGACTTTTCCATGACGTTTTAAAAATTTCTAAAATTCCATGACTTTAATGACGTCATGACAACCAATTTTCCCAAGATTTTCCATGACTGTGGAAACCCTAAATATTCTAAATAGTATTAAAGGAGTGACCTGTACATGGCAGGTGATGTCAAATGCTTTTAAAATTAGTAGTAGTAGGATAAACAACTACATAGATCCCAATCTCCCACTGACAACACAAATGCACACTTCACGGCAATCTGTCCCGTAAGAAGTAATTGATTTTGGCAATGTCTATTAGTTCCTTTACGTCATCGTTACGAGAAAATACAATTTTTACAGCGAATCATAAAAGCTCTATGTAGCCTCTACCTGCTTCTAATTTTCACTTTTATTATTTCATCTTGCATCGTGTAATAAGCATACATAATAAAAACCTAAAACTCTGCATACCTTTGTATACTTTGACTTCAATGAATTTCCAGATGCTTCTAGTCGTTCAATGAATCTCTCTGTGAGTTTTGTGGCCTTTTCCATGTATTTTGGTGTAGCATTTACAGAACAACGTAAATTATCCCTTATCAATAGCTGCCTGCCTATTTTCTTCAAGTTATTAATGATAGGTGATAAATCGGACATCTCCGCAATGTTCTTCATTAATGTAACCTGCAAATAAATCATCAGCAAATCTTACATGAAGATAACACAAGGCATAAACCTAGCCATAATTATATTGAAAATAATTGAATCTCATCATACATTTGTTATATTATAAATAGCTTCGTAAATCATTCTTTCAGATGAATATTAGTAATTAATCAATTGTCCTGATTTTGCTTTAGATTGCTCGGATGATCAATGCTAGTTTTGACAGATATTCAGTGTCAAAGGGAAATATTATACTTGCTAACAATCAGCAGAAATTCCCACATATCTGCACAAACCAGTCATATGCTAATTCAGAAAAAAATTGCATAAATTTTGCTGGACCATGCCGGTATTAGTTCCTTTGTATTTATCATTAAGTAGGAATCATAGAACAAGATATGAAATAGCCTATGACAGCCTCAATCTTTCCATGGAAGGCAATGTCGTCAGGCAGTCACTATTGTCTTAGAAGATATTAAAACAATTTTTGACGCCTCCTAAGCTTCTAAACAATGATAAAGGCTGTTTCATTTTAAAAAGAGGGGGGGTGAACAAGAAGGTTTTTTAAAAAAGCAGTGGAGGGGGAGGAGGGTGGTTGACCAGTAATTTCCTAATACCTTAACGCAGAAAAAAGAGGTGGTGGGGGGTGGGCAGAGGTCCGGAAGTTTTCCTGTCCACCACATCCCCCCCCCCCTTTTTAAATGGAACAGCCCTTAAAAAACAATTCACACCTGAGACATGCCTCCCATCTCCTCTTTCAGATGACAACTTGCTGATAAGGAACTGGCCGAGTGGGTCATGGCGTAAGAATGACCAGCGTCCACTACACTGCTGGACAATTCCGCTGCACTCATCATGATCAACGTTTTCAAGCGGTCAGTGTCTCCAAGGTGTACTCTGAAATGTGCACTTACATGATTATAATCGCAACCACATGGAATTGATGTTAGGTCTCTTATTACAGCTACATGACTGAGGAACAGATCCGTTTAAAGTGATACTCCTTGAATCCATCTAAAAAAATTACCCATTTCCTTTCTCCCAGAAAGTACTCACAATAGTTTGCAGTGACTGTCTAGTGTTATTACAGCAGGTTTTCATTAATATTTTTGGTCAAGAGTGACAGTTACAAAAATCATCCACTCAGAGCCATCTTCCTGTCACCAAGTGGGTCAGCACTGGTCAGTGGGAGCTGCAAGAATTTTGTAAACATGGCAACCTGGTGAGTCACCAGAGTCCAGGCAACTTTAAATTTGACCTAGTTCTATTGGTGGGCCACCTATAGAAAATAGAGGGCTAATTACTCCTTAATTAATAGAGATGACTTGATAGAATGCTTGTGATAGAAATCTGTTGTCATATACAAGAGTGTAATGGCATTAACTCTGGGAATTTAGTTGAGGCCATATTTTTTACATGGGATTGAAGGAGTATCACTTTAATGAGACAATATTAAAGACACATTTTAAACCCGCTCGTGTGACCACTTGTTCCACAATTTAACTGCCCGCCATGTTGTTCCTCAGAAATGCACATGACAGAAGAATGTCTTAGAATTTTCTTCATAAAGGGATACTTATTTCAAATATCGAATAGCATCCATGCTGTGAAAAGTGAAATTTTCACCCATTATCACTCAAGAGTCATCCCTCGCCCTGTAGTCAAAGTAACACAATTGATGGAGAACCGAGGTTCCTCCATCAAAAATTGTTCAAGGGAAAACATTCGTTATATCGAAAGACGTCAAATTGGTACAAAAATAAAATATATATATCAAATATTTTTTGGAGTGAATAACATACGCAATCTTCAAGAGATTTAAAACTATTTAGAAAGAATATTTCATAATGCAGACATAAAATATCAAGTCAACTTAAATAGGACTATAGCTATTACACATAAACACATCTAACTGAACTTACACGAAAACATTCCACAATTCTACAAATATTTCCAACACTTTCTTAATCCATGTAAAGATTGTGTACAGAATATTTTTTTATGTAAATGATGTATGTACCTATATTTATTAATGTGTAACTATGTGGTTTATTATCCCATGACCACAATGTTCTCCCCACGAGTTAAAACAAAAACTTGCAAAGCTTTAGAAAAGCACTGGAGAAATTATACGATACAAAAGTATTACAAATGCTTGTAGAACATTATGAGAAATTGCATTAAAGTTAAAAAAACAATCATTTTTTGGTAGATAGCGTAGATATCATTAGCAAGCTGAATATTACGTTGAGATGTGTCAGAAACTAAGAAACATGGTAAGTTCTTCATATAGTCAAACACGGATTACTAAACAACATTTATTAGCGTGTGCATCACAAACAAATCGGTTCTTAATTTGTGTAAATCACTCATACAAATACTGTGGAACCTCGCAATTAAAATCACCCATTATTAAGATCTCATCAGTTAGGCCATTCTTAAATATTCCTGTTGCGGGTTACGCGACCGTATAGAACATATCAATGCGTATACATGACAAGGCTGTTCCTTGCTTTTTTTTGTTTTTTTAGTTTCCAATCTGGTTCGAGAATATTCTTCTTAGGTAAAAAAAATAAAAAAATTCCTACCTACCTGATGGGTTTTTCGAGGTGTCATGTAAACCCGCAACAGAAATATTTTTAAGACAGGCCTTATAAGACTACTAGTTATTATACTGGGTCACAAATATAAAGTAAATATAATTGTACAACGCCACACTTATTTGATCTTTAGCTTCTTGGATCTCCTCAGAGCAATTTTTAAGGGTCGGGTCAGTCAAAAATTTAAAAAATAATAATAAAATTTCCGTCATTTCTGAGACATTTAAATACTTGATTTCTGGGAGTTATAAGGTTCTCATAAAATTACAAAAACATTTTGACTTGTTATTTTATTTTCTGTTGGCACATTACTCATCACGTCAGTGGATCCGATAAGCTACAAATTAAATAAGAGTCGCCGAAGTTTGGAAATTATAACAATCTCCATATTTTTCAGTGATTTTATTTTTTTAGAGTTCTCTAAATTGAGCGATTCCACAGCATGAATACATCTCATCTTGGTTGTAAATATCAATCACGAATACAAAAAGCTAATCAATAGTAACTCACGGATGCCTTCATTGGTTAATACGGAAAGAAGGAACATAATGTAGTACGCCTAGATTTAAAGTTTCATTATCAAAAATATCTTTCGGACGTTTGATAGCAATAATCAAAAAGCTTACCCGTTAAATATTTCGAACCACAAATTCATCATCTTTTCAAAATTGCGGTCCAGAGAATATGATGAAAGTACGACACCCTAGGAAAAACAAAGATTGTCAAATCACAATATGAAAAATATCCTGTTACGTTCTCACACTTACATTTTTTCAAATTAATTTTTTCTCTACAGTCCAATTTTTAGTAATCATTGAAAAAGGTCATACAATTCACCACACACAACAAACACCATTGTAAAGCAACACCCGCAAAAGTTAACAAGTTCTACGAAACAAATTACTGTACTGCAGTTCAGCCTTAAACTTCCGTTAAAACACTCTTGGTGAATACATTGTTCAGCATCTTTCAAAATCATATGAATACTTCTGAGTGATTCCAAAAATTATGAACATTAGTCCACACCATGTTACACATTTACCCCATGGGTGGGGGTATTTTACTTGCCTAAACCACCTAGTACAAGGCACCTCTAATTCAACGTCTAATGCAATCGACATCCATCTCAGATGTAGCTCATAAAGAATGCCCGGGGCCCTGGGCCTGAACCCAGGTCCCTTGACCTTCAGCAGAACTGGCCAATGTGGAATTGGCAGATGCCTTAACCATTAAGCCATCCAGCTTCTTACTATAAGTAATTAATCAGGTCCAAATCATGATACCAACCTGTTCGTATAATTTGCTATCACTAAAATGGTCCGATATGTGAGGAGAAGCAGACATTCCTCCTGTGTAGAGATCCATCTGTTGAGAAAGTTCACGGAAATCCATCATTCCGGCCCCCATTCTTTAGACGAAAATAAAAAAGACAGTTTAGTATAGATTTACTAATGTATTTATCAACTAACTATCTTTATATATGATCTGTATGTACATAAGTCACTATAATAAAGCTTAACAACAACAACAACATACGAGTAACACAAGTCGTCAACGTATCTAGAATTCTTTATGATTGGATGCAAACACAATGATGAAAATTAATGTTGCCAGTACTTTAATATCTTAATTGCAAATACAATGTAAATCATACGATGGCGCTGTGAGCCTGTGATCATTATTTCTCATTTATGTGTCATGAAAGAAACAGGCCGAAAATTGCTTTTTTTGCAAATTTGTTTAGGCTCAGACAGATTTTTTTATTCAGAGTATAGGTCCACTATGTAAAATGTGATCTTTTTGTTCCACTTGATGACATAATGTCACATTCAGATTATCCACGAAATGAGTTTGCAACTCTCAACAAACACAATTTCATGCATCATTGACTATCTTCTAACTCGATGACAAATGTGTAATAAATGTTCATTAAAGTATATTTTAAGTGACAAACTTCAATGTCATGGAGTATCTCAATACTGTCAAGTGAATCTCTGAGTAGGTTGTCATCGATGTGCTGTATATCAACCCTCAATTATCCGCACACCTTCGTCCCCCAGTTAACTAAAATATTGATATCGATATAGAAAAATCGACAAAATCCATGTTTCGATTCTTTGTTTATCCTCTATAATTGTACATTTGTGCCATGATGAGCATTTGACTACACAACCCCCACCCCAAATTGCAAACTGATTGCCTAACAAATTGGCCTAGTAGTTATCACATTAAAGGTAAATGGTTTCACATTGACTTAAGAGTTATATTCCTGTGACTAGTGATTCCATTTTTAACTGGAAATGCTGATTTTACAAAATTTGAGGGAATTTGTGGGATTTTGTGATATTGCAATATGAAAAGTTGAATACTGATATCGAATAAAAAAATTGTTATCAATGACAACCCTATCTCTTAGCAATATATATAATCTGGTAACTTACTTTGTTACTACTGATGTAAACAGAGGTATGTAAGGTTTCAACTCATCCGACAAACCAGCTATGTTAGACACTGCACGGAAGTACACCACACCATTTGTAGGCTGAGCAGAGAGCTGGATTGGTATATTTTCTAAAATAAATTATTAATAATAATAATAAACAGGAGAACATTCAAATAACTAATGTATTGTATTGTATCAAAGCTACTGGTCTGTGCAGCGTAGTCAGTTTATATGACCAGCTGTTGAGGCAGACGTTATGATGAGACAACAGTTTCGAGTCATTGTAACGGTAACTTGCCTATAATCTTAATAATAAATAAATGTTGCAGAAAAGGAGATTTTTATTTTGTGTGTCCAAAACACTGCAATTTATTGGCTAAGTGATGCTCTTTTTTTGAAGTTTTTCCTTTTTTTTCATTGGCAAATTTGCAGAGATTCTCCTCAATGGCGATTCAAAATGGTTAGCCTTTCTATTTTCAAACAACACAAAACTACGACAAAGATTCTACCTTACTCAAATCGACTGAGCAGATTACATGAAGTAACTAGCAATCTGGATTTCGGTAGAATCCCCGTCAAACTGAAACTTACATGTGTTACGTACAATTCCTAGACTTTTATGCAGAAAATACATTACTTACTTGCTTCGATAGTCTCGGTATCAATAGGAGTTATCGATGATGGAATATCCATGATCTTCAAGGTCGGAAGACAAGATAAATCCTCTTCCTTGTTTTGGACTTCAACAAGTTCCAGGCCTAAACAGTTACAAATGAAAGGGTTTGTCAAAATTCCATGATTTCATTAAAAGATAAATGTAAGTCTTAATTTGATGTCTTTAATTGTTGACTAAACAACCTTTAATTCACTAATTTGATATACACCATCAGGCATGAGCCTTTCTCAACTGACTGGGAGTATACAGCCATCATAGAGAATTTGTAAGTAAATCAATAATTTGATTCAAGCCAATTAACAACACACACTGACCTTGACTATATAATCGGTCTTTTTCCTTCCCAGATAATTTCTCAACCGTTTCTTGCAACATGCTATTTTCCTGTTCTTGACGTTTGGCTTCAAATTGTTCATCTGGTCTCATGACTAAAGTTAATTTATGACTATTGTCCTACAAGAAAAACATTTGACAATGACAAAAAAAAGCTAAAGTGATTGGGACTTAACATTCTTGTAAAACATAGGCTGCTGCTGCAGATTACCCTCAGCAAATCTGACCTCACCTTGAAATATTTCTTGACAATTTTCTGCAGGTACTGAGGATCATCAGCCATATTCTTCTTGAACATGTTCACATATTTTGTTACTTGGATGTTTTCAGTCGGGTCGGCATCATGGATCCAGGAACCTATCAGTTGCTGTAAAATTAGGAAACAATATAAGGGAAAATAAATTTACAGCTTATCTGCAAATTCCGTTCTCACAAGGTAAATACCAAATGGTGAGTTAATTAAACGTGAACTCTTAAAATTTTAGTATCTTTTTGTCTAGTTTGAACTTCAAATTTAGTTTATACATACCACTCCCAGGTTAAGTCCAAATCGACTAGATTGGTGCTTTTGATTCAATTCTATCTTATGAAGCAAAGCATTGATTCGATCCTGCTCAAAACCAGTTCTGAAATTCAATTAAATATGCTACAAAAACTGACTAAAAAACCCAACTCATTTTTTTCATTCTTCAGCGCTAAAGAAATAACCATGAAAATATAGTGTTAACTGTTATCCTTTGAGTAATACCATATACATACTCGATGACTTCGTCAAACGTCTTCTCGATGATTTCTTTCACTTTTTCAACGTCGTTGTCATGGATACCCTGCAGGCCGACTGAAAAGGAGGCTTCTTTTGTGTAGCCATCATACCTAAAATTCATTAAACATGTTAGCAATTATAATTCCGTACGTAATCATATGTTACGTTAAGTACAGCTTCCATAAATAAGCATGGCACAATACACAACAGTTTCAGTAACAGAAGTTCGGGGCCATTCGAGCACACTGCCTGACAGCGAAGTTGGATGAGGGTCACAGTACATGAATGCAGATTTTGGGTGCTATGGATGGGACCAGGCTAAAAATTAGGCATCTCTAATATTCAACACTCTCTCTCTTGAGAGAATCAGCACTAATAGCCCATGCTAATTCGCAAAAGTAATGAATGACACCATATTTTCATAATTCACATCTATGTTACAAAACAAGCTCTAAATACACAAATGATACCTCTATTTGTTGAGGTCATCTCAGCTCTAAGCTGAAATAATTGTTATAAAAGGTGATAATAGATAAAATTTCAGTAATAATGGAAGTAACATTTGTCTCAATTTTTCTCTTGGAAGAGAATCAGCCATTAAATAGGGTTAACATAGTATTTACCGACATACAGTCATCATGGTCACACCAAGAAATATTCAGACAATTCAAAATTTTATGCAACTTTCACAGAGGCACTGGATTCCATGGTATCATCCTCGTGTATATATGTCAACAGCTGTCAGTGGCTGTGATTGCAATGCATTTTCCAATATAGTTTACAAGTTATGGAAGGTGTTTTATTAGTTAAAAGTCACAAGTATCTGAATATATTTTGGTTGGACTGTAAAAAAACGCATACCCAAGGACGGGAGAGTAATCTGATCCTATGTTAGCCTCGATCAACGACCGATAAAACGGAGCCTTTTCACCGTGAACCAGAAGAGTAGATACAAAACTTAAGACGTACGATTCATAAATTGATGTAGTTCTGGAAAAGAAAGGATAAAATGAAAGTGTTAGGAGTTAATTTTGTTCATAACATTTGTAACAACATTACATTACAGCAGCACTCCACGATCACATTCATCCATAAATATATTTCCTAAGAACAAGCTTGATTATGTGACATTACAGCATAAATCTACAAATACATTCCCACAGGAATCCATATCATTGAAAAGGTTTTCATATGAATATCAGAATTCTCTAAATGATTTGCCTCTTAGTCATAATTTTGGGGCCCAAAACGAGGTCCTAAAATTGAGGTGGTCTTAATATTAGTAGGTTTTAAATGACATGTTCCACTGTTAATAGATTGAGCTTACAAATTTTTGTGTCTAGGAGTATCATATTTAATGGCAAGGTCTCTTCCTATATTTTGACATTCAAATTTATCCACAGATCTGTCATTGAACTACATACCATAATCTGTGATTTAAAACTATGAAATCGCTAAGTTAAAACTCGATACTTACGGTTCTAACAGATAACTAACAGCAACAGTTGTCTGTTTGTTTGGATCTGGTGCCATCGGATCTGGGGCACAAGTTATTGCATTTTCTCTCTGAAAAAAACCGTTGTGACTTAATTCATATTTCTCCTCATAATTATGATAATCAGGTGATGATCACAGAAATCAGCCGGCAGTTTTAACACATGAAATATGCGGTATACTAGTGAAAGGTAGGTAACACACTAGAGATTTGGCTGGATGGGAACACTCGGGTGACAGGAGAAGACCTCTGATTGGCGAGGAATCCGAATAGGCAGACAGGAGCCACCTGCTTTTTCATACAAAATGGGGTCTGATCATGTTCGACAGGCAAGTGTTCTCAATCTCAGCAGACTGTAAAACCTTCTCTTCATTGGGCCAGCCTTTAAAATATTTGTTGCGGGTTACAAGACACTTAAAAAACCCATCAGGTAGGTAGATTTTTTTATTGATTTTTTTTACTTCATTCAACTAACCGGCAGAGCCCAGCGCTACCGCAAGAACAGAAAACAATTTTATATTTGATTAAAAAAAAAAGTTCGATACGGCCGCGTAACCCGCAACAAGAATATTTTTAAGAATGGTCTCAACATCGAATGCGTCATCATTATACCGTGATCCATAATATTCCGTGATCACCTGCTACGTCTCCTTGTTGATATCGCTCAGTTGATTTGTCACGGCATTGAAAGAGAAGCTGTTGTAACTGATAATATACAACAGGTGGCAGCACCTTACAGATCTGCTGTCTGTGGATCACAGCAAACTGACAACGCACGCTCTACGACGTACAATAACTCTAAAACACTGGCTCGTTGCTCACGACCTGTGTGACGATTAATGAAAGTAATAGAAGTTATAAACAAGAGCACTTACTGGTGATGTCCATCTTATTTCATTCTTTACTTCAGTATCCGGAGAAATGTTATCGAATTTACTCAACATATTGTCGTTAATAAACTGCAGGTGCTCTTCAAGTGGAGAATCTCCGTAAGTGTAAAACCTGGTATCAAAGTGAAAAATTTCTATTAATTGAATATTTCCCATTACTTAATAGGAAAAATACTCCACTTAACACTTTGTGTTGTCACCTCACAGCCCAGTGACTTAATTATGTTCATATTTTGTTCCTTTACTCATCTAAAGTAAATTAATCAATTTCTATTATAGTCCATAGGCTGGCTTATGGTATTAAAGGTCTAACAATGAAATTACAGAATAATTAGATGTTCATGTGCTTGAGTTTTTTGGAATTTGGAATATATATTTATTTTATATACTACAATATACAATACAAACAAAATTTCAACATAAACAATCAAATCATAAATATACAAAAACCTACAAATCATAATATTATTCCTGCGGGAATTTTGAGTTTACGTAATTCTTATTCTGACAACAGGCAATTCAGAAAAATTGCCTAAACTAAAAAAACATGAATCCATTTCTCTTGTATTTTTAAGAGAAGATTTGTTTAAGTCTATACTCAGCCTATTGGCAACATAGCTTAACCAATCATTTTGTTTAACGAGGTAAACTAGCAAAGAATGTCCATAATCAGGTCACTGCCTGTGATGCGAGGACACAGTGTTAAGAATGAAGAAGTTTTTTTTTCAAGTTTACCTGGAATTACTTGGATGATAGTGGCTTTTATGGAAATCCCTCAACTGTTGCCATGACAACTGTGGAATGTTAGCAGGATCTCCCCCGGATACGACTCCATAAGTATGGGACGGCAGCAGAAGACTCTGGTTCCTCATGGCAAACACTTGTTGCGAATTACTCTGCAATAACAAAGTAGCAAATGCAAGTTAATCGGAACACCTCACACCATCTTTAGATATCACGAATTACATTAATTAAAGACAACTTACAAAGACGCCCTTCATTTCGTTATAAACGATTCCTTTAAAGATTATGGGCGAATTCTTGTCATTTACATCAGCATGTTCTAAACGCCATCCTTCTTGCCTGAAACCAAAATATGATAAAATAGTTATTTTCATTTCTTGCTTGGAACATCGACACAATTCGATACAATCTTATGTTCTCTAAAGAATGGTAGGCAAAGCACCAATAAACCCCTGGACCTGGCCCCTGCATATTTTCACTCTTAGGCCAAATGAAATAAATTGTTTCATTTCAATTTCATAGCCCAAAAAAATGCCTTTTCATTCAATAAATATGTATAGTAATTTAGTAATTTATTGGAACTGTTTAAAAAAGCCATACAAAGTACGGGGGGGGGGGGGGGGGGGAGGGGTTCACCTAGGGTTGGTAGGGAAATAACCAGTCATACGGCTCCTCACTACAAAGCCACTGGTGACTGGGACATCATGGTTCTATATATATGTGTCACAGTGACTCTCTTATGACTGTGTTTCATTTCCTTTCTTCTGTACCGATATTTCTCTTTCTGTTATGAATAAATGAGTCTCAAGTCTAAGATCTATAGAATTAAATTCCCTGATAAACGGTAATCATAGGTACGTAGAATAACTTGTGAAGCTTCGAATAAAATCCCAAAAGATTTACCTAAAGTCTAGCTCTGTTAGTCGCGGCACAAACGCAGCATCCAGATACACACTCATAAGATTCTTGTAGTCCTGAGGGTTTTGTGTTGAAAATGGGTACATGGTCCAATCACTCGCTGGAATCACAAAGTGGTGCAAATTAAGGGCTGTAATCCCGTTTAGCATTTGTAACGGTACAAGGATGATGATACAAGTATTGATGATCATCACTATTCATTATAACAATATACATAAATGATATACGTAGAATATTTGTAACTAATACTAGACCCGACGGCTCTCATAATGGAGAAACAGAGGGTGGGTGGGCGATTAGGGCTTTACGTCCTGTATTTCTGCACCACTTGGGCTAATTAGGACAGGCAGAGACCATGGCAATGAGATGATGGATGAAACAGCCATCCAACATAGGCTCGACCGGGAATTGAACCCGGGACCCAGCGGTTGAAAGCCCAGAGTGCTACCTCTGAGCTAGGCCCCCACCTGGAGAAACCCGAGGAGGCTGTAAACACTGGACAAAATATCATAGAGCCCCTAAATAATCCACACGTATGGAGCCATGCCAGATCTCACTCATTCAGAGTCTCACTCATTACTTATTTTGTTACTGTCACTCATGAGTCATGACTCAAAACAATCATATCTACCGGGGCGATCAAGTGGAATCAAAATCGCGACATTTTCCGCCTCTTTTGCTGGCGATTGCATATTGGAACAAGCAACGCAAATGAAGTGTCATACATAAAACGTTTGTGAATATGAGCGATGTTATGAATTTGTCATTAGAAACATTTCCCAGCTCAGGGACAATACTCTCACACTAGAGTGGATGCTAAATTAACCTTCCACATAGTAAAACAATTAATGCAGAGCGGATTTTCATATCAAAGCCTCATTGCTGCTGAGCATACAGAGAATTTCAGGTTGATCAGTTGAGCTGAGTCAGCTCACCCATCAGTAGAGAGTAAACTAACTGTATTAGCGGAAAAACTGGCAGAGTTAGGTTTCTCCGTTAAAAATTCATAAACATAAAATTTTTTATAAACCTACCCGTAAATGCATTCATGAAGGTTGATAAAGACCTATTGAGCATCTTGAAAAATGGATCTCGCACAGGATATTTTTCTGAACCACACAGAGCAGTGTGTTCAAGGATATGAGGGACACCCGTGCTATCCAGTGGAGTGGTGCGAAATGCAACGCTGAAAAATGAACATATTCAAACATCGATGTCGTGAATGACTCAACTGTATAGCCTGTATATATTACATATACTGTAGAAATAAATCTACACAAATTTACAATATGGTTAATATATCACAAGAATAATGAATGCAGCAACAGGGAAATGAAAAAAAAAAGTTACTACAGAAGGTACCAAAAGTTTTCACCCTACCTCCTAAACTTTAGCATGCCATCTTAAAGTGATACTCCTTGAATCTATCTAAACATTGTCCCATTTCCTTTCTCCCAGAAAGTACTCACAATAGTTTGCAGTGACTGTCTAGTGTCATTACAGCAGGTTTTCATTAATATTTAACCCACTAAATCATGGAGCCATCTTCCTGTCACCAAGTGGGTCAGCACTGGTCAGTGGGAGCTGCAAGAATTTTGTAACCATGGCAACCTGGTGAGTCACCAGAGTCCAGGCCACTTTAAATTTGACCTAGTTCTATTGGAAAATAGAGGGCTAATTACTCCTTAATTAATAGAGATGACTTGATAGTATGCTTGTGGTAGAAATCTGTTGTCATATACAAGAGTGTAATGGCATTAACTCTTGGAATTTAGTTGAGGCCATATTTTCTACATGGGATTCAAGGAGTATCACTTTAATAGCATTAAAACCATGCACTTGTCACTATTTTAATGTTTTTTAATGTATGTACACCCTTTTCATGTTGTTAAATAAAGTCTACCTATCTATCTATCTATGTGTATCTACATGCACCTTTAACACATAGTCTGAATTCTGAAAATGTCTCCAAAGCTTCGGGTGAAATAAAATGCAAAAACCAATTTACATCCCTTGGCTTTCAGTTCACAGAATGTGAAAAACTTGGTTTACATTTACAAATTTACTCACCCAAATACATTATCAGAATCCTGTCTATTTATATGCAGATGACGAGCCCCAGTTTTGTCGTGAGATAAGTAGATGGCCGTCAAGTAAAACTCTGGAACAGGCACAACCTGGAACCAATGTATTTATTTCCACAGTGAAGAAAATGCCATATTTTCTAGATTACAAGCCAGATCTATCATAAGCATGATTTTTTAATTTCCGATCATATTGTTTAATATGGGTGGGTAGGTCGGAGAGTTCTTAAGAACCAGAAATTGGGTGTCAAATGTCAATTTTTTGTCAGATTCCTAAAAAAATTCAGGTTAGGCCTTGTGAAGTCGGGTTAGTCGGAAAATCAGAAATTATTTTTTTTAGTCAGCCTAAGATGTTAATCTAGAAAAGATGCAAGGGTGTATAAATGTACTTTAAAAATGTCTTGAAGCACTCGCCTCAAATAAAAAATTCCGCTTCCCCTCCCCATAGAGCCAATACTTTCAAGAAACGCTAATAGCCTATTTGACCATATTAACCATTAAATGTTTAATAAACGAGTAAGGACTCACCTCCCTTTACAAGTCAAAAGATGCAGAATATTACACGTAATAACTTCATTCAGCTGAATCAGGCAGAGAATTTAGAGATCCTCTCTGCCTGCCTTAATAATGAATGATTAAGAGGAGAATGCCGGAAGCATTCTAACATACTGTACAAACTGTGAATGCAACACACCTCATGACACACATCTGTTGGGTGCCACCAATATCATCAAGTGTGAAAACCATAAACTGAATCCAACTAAATTAAACACTGGCTGAAATGTAACAGCATTTGTAAAACTACACATTTTTTGAAGTGTACTTAATTTTGTGATGCAATAGTTACGAAATCGGGTCCATCACGGAATTAATGTCAGGATATTTGTGCACTACCCTCAACCCTCATACACATCTGGTGCCCAAGGCACATAAATAAACAAATCAATTATATTGTGAAAGATTAAAGCAGCTGTGGATTAAGGTTGCAGGTTATCGCAGAATTAGATTAAGGTACTGTACACTAATTTGAGGGTTTTATGTCAGTTGCTACATAAACTTCTTTTTAAATCAATTCAATACCTTCTCGATGGTGTAACCATGTAGTTTGGTCCCCACTTCCAAATCAGGCCCATTGTTCGTTGAAAGGCATCGCGGGTTAGTCAACAGTAATCGATGCAGCCGTCCAAGTCTGCTGGGCCTGGAATATGACTCAATAAAATTAATATTGCCTCCAAAAAAGCATAGAAATATAAAGGATGAAATAAAACTAATTTATAACATATATAGTCGCGGTCAGCAACTTTGCGATTCTTTTGACAGCCTGTGTAAAATGTTCTGTAGCAGCCCATGCAGAGATTATGTGATGGGTCATAGTTCACACTATTTCCGAAAATTATCTTTTTTTTTGTTTGGCCTTAATTTACACGAGAATGATTGTCGACCGTCACCACCAATAAAAAAATTAATAATTCACTGTCTTTCAGCCAATCAGACATCTCAAACTTTCGAAATATTGACATGCAAACCGTCGGAGAAGAGTTGCAGCGTATGAAACGGAACAAACAACAATTTATAGTGGTATCAGCTGACCATGCAAAATTCGCTGACCAGTAGTGGCACTACCAGGGATCTCCCAACTTTGAAAATGATTAGCCACGGTTGGATATTAGCCACAAATGATAATGTACAAAATTAGATTAGCCACATATGGCTATTGGATTAGCATAATGCTACATGGCTAAGGCTAGAGTCTAGTAGAGAGAACCCTGCACCATATTGTACAGTAATATCAGTATGTGCATGTAATGTCTTCTGTAGATCCCAAGCTTTGTCATCTCATCACTACATTGGCCTAGGTTTAGCTTTCAAGTTCAAACCTACATCACCGATACTGATACAACACAATTTGAATACAACATGGACCCATAGTGTGATAAACAAGCGAGATCCCCTGCTCTAGTCAAGGAGTCAAGCTGAATTAAAAATAAGATAACCGGCCCACGTGCCCACTGAGAATTAATTTATCGCACAAGGTAATTTTGAAGCCTCTTAAAATCTACTTTTTGAGTATTATTTTATTGGCATAGCGCCATATACAACATACTGTCACTGGATCAGTCACCGTCAACAGTACTAGTAGCGAGGTTTCACTTTTTGACATTGCACGGGAACATTGGCCAAATTAAATACGACACACATTACCATCCAGTAAGCGCAATTGAAACACTGCCATTGATCAGAAACGACATACATTAATTATATAAACTTTAAAAATGATAATTACAAACCTAAATTGCCGTACAACCCCATTTAATCGGGGTAAAATGCTCATTTCAACTACCACCCTGCGCCTTCACGTGCGGTCAAACTAATCAACAATGAGCATGCGCGAATGAACGTCTGGCATGACTACGCAGAATGTGAAAATGACTCGTTTCACGAAGTTGGCACGATCGAGTGGATGAATGAATGATGAATTAAATTAACTGAATGCATTGAATAATCTGATTTAATTAGCTCTAATTCATCTTCTTCATTTATATTGTCAATTTATACATATAAGGTAACACAAGGGTGTACAAGAAACTAAGTCAAGGCTTCCATAAGTTCCAATTTTAATGGCAAGGTCACTTAAATTATCTTCGGCGTCATGGTTGGAATTATAAAAACAACTAGTAAGGTGATAAGAAATGTTAAATCTTTTCTTGGTTTTTTAAACCTCCAAAAATGTCAGGTGCCTTTTTAAAAAAATTCTTAACCATTCGGGAAAAAATTGGAAATAACCGAAAACTGGAACAATGTTCAATTTTCATAAAGTATTATCAACAAACATGATTGCAAGAACCGTGCATTTTAATGAAAACAAGGCCTACAGAAAATCAAAAAGAAAAATACAAGTATTTTTGAAATTACATTAATTTGAGCATAAAAGTGTATATAGGGCATTTTATGGTTAAAATCATTAATGTAACATTTGAACGGGCGTCAATTCGGGGGGGGGGGGGGATGTGGGGGATATGTCCCCCACTTTTGCTTTGGAACATTTGTGCTTTGTTAACCAGCTTTACACTTGATAACACATATCAGTACAAGTTTATAAGTTTGGCATAAATAACCCACCATTAAATTATCACTAGGCCAGTGTCCGCGCATTAACTGCTACTTCTTGTAGGAGCGAGGGAAAGTCATGTGCAGTGGGACCAACAAAGTATATAGGCCTGCAACCCCCCCCCCCCCCCCCCCCCCCAACCGTCAAGAGAAATCGACGCCCCTGCATTTTGAACTTCATCTTGGCGTAATTCTGTTGTCCATTCATAGCTCCATTGGAAAGTTTACAGAATTTAAAATTTTTTATGTTACCAAAAAATATAGCATTTAATACATCCTAACTTTAGCTCTCAAACAACAGTAAGTCACAGTCATATCAACATTTGAGGAATGATTTAATGTTGGGAAATATGTCTGCTAAATTTACTTTTGATAATTTAAACTCTGAAAGTGAAAGAATGGGTTTAACCAACTTGTATTGTAAGACATCTTTACAATTATGGTTTTGAATACAATTAACAGACTCATATAGTGTGATAAACAAGCGAGATCCGCTGCTCGAGTCAAGGAGTCAAAACTAGAGATTTGGCATAACTGTCAGTGCAGTTTATTATTTCCTTATCAACAATTTTTATGGGGAAGTACTTTCTTACAGAGGGATGCCTAGGACAGGGGCCCACTTCTCCCCACCTGAGGTTGCCCAGTTTTCCCCAAAGCGGTTTTTGAACAATTGTACACATTGTGGAAATTTTACTCACTGACACCGAAAACAAAAATTTCACTTAATCAGAAAAATAAAATATCCTCTCAAATGGTTTCTTGCATTCAGACTAATACCAACATTACCTATAGCTGTAGGTGGGGTGGCCCAGTTCTCCCAACTGCCCAGTTTTCCTTTTTTTCCCTATATGTAAAACGACTGATATAAATGTACGATTTTATTTATCCTAAAGTTCATATCACCATGCCAATATGTCTTTTGAAGTTTATTAATGTAACAACAAGTCAACCAAAGTAAATCTGGTTCTAATAAAATAGAAAAAAAGTATACATTAGTATTTAATATCACAATATGCATAATTTTGACTAGTATAATAGATTAGACAGAGTTATTAATTGAATATCTACTATTGAATATCTACTATAGTCTGCACTTCTGCAATATAACTTGTTACAGAATAATTATTGTATAACTGAATTACACAAATTCAAAACAACTCATTGATCAGAAATTAATACCACTTCACACTGGTAACTACTTGATTATTAACAAATCAAAATAACACTTTCATTAAATATTTGTATAAACACTTTATATATGTGAATTTACCAATTGAATTTTGTTGGACTGCAGCTTGATTTACAAGAAACAATTTTATCCCATGAATATTAGCTTTTGCCCATTCATACATTGTTGGTACATGAAGTATTTGATTATCAATGGTGGCTTGAAGACTTGCACGTGCCACTAGTCTCTTAACTGCCACCTATGCCATCGCATGGACTCTTTCCATGACTGGTATAAATAAAAACACATTCGGCAAAATTTTGATGATCATCAAAATTTTTATATTGGCTGGCAGCATCATCACTGAAGTACACAATCTTTTGTAAATGAGGGTGCTTCTGTCTAATAAATGACAAAACTTCAGTTAAAAATGCATGAACAGTGAGAACATGATGCTTCATGCAATCAGACAATACACACATGCTGACCATGTTCATCAGGCTCATCATATTGCTGATCTTTATATAATTCTTTACGGCAATTGGGGCAAAGTTTCTGGCCAGGTATCAAGCCCAACACTTTGGCAGTAGCCATCTATGGAACGCAGCGATTCTAAAATATATACAAAAACCCATTTTCTAAATAATGAAATAATAAAGTCAAAATTAGAATTTAACTTTGAACTTGTACGGTTAATTTTCAAGTTTATTATGAAATACTAGCTTAATACATCAGAAAATGATAATATAGCAACTGCAGTTAATGGTATTAATGTCATTGTCATGACATTATACATTCTTGTTTGATAATTATTACAGTTACTGGTAAAGGTCTTTGCAGAAAATTGTATATAAGGTGTACTTACGGGATCTCTTTTTCTTGTGAAGATTTTGTGGATCCACACAAAAACGTTGACTTTTCTCATAGCTGGACAAATACTTTTTTTCATGATGAAAGCAAATGCAATTCAAACCATCCAATGAAACTCCAGATCTCCATGTTAGTAATGCTTTATCCTCAGTGGAAAATGTATCTAACTTCAGTTTTCCCTTGTTTCTGGACCAGGTTTTTTTATGACATTCATCAAGTAACTTGGCTCCAAAATCACAAACAGGTAAATCCTCCCTCTCCATTTCAAGTGCCAAGTGATTATGATAATCTCTGAGCTTAAGAACCTGGTTAATTATATATACTCACCTAGTATTTCGCAATATTTTCGTAATTAATTAGACGCAGTCCACACAAACAAAGCTTAAGTCATCAGATTTTCAGATTAAGCAAACTCAAGGCTTCAAGATGATGCAAGAGAATTAACAAGATCCTACATGACCAAAATTACATCCTCACTTTGTATTGACTATCTACAAATTGTAAATAATACAATATATGTATGCATGTGTAGTTGTATAGATCTTATATTTCCTATTTTTTCTAACACCATACATATGTCTTAAAAGTATTATTTCATATAGAAGAAATCAAATAGAATTACACATATATTTTTTCATTTGCAAAAAAAAAATTACAGCTTTATCAGGCAAACCTTAAGATTTTGATGCCCTCGCAAATAAATATTTTTTTTTCAACTGACAAGCTTCTTGGAAAAAAATCATAACTCCAAAAGCAAGCTGAGCACTAAGTTGAAATTTTTGTCAGAGTATGTTGAGATATGTAGGAATAAATGGCAAACATTTCAGAAAGATGAATTACTGTAAACATCGTCAAATAATTATATTGGTTTGAAAAATGAAAATTTTTGACGAAAATCATAAACGTGCTCGCTAAAAATTGTATACACAACAATTCTATCAGTGGTACACACATGAAAAAAAGATATTCTGTTAACAGAAAGGTTAAAACAATATGGAAACCAAAGCTCATGCCTTTATCTAGCTTAGTATTGAAGCAGTGGCTGCTCAAATATAGTATCGTTTTTTATATTTCTTATTTTCGGCCATTTTTAGAGCCATATTGTGACAAAGCTGTTGAGAGTAGACTTAATTAGACTCAATTTATAGGTTCTATGGGCAAAGATGGCCCTAGAAACTCAATTTTAAAACATCTACATGCTATAGCAGTGAAGTAATGAGTGTGCAAAGTTGGACAAAAATGCATTTGCGAAAAAACATAAAAATTCAATTAAATTTCAAAGGGCTGTATTTCAAAAACGGTTGTAGATATGGACCTTAAATTTCAGAGTTGCCCATAAGTCTGGTAGTTGTCGACCTCTGAATTTTTTCAGACAATTCTGAGAGAGTGACCTGGGAAATTCCTGAAACATTGGTTGATTTCATATGGAATGGCCCATTACTGGCATTAGCCTTCCTCAAAAGCACATATGCAAGAAAACTTTTGAAAACCAACTAACACTAAAATACCACAATGGCACACTCTTCCATGTGATATATCTTCAACGTGACTTACATCGTTTTTGCTAATAATTATTAGGATTACCTTCGGTAACATCTCTACTTTGTCAAAAACAAGAGAGGTTCACGCCTTGCTCAGCCATCAGCCATGGCCATGTTGCTTCCGTAAGGCGGCGCTAAAATTACCACAAGATGGCAGCAGCTCATAGGTATTTACCACATGTATGAAAATTTGTGATTTTTCATTCTAATATATTTTAAATGGGTAAAATCAAATTAAAAGGGCACTGAAAATTCTGTCAGTTACAAATGGATCACTGTAAATAATGGTGTGATTTTTAATTGTTTTCACATGTACATAGTACAATTAAAAAATTGTACTTTTATGATATTTTATTATGAAATAAATATTGGTACTATAGCTAATTATACATGGCCAATTGTGCCACGTGCGTTTTCCATGCGTTTGGATAAACGCATGGAAAACGCATGGTTTTTTGCCTCATTGTAATTAGCTAAAAACCATGCGTTTATCCTTCTCATGGAAAGCGACGTGGCACATTTGGCCATGTATAGGATTAGTTTGATTGGCAGTAATTGAATTACTGTAAACATCGTCAAATAATTATATTGGTTTGAAAAATGAAAATTTTTGACGAAAATCATAAACGTGCTCGCTAAAAATTGTATACACAACAATTCTATCAGTGGTACACACATGAAAAAAAGATATTCTGTTAACAGAAAGGTTAAAACAATATGGAAACCAAAGCTCATGCCTTTATCTAGCTTAGTATTGAAGCAGTGGCTGCTCAAATATAGTATCGTTTTTTATATTTCTTATTTTCGGCCATTTTTAGAGCCATATTGTGACAAAGCTGTTGAGAGTAGACTTAATTAGACTCAATTTATAGGTTCTATGGGCAAAGATGGCCCTAGAAACTCAATTTTAAAACATCTACATGCTATAGCAGTGAAGTAATGAGTGTGCAAAGTTGGACAAAAATGCATTTGCGAAAAAACGTAAAAATTCAATTAAATTTCAAAGGGCTGTATTTCAAAAACGGTTGTAGATATGGACCTTAAATTTCAGAGTTGCCCATAAGTCTGGTAGTTGTCGACCTCTGAATTTTTTCAGACAATTCTGAGAGAGTGACCTGGGAAATTCCTGAAAAATTGGTTGATTTCATATGGAATGGCCCATTACTGGCATTAGCCTTCCTCAAAAGCACATATGCAAGAAAACTTTTGAAAACCAACTAACACTAAAATACCACAATGGCACACTCTTCCATGTGATATATCTTCAACGTGACTTACATCGTTTTTGCTAATAATTATTAGGATTACCTTCGGTAACATCTCTACTTTGTCAAAAACAAGAGAGGTTCACGCCTTGCTCAGCCATCAGCCATGGCCATGTTGTTTCCGTAAGGCGGCGCTAAAATTACCACAAGATGGCAGCAGCTCATAGGTATTTACCACATGTATGAAAATTTGTGATTTTTCATTCTAATATATTTTAAATGGGTAAAATCAAATTAAAAGGGCACTGAAAATTCTGTCAGTTACAAATGGATCACTGTAAATAATGGTGTGATTTTTAATTGTTTTCACATGTACATAGTACAATTAAAAAATTGTACTTTTATGATATTTTATTATGAAATAAATATTGGTACTATAGCTAATTATACATGGCCAATTGTGCCACGTGCGTTTTCCATGCGTTTGGATAAACGCATGGAAAACGCATGGTTTTTTGCCTCATTGTAATTAGCTAAAAACCATGCGTTTTCCATGCGTTTATCCTTCTCATGGAAAGCGACGTGGCACATTTGGCCATGTATAGGATTAGTTTGATTGGCAGTAATTGTCGCTGGTAGACAAGGTAAAATGTGTTTAATATTGTAAATTGAATGTTACATATACAAATATTATTTGTTAACAGAGTTTATGAAATAAGTTAAGTTTTGTTAAATGATATATACATGTATGTATTCATTGTGAAACATTTAGTTTATTTGTGAAATTTCGGATATACATTGTACAGCTTTGCTATGAAAAAATAAAAACTGATACAAACTTGTGAACAGCTTTCTCATTTACCAAGGAGGCATATAGGACCACAAAATAGCTTTGATCAGGGTAAGGTGGATGGCACTACCCAGTGGGCCCAAGTCGTAAAATGACGTCTTTTTCTGGTCTCAAACTGGTCATGACGTCGGTGACCAATTTGAGACGTAAATGAGACGTACTTTTCAAGACGTCAAAATGACCATGAAATATGACGTCTTATCAACGTCATATTCTGGTGCTCAAGCAGACGTAATTAGTTTACTTAATTTATACGTCTTTATTACGTCCATAAATAACGTCTAGAATACATCATTTTTTTACGTCTTATCAACGTAATCTTGTGTTCATTAACATACCAATTCTCTAACCGTGAAGGCTCATACAATTTGCAAGTTACCATTCGTAGCAATTAATATATAATGACTAAATTCACATTTAGTTTTACTTCATATAGTTAATTACAATGTGATTTCCTTGTCAGAATATATATCAATGTACAGCAAACTTATAACATAGAATTAACTTCTCTAACCAGGTGAAGTTTATCAATTGGGGTTAATGGGCTTATAATATCACCCTGACCCCAGTGCACCCTATATTATAGCCCTGTGGTTACCATTATCTGAACTGGCTGACCAATCAAAACCCTAGAAATCTTGAGCAGCTGCAGGACAGGTCACATCTTGTCAGTTAAGAATTTAAAATTCATTCAGTAACTTTGGAGGGATACTCGTGAAGTTGGATTTTAAACTTAATCTATGGAGGGATATATATACCATTAAAATTCATCACATCATTGCATGGTAAGTGAAGTTTTTTCTAACCACTGTGAAAATATGTTGCACATGCTGATTCATATATGATTTGGTGTTTATATAGTCTAATTTCTGAATATATATTCATTTCAGAGAACTATGGAACTATGGACACAACTTAGCTGAAGAATTCTGATATACATAAAAATACATTTCTTTAAAACTTACTTAATTGCAGCAGTCCCATTTATAGATTTATATAATATGTGCATAAATGCATCCAATAAATGTGAAGTAACCTATTTCTCACAATACAATAAAGTGTTTTTCTTAATTTTAAACTTGTATGTGTTCTCTGTACGTTAAATATGTACAAAGAAAGCAAAGTTCATCTTTAAGACATCGTCAGATATTGGTAAACTAAATGCGTCTAAAAGACGTCATCTGATGACGTATTTTAGACGTCAGATATTGGTAAAATAAAAACGTCTAAAAGACGTCGTTGAAGTTTGCATATGAGACCAGTATGGGCTGGTCATAAGACGTCTTGCAGAGACGTCAAAATGACGTCAATGAGACAACTTTTGCCCACTGGGTACCTCCTTCATCTTCCTGAAGCAAGCCACACTCTTCACACGGCTATGGTGCAAGCTCGTGATGAGAGTGAACCGCCGCCTTTGGCCTGTTCAATTTAAAAGTGTGATGGGAGATACCACCAGGGCTCTGATACCATGGACCTGAAGCTTTTCAGACCCACCACCCCCACTTTATTTTTTATGAAAGTCCCCCCTCCCCCCTCCCGCCGCACAACCTCTTTTTCAACATTAGTATATTAGGAAAATACTGGTCAACCACTCCCTCCCAGCTTTACTCAGACCTGGGATGAAAACAAAATGGTTACAGTATATAAATATCCTGAATTGTAAAAAAAATACACCCTGTATAATTTGCCATGTTTGTCTTGATATTTAATAATAGTAATAAAAAAATCATGCTCTATGGTCATTTGACACACAAAATAATGTGCTTGACATTAAAAATAGTCAGCACTAAAACATGTAAATAAAAACCCAGCTTATATTGTTGGAAACTGCAGCATGTAAACTCTCAGTAAAAAAAAAAAAAAAAAATATATATATATATATATATAATATACACCTAACCCTTGTGATTTGGATTGCACTAAATTAATGATTTTTTTCACTGTTAGTGTTCTAAATTTATATATAGACAATAATATTATAATTGCCATTGGAGGCATTGCATTTCACATGTGACAGTTTACAGGATTGGTTTTACCTATATTTCATTTCATGTACAGAAAGCAGGTATCCTAATTTATTGCAGCTTGGTGATTTAATGTCAAGGAATATGTTACAAGTTTTTTTAAAAAGCAGCATTCCCAAGACAATGGCATTTCTCATATATTTAGGGTCAATCCATATGAATTCACCAAAATTCAGACAAATTTCCAAGGTCACCATCTCAAAAATTTCTGCAAAAAATACCAGTTGTAGGACTATATAATTAATGGAAAAATCCCAAATTTCAGGTCTCCGGTGTCAATGGTTTAGAAGAAACAGCAATTTAAAATTTTATTAATTTTTTGCGAAAAAGCCAAACGGCATGCATTTCCAAGTTCAGACGTCCATGTTTCTCTTATTTTTCATAATGTAGGCATGAAATGTTGTACCTAGGGTAAAAATGTTGTATTGAACCCATGTATGCTGTTACATCAGGGCTGTTGGGGATATTTTTCAAACTGTAATGCTCTGAAAAAGGGTGAAAATTGAAACATTGCAAAACGAGACTTTATATTTTGCAGTGCTGTGCGAAATCTATGAAAGAATAAGAGCTCATATTCATTTTCTTGCTTCTAATGGTCCACCTGCACATATATGAATGGCCAAAACCACCTTATTTGCAAAAAGATGGAAGCCAGAGTAGTTTTAAAAAGACCAAAATACACAATTTTGAAAAAAGCCCTTTATTCTAATGTAATTTTTACCAACAAGAGAGTTCACCATCACTTTCATATTGTATTCCCAATATCACACACATCTAGTGGTCCTCTGCTTAAAAAATCATTGTGGTGGTCACATTACTTTATGTTTTTATGAATTTTTCAAAAATCGATCTTTATATATTAACAAATTAAGTCTTTTTTGATTTCTTAATATTTGCGAGCGAAGCGAAGAATGCATCAGTGAGTTATAATTCAAATAAAATAACAAATAATCATTCATACAAACAAAAGGAAATTATATTTTGACCAAAATAAACATGTAACAGTAAGCCATTCTTATGGTTCTTGTGAGTTTTACAGTTGAGCAACTGCTTTTGTGATATAAACTTGTATAAGTGATTTTTCTTCCTTACCCAATTGGCTAAACTGAAGAAAACCAACTTTCCCTGTGTATGTTCTCTTATCATTTGCTTATGACTATTCATTTTTTGACCAACAGCACACTTTCCGGGATGATCCATTTTAGCAATTACCCAATTCACAAGTTTTGCTGCTTAAACTTTATGATCACTGACCAATCTGTGATTCTTGATGAAGATTATCAACAGATTTATTGTGGTATTGCATTAATTGTGTCAGCTACATGTAAGATTAGATAAGCTTTGCAAAATTAGGTCATCATTAACCACGCATTTGCTTTTTCCCAATACATTTTGTTTGTAACATTTGATGATTATGTAATCAATATAACATCATATATACTTAAAAGCATGTTTATTAAATTAATAGATAAATTTAACTGTTCAAAACTTTACGCAAATATTAAGAAATCAAAAAGACTGTTATTTTTTTAATATATAAAGATCAAATTTTGAAAAATTCATAAAAATATGAAGGAATCTGACCACCAAAATGATATTTTAACCAAAGGACCACTAGATGTGTGTGATATTGGAAAACAAATATGGAAGTGATGGTGAACTCTCTTGTTGGTCAAAATTACATTAGAATAAAGGGCTTTTTTCACAATTGTATATTATTTGTCTTTTTAAAACTACTCTGGCTTTCATCATTTTGCAATAGACACGTACGATGTTAGCAACCTACTCTCTTTCCTTGCAGAAACAACTTCCTCAATCAATACGACTGAAATGGATTTGTTCCTTCAGCGGCTTCCAGAATTTGAAATTCTGCAACTGCAAGAACAAATTGCTAATGTTGAAAAGCTGAGTCTTCTAGGAAGAAGCATCTACCTGAAAGGGATCAAATATGCAACTCACTTTGGGTTCTCACTTTGGGTTCTCACTTTTTCATACAGTTGGCGACATCACCTACGTGACAACATCGCTAAAAAGGGATGCCAAAAAAGTATTATTATCAAGTTATTGATGTATGAAATGAACTTAACAGCTAGATAGGTTGCTATAGTCAACACTGGTGCATTCTTCACACAAAACTGGTTCAAAACAAACCAGTATTTGCAGATAGATATTGCAATATATAATTTAAAGTCTTGAGATGCAGTGAACTTGAATGCCTTTGATATTTATGATGAAGTGTAATAATAAGGAGTGCTGTTAAGTTGCTGTAGCGAGGTTAGTTTTTCCCTCAAGAAAAAAATAGGAAGGATACAGAATTGTGTTGAACTATAATGCTAAAATCAAGCCATAATAATGAATCCCCAATTATTGAAAACAACGGGGTCTAGTCAACAACTGGTCCGCCAGTCCAGTCAAATGGTCCGCTACCTCTGGTCAACTGGTCTGCCACTAAGAGTCAATTGGTCCGCCAGGAAACCAACTGGTCCTCTACCAACTGGTCCGCTGGTATAAGGGTCGCTGCAGCCAGGCTGGGGGCGGCTGCGGGGTTTGCGTCTCTTCCCCATCAGTGTACGGTTTTTAGTTTTCAAGATATTCCAGTTTGGATATCGCACACTAAACTCACTTTACAAGGGCAGGGGAGGTTAGGGCAACCACCAGTAGACGCATGTTCTCCCCAGCCCCCTTCTCTTTTGTGGGGGACGATCGAGTTGACTTTCTTCCGGCGGACGAGTCGGTAAACGGTTAACAGCCAGGAGCGGGCTGGCGGAAGAGTTGGTCTCACTTGGCATACGAGTAGGCTTCGGCAGCGGACGAGTTGGTTTTGCTGGCAGGACCAGTCAGTCGGACAGCAGCCTAGTTGGTAGCGGACGAGTCGTCTGGCGGACGAGTTGACCATATACTCCAAAACAACATTTAATCATGATAATGCTAATTTTCAGTAACAATTCTAACTACAATAGCCCAAAACAAAATCTCCGTGCAAATGTAAATAATGGGGCTTTTCTGGATGGCAGTAAAGAATGCACTTACAATATGTTCGGTCGAATTAACTTAAGGTATGGACCAAAATAAGCCGTCATTTGCCTCTCTAGGCCTTATAGTCGGAAGACGCTCAGAGTACCATAGGCACAGGGGGTGTGAACGTGTTAGGCAAGCTGCTGCAAGAGCTCTGACAAGCGAAAGCACGTCATATCCAGAAATACTTGTCTTGAGCATTTTATTGTACCAATGTATATAATCTGTCTGTGGCAGAAGTTAAGAGAGAAATCACAATATCACCCCTCCCACAGTTTCACCACTGACGCATGGACAAATAAATCCATGCTAAGTTTCATCACAACAACTGTTGACTTTATTGATCCAAAGACTTTGGAACTAAAGAAATTTGTTGATTCCCACCACGTAACTGAAAGGCACACTGGAGAAATGCTCTGTAAGGAAATGGAGGAAACAGAGGAAAAGTGGGGATTCAGGCATGTCAAGGGTGTCAGCGATAATGCGGCTAATATCTGAAGTGCATTTGTCAAACATGATATCCCCTTCATAGGGTGTTTCACACACACAATTAATTTGGCTGTGTCCAAAGGGCTTGATGACAATGCAATTAAAAGATTAATTGGGAAAGTCAGGTCAATTGTTACAACCTTCAAGCACAGCTACATAAAGACGGAGGAACTTCACCAAAAAGAACAATTGCTGGAACTGCATCAGCTTCAACTTGTGCAAGACGTAGTAACATGGTGGAATAGTGCATATTACATGATCGATAGATTGTTAGCGGTGTATCCTGCGGTCTATGCATCGCTCTATGGTGGGCCAGATGAGCACCTGTTGCTGACAGATGATGAACGGAAATATATAGAAGAGCTTAAGAAATTGTTGGAGCCTTTTGAGAAAGCAACAAGGGTAATCTCAGCAGAGAAGCAACCCACAGCAGGCCTTGTTTTGCCATATATGGAACATTTTATGACAAAAAGATTATCAGTGATAATGACTCAGCTATGATCAAAAGAGCCAAGCAATTGATGAAGACAAATTTCTCAAAAAGATATCAAGATCAGTGGATGCTCCTAGCAACTATTAGTGTCCTTGACCCAAGAGTTAGAACTCTAAATTGGCTCACCGAATCTCAGAAGTCTGAAGTGTATGAACATTTAAGAGAATGTGTAACTTTATGTTCGGAAATTGAAGAAAAGGAAAATACACCAGCTAAAAGAAGTCGAATGGAAAAGCCATCAAATGATGACGATGATTTGGATGGGCTGATAAAAGTTACAAAGGACTCTTTGAATGAAGAAGATATTGACACTTTAATCACCAAAGAAATTGAGAACTACAAAGCGGAAGAATCCCTAGGTTTGGGGTTCAGTGAACCCCTTCAGTGGTGGAAAAACAATCAGCACAGGTATCCATATCTGAGTAAAGTAATGAGTGACTGCAACGAACGAGTCTTTTCTACTGCTGGGAATATTTTCATAAAGAGGGAACAACTTACACCGGAGAATGCCAAAATGATGGTTTTTCTCTACCACAATTATGAGAAATTTATGCAAGCTGTTCACGTGAATTGGGACAACACTTTGGAGTGACTCAATTCAATGAAGACTCCTGAAACCTGTTCAACTTAAATGAATCAATCTATTAATTAAACTTTTATAATCACAGTTATCACATATCATTATCAATCATTTGTGATTTAATTTTTCTCATAATGAACAGTTTAATGAGTATATCATGGTCAGATTTGTCTGGAGATCAGTCTTCACACCAATGATACTTATGATAGTATCATAGTGATATATGATATATTCAATTTGCATATTCATGTTCCTGTGACTTGGAGTTCTTGTCTTTAAAAGTGAAATACATATATCGAAACCTTGTTCTAATTGTGTGTATTGGTTATTTACTGGAATGACTGTTACTAAGAAGTTTATACTTGTTCTGAATTATGAACCACTTACAGGGTGTGGCATAAAAACTTGCACTAGCAGCTACTGCTACCTCTTCTGTTATTATCTCAAGTGATAATCATCACATGCAGCTGCAGTCATACACACGAAAGTAATTATAGTCCTACATTATCTTTATTAATATATTTATTGTTTCCTCACAAATTATTGATAATTTGGATCTAAATATAGCACATGTACCCTACCACACCTTCGGGTTATTTTCACCTCAGCTTTTGCAAAACAAGCATTAGATCATGTCACTGATCACACAGATGTGTTACAGTCACCTTTGTTGACCTTTGCCACCAAAAACAGGACAAATAGATTCATTTTTAATAAGAAGGCAGACCATTGACACCTTTGAGGTGGAAAGTGTCATTTTGGATTCTGATCAATTTTCTGTCTTTTCTGTCTTATTAACTGGCCCATCTTCCCGAAAATCTTGTGATTTTTCCCAGATTAGTTGTAGATTCAAAAAATCCCTCTGGAATACCATTATATATCTCTGTTTTAACTTTATGACCTTGCTGGATCAAAACTGAAACCAACCTTCTTATCATCTAATACCATAATATACATATGCATGTATAGAAAACACTGAAGGAGGATTCTCTGTAAATATAATATTTTCGGTGGCTTCAGAGGTGTATTAACTAGGAAATCTCTAATTTGTAAACTTTTCTTCAACTAGAGACACCATGCAAGCAAACAGAAGTCTGACTTCTGTGACATGTGTCTCTCAGAACACGCCCAGCAGCATGCACCCTTGCAATAATTCAGACACTGATATTGTCTGACATTACAAGATCAAAAATATCACAGTGACCAATTGCTTATACCCCTGACTAAATGTGGCAAAACTTTAAAAGACCTCATAAGCATTTGAGTAACCTAGAGCTATCCCCAAAGAGGAGAAGCCCAGTGCAAATTTTTAGGCCGCACCTTGTATGTCTCTGTGTGGTCACAAAAATGCAAGTTAATCATTAAATATTATCAGTTTATTTAATTGATTTTGGGGGGGGGGGAAAGAATCTGTCGTTTTTCGATATATATTGAATATCAAAAAAAATATTCTTGATAATCGTATCGAAAAATATTGCTTTTCAATGACATCCCTATTGTGAATGCAGTTACCTTAATCCCTTATATGGGATACACAATGGATATTGTGATCATGTGATCCCAAAAGTACGTGCTGATGCAGCCCGGATTTTGATTCTTATGACTGATGGAAAACCAAATGAACAGGTTAAGAAAAGCGTGATTTATCGTTTTACAAGAATTGCAGTTAATGTTAGAATTTGTTAATGAATATAAGCTGATCTGTGTCGGGGTAGCCTGATGATCTTTACATGTCACCAGCACTAAAATTATTACAATGAAATGTGTACACTATTCACAATTCATATCTGAAAAAAATATTTTTTTTGTTAGGTTACCCTGACGGAACCAGAGGCGAATGCAGTCAAAGCATTGGGCGTACGTATTGTTGGTATGGGCGTAACATATTACATCGATGAAGCACAATTGCGAAGAATCGCCACCACTCCTAATGATGTGATTACTGCCCCAGATTTTGCCTCCCTTGCTGGAAAAGTCAATGATATTGTTGGAGTTGCTTGCAGTCATCCTGCACCAGTACCTGTCCCCAATCCTACACCTGCCCCATATCCTCCGCAAATGCCTACTCCGAGACCTAATCAGCCCGCACCTTCACCATCTGCAGGTTAGTTGCTTTCTGTTCCTCAATGATATAATCGGATTTTCTTCAGGAGGAGAATCCAACCACACCATCATTTCCTTAGCTGATTTGAAACAATGAAAAACTAGATAGTTCTATGATGTTTGGACAAATCTCATGTAAACTTAACTTTACTAAAAATCTAACCATCTCATGATAATGTTAGAATTTGTTTATTCTGAGTTAGATAGTTTTCAGATTTCTTTTGTGTAGTCATGGGTACACATACCATGTATTTTTGGGGCATGTAATATATATTTTATTTCATTCTAATTCCTATTAGATACATATTCTATGTTCTATCATTGTGTAGGCTGTTATACAGTAACTCTATCTGCAAGCCATCATCTATGTGCTCACTGAGTCCGGTTATTATTAATTGTAAAGACCCGTAATAATTGATGATCCAATTAAGATGGGAAGCATAAATATATGCCCACATCACAATTTAACCTAGTGTATGTTATTTCGGCATATCATATCTAATTTTCATTTAATTAAAAAATTACTTCCCCCTTTGACTTCAACCAACTGCAGAATTGCGGACATCACCTTCATTGTCGATTCATCTGCGAGCATCAAACAAAATGATCCTAGAGATTGGGACCTTGTGCTCAACTTTGTCCGTGAGACCATCAGGGGTCTCGCCAAAAGAAGTTCTGATGTTCGATTTGGTCTGATAACGTTCAGTCACGAGGCTCCTCTCGTGTACGATCTTGCCATACATTGGCTTCATGACCAACATCGCTGATGCTTTGAGATTGTATTTGGAAGCGGTAAGTAACTTCTTCCGCATCGTCATAGATAAATTACGTTATTGTCTGGATATCTTTGCTACATATCATTTTACCATTACTTGATGAACTAACTACTAATGATGATAAATGTTCCTGAGCAACGAAGCTCAACATCAGTAAATGTTATGATGATTTTTTCCTTTGACAACACAAATTAATTTAAACTGTAATTGTAGAAATTTATTTAAAGATTTCACCATATTGTCAAATCCCATTTAAAACTTGTATCAGTGTCGGACTGTCGGTCTATGGCTGTTGATTTGACACATTCATCACTGTTAAAGGACATAATTGGAAGTATTGGATTATTGTGATGTGATGTTTCACTATTTTACAGGTACACCAAACCAGTAGACCTTCAGCCACAAAAATCATGATCCTTCTGACTGATGGACAACCCAACGTGCAAGTGTCTGACACAGATCCACAAGCGAGAAGAGTCAAAGACAAAGGAGTCCGAATTATTCCCGTCGGGGTGACTGAGTAAGTTGTCATCCAAACATTAAAAATACCATCGATCTGGTGCAGAATGTAATGGGTAGAAATGAAATGGATATTTGCTTAAAAACTAGGTCAGCCATTGTGCCTTGCGGAAAATTGGTTTGTGCAATGTGTTGAGTTGTCAAGTCTTTCAAAATGCCTGGGCGGGGGCCTAGCTCAGAGGTAGCGCTCTGGGCTTCCAACCGCTGGGTCCCAGGTTCAATTCCTGGTCGAGCCTAAGTTGGATGGCTGTTTCATCCTTCGTCTCATTGCCATGGTCTCTGCCTGTCCTAATTAGCCCAACTGGTGCAGAAATACAGGACGTAAAGCCCTAATCATCCATCCATCCTTTCAAAGTGCCTATGCCAAGATATACTGGTTGTGATTGTCTGTATAGATGAAACCTGTGAAAGTCAATTAAACACAATTGTAAACATATTCAGGTTATTACATTTATTTTATTTCCTGTTGTTTACAGTTTGGCTAATCGTAACAACCCCGTAGAATTGCTTCATCTCCTCACGATGTTTTGACCATCCCTGACTTCCATTCGTTGGCTCACCGTTGCTGATGTCATTAACCATACATGTCGAAATTAAAGTAAAGTTGGTGTCAATCGTATTGTTCAATATTTCCGGAATAAGGTTCAAGGCATCGTGGCAAAAATTTTAAATTTATATTTTGATTCTTATATATGTACAAGTAACTTGAAGTAAGATTCATGTAATTTATTGCTGATTACATTATGATAGTTTCGATACAAATTCAATCTCAAAATATTTTCTGCCTACATCTTATTGCTGCTTGGTTTCATGTTTGCGTTGTCAATAATAGCTTATTTAATTAAATTGCCCAGTTATTCACATATTGTTCATTAATGTCATGACTCAGCAAAATTAAAGTCTTCCAATTTCACATTTTAAGTGTTCTAATTTGTTTCACATCCTTGTATACAATATCGTTTTCACTAAATATGGCACCAGGGGAGTATTGAAAAAGTTCCACAATGTTCTTTTCACTGTCTTTTTTTTGTCTGTTGCTTTGCTAAAAAAGAATACAAGTACATTTTCCAATTAAAAGATATCTGGAATATTATTCATGCAACACAAATCATTCCAAACATGTTAAGCAAAGTATACAGTGCACACCAGCCTGTCACCAGGTTTAAACATAATTAACTGCATAATCATGAAGATCAACTCGCAATTGCCATTGCACAATCACACACACAATTGTAATTCAACATCTACACAGTTCTCAATGACAACTGTTACTCACTGATAAAGGCAGAAATGGGGAGGGGGGCAATGATATAACTTTTTCTTTTAAAGACAAGCATGAAAACACTTATTTTCATATCATGAAAACACTGGGTTTGTGTCTTTATTGACATGTATTGTTTAAATGCATTTCCGGGTTCAACTTTTTGACGTTAAACAACTTTTGGTTTCAGACAACCCTCCTCCGTAAAATGTTGCTTGCTGGACCCCTGTTGCAGAACTGGGGTAATTTAAAACGTTTCCCAATTTAATGTTAAATTCATATCATTGTGGTAAGGAGCTCCCATGAATGAAGGAATCCAGAATAAATCATTTTGGAAAATGGTCCAGAGTATTCTTATATGATTTAACATTAAGATACAATCAATTAAGATACAATTAAGACACAAACCCAGTGTTTTCATAAAGACAGATAGATAGACTTTATTCAATAACATCAAAAGGGTGTACATACAAGACTGAAGTGCAAGAAGTACACTATTTTACTGCCATTGGGATAGCACACTGGTCTCTTCTACATATCGTACAATATGACATCAAGGTGTGAAAGTAACACAGTAATAATAATGGCAGTAGTAATTATAATTAATAGTATACACTATCATTTACTTCATTAAAGTGTGCTTGATTTGTGAGAAATTGCTTGACTTTAGTTTTAAAAACATTTTAACTATTTACGATTTAGTTTTATAACATTTGGCAGTTTGTTCCAGTACAAAGCTCCTTGGTAGCTGAAGTTACATTTTTCAATTCCATGTGGTTTATTAAGGAAGAAATTACTTTGCACATATCTTATTCAATAACGATGACTTATTCTTTCAAAATTACAGTATCAAGTGCCTTTATTTGAGAGTTTTAATACACATGCACAAATATCACAGATATTCTCAGCTTCTCCAAAGCCTCCAATAGCTGAAATAGGATAGCCCCTTTCCCAGTAATCATTCAATTGCCAACCTTGCTTTGCAAGATGTTTAATCAGTGTGAATATCTTGCATGCCCAGATTCTTGCTTCTTCCTTGTGCCGATTAAAGTCTTCAGAAGATATCCATTTAGGATTGCAATTATATTCCAGTTTACCACTTGGGGTTGTAACTCCTTCCACATGGATTTCTGGTGATTGTAGAATTTCAATTAGTTTCTGGGCACTGCGTCGTTGTGACTCATTTTCTCGAGCAAAATAAAGTTCCTGGATATTATTAGTGATTATGTAGAATAGTGCAGTTTTTATTGTGTAAGATGTGATGGGCATTTTCACAAGTAGCCTGTCTCCTTGACACCAGTCGTAAGCCTGAAATTAGATGTACAATAAGGTTAAGATATTACTTAGGCTTAGGCTATCATGTTAAATGACATGTTAACCTAGGAGGTCATTCAAGACAGGATTAGGTATGGAAAGCTAGGTAGGGAGCACTATTTGTAGGGAGAGCTATGTGTAGGGAGCACGAGGTTTAGGTCAAGGTAGGGGGCAGCAAGGTAAAGGGAGAACTAGGTATAGCTAGACAGTGTGCATGGTGCAAACCCCTTCGTTGGCCACTGGGGTTTCAATATCTTCACCCACAGTGTTACCACCTTTGTCACAGAGACCAGGTCTTTAAGGGGGTGAAAGAATACATTCCCCCTTACTTCAGGCGGTTATATTGCCTCTTTCTCTATGTTACCCTCCTTCATGATGAATCCAGAATGTAGGTTGATGACATTTCTTTTTACATAATCTTTAAAATTGCAGACAACAATGATATCTACTCTGCACTTTGGGAAAATTTTTAATTTAACAAGAATGAACTCGTTTCTGAGTTATTTGATGAAATATTTACCTGCAAAACCACACATTTTGAGACTTATTAATGTTATTAACCAAGACAATATATTCTGAAATGTTACTCACTTGCACCAATGCCTTTGATATGGCAATGCCCACTTTGCATTGCATTGGCAGACTATCTATGATATCCCATTCATAAGAGAATGTGGTATCACGAAAGTTATTCTTGAATAATGCCCCTTTCCATGGTTCGAGCGTTGCGAAGATCATTTCTTTGTGCATGTGACCTCCGTCCAATATTTTCTCACATCTTTGGTGTAGTTTTTTCTGTCTGTTGCCCTTTTGGTCTTCTTGGTCACATACTACAATCAACACCACATCCACTGATATTGTCATCCCAATGTATGACCCTCTCCCTTCCCTGATGAACTTCCATGGACCTTTGACGAAAATTGGTCTCAGATCAATTCCATCCCAGCGGATATTTGACAAGCTTTTCACCAACCTTTCTGAGAGCATTTTTCTCAATTGACCTGTGTGCTGCTCTACTCCATTAACCATGATATTCCTGCCGTATTTGTCTTTGCTTCCAGTCATCCGTATCTGAACATCGACCTCGTCCAAACGCCCTACTTTTAGTCTCTCTCTCATACTACCTCCGATTACTATCTTAGCGCCATGAAACTCATGATCAGCAGCGTCTTTGGTTAGACGTTCAAACAACATTTTAAACTCTTGTTCCAACTCATATGCCTCTTTGTCACATTGAACAACCATGGCTTTTATCAACTCTAGTGTTTCTGCTTTACCTTCCAATATCCTGCTGCACAATTTGTAATGTCTAACATCAGGATGTTCTCCATGGTCAGAATGATATTGTTCACCATAAAATACATTCTTTGGTTGTCCAACAATCGAGACGCCAATACGTGATCCTATGGATTTTGGTGTTAATCCAAAATTATCAATAACTTCCTCCCTTGCACCTTTGGACAGCAAGAACTGGACAGCTGTTTCATTGTGGTGTAGGTTAGCAAGATGTAAAGGTGTGCAACCATGCAAGTCACTTTCATGAATATATGTATTGATGATTTCCTTGGGAAGGCAATTTAAGTGGTTACAAAATATAACTGCCAGATGCAGGGGACTGCGATCCAGCCAATTATCAAACATTGAGTTTTCAGAAAAGTGTTCAAGTGTTACTCCTTCATTTTGTTTAAGCGAAATGTAAAGAAACCAGTCTATGAGCATACCTGACTTTGGATAACCATCAGACTTGTGATTCGCTTGTAGGAGCTGCCTTCCTAAATCTAGTATTTCATCACTAACGTTGTAAAGGTCACCAAGGAAGCTCAAACTGCATGTGAACTTTGTAGTTCTTTCGATCGAAATTAGTGTCTTAAGAAGAGATTTAGTCAATCCATCATCTCCAACAGTGTTAGCGCATGACAGAATCTTTTGCATTTCATAGTTGCTGGGCTGAGCACCTTTTTCTGCGCAAAGACACAAAATGTCCAACGTTGTTAATGTAATGTCTTGTATATCATCAGGCATAAGTGAATCCCATACCAACTGCGCGATGTCTTCATTTGCAATGAATATGTTCATGATTTCCATTACAATGGGGATGAATGTGAAGTTTTTTACTGCATTTAAGTTGTTTGAAATATTTCTGAGCATCACTGAGAGATAGCGCGGAAGTCCTAACGAGGACTTTTTAACAAATTTTGACATTACACTCAACAAATTCTGAAGTCGTACTAATGTGCAATCCACATCTTTAAGTTCTTCCCCCATCCATTGAGACCTGAAAGGGTTACAAATAAGTAAATTGAATTTAACAAACAGCATTTAACAACAAAATTAAAGCATAAGTGAGCAAATGACTGCAGAGGCATCATTTATTGGATTGGTCCCCAAGTTTTTTGTGGTTGTAAGTAGTTCTCATAGAACATTAATTTTCCAAAAGATGAAACACATAATTTTGCATAAAGCAAGACCTAATGAGTGCGTGAGTTAGATGCATACCACTTTGTTAACCTGTGGCAGGTATGGGATAGCTAAACAGGCATAACTAGAGAGTGAATTGCATAGAACCGATGTTGGCCTTTGCAGATTTTGGTCTTAACCCGTGTTACCACTTTCAACTTGCCTACAAGTAGACCCGGTACAGGACTTTCCAGAGCAGTTTGCCATAGGACCTTTTATGAGGAGTGGAGTGCCCCGTAGTAATACCGCAAAGTTGCGTTACCGTGACATTTACCGCTAGATGCGTACAGTGACTGACTGGTGCTGCCACCTGTTGAAAGTTTTCATTAGACTTGCTTATCATAAGAAAACGAGATGCCGGCAAAATTCAACAGCCTTGCTCATGATTAGCAGGCTTTCGCGGTAATACAACCTCATGTTATTACAACGGAGCACTCTACATAAGATGATATACATACACTGTGATTTGCAGTCCATGTTTTGCTTGTTCTGCATCAGCACCATTGCTTACAAAAATCTTTTCAATTTCTACGACACTTCTGTAGATTTCTTGGTTGGTATTCTCCCACCTTAGTTTACTTGTCAAAATCCAGGAGTATGACGTAACTAAATTGTTGTCGGTAGAATTCACATTCCTTGGTGTTATGAACAGAGGAACCATATCGCAGAATTCTTGTGATAAATTCGGGATCATGAACGCTGCTTGCGCAAGAAAATGCAGAGCAGTGTATCCATCGCTATCAATTGTATCAAGTAGTCCTCGATCAGTTTCGACAATTTTAGAAATAACTGATCTATATGCGCCAAAAAAACTGGATACCAGATCATCCGGAAGCCATTCCCAAGCACAATTGGCCAGCGAATGAAAAACTTTGCGTTTTATATCATCGCAGTGATACAAATTTCCACTCAAAAATATTGTCATCAGCTCAATCAGTCTTTTAGCAAGATGGCTCTGTTTTGCTAAAATAAGCGTTATTCCCTGGAAGAAGTTTAATGAAGCAGGTTTGATATCTTCATCCCATGGGTCTGCTTGTTGTGTTAGCAAGAGTGAGACAATATCGACGAACTGATCGGTCCATGCAAAATCAGGGCACCAGCAGGGTGTTGTATATTGGGCATTCAACAACATGATGCCCAAACATTTTGTTCTGTGCAGGGAAAAAAATAATTTTTTTACACAGGCATCCATAATTATTATTCAGAAAAACATAATCACCAGGACCATTTTACAAATTGTACAAATGAAGACCTATTTACCTTGAATGAATGGAATCATCTACTGACAAAAGTGACTGAAATGGAAAATAAAAATTAAAGTTATACGTAACTTAAGTAGGCTAAAAGGCGAATAAAATTTGCTGTTCAAAATGTAATAAAAAAGGAGAAGGAACAAAACGCTTAGAGAACCCTCTAGCATATGGGTGGTACTCTGTCTGTAAGTTGATCTCTCAATGCCATCTATAGTGATTTAATTACTTGGTGAAAATCACGAGCGTCTACAGAATCTCATTGTGAACAACTTAATGTCCCGCACAACTAACCCAGGCATTATTGACCTATAGTCCTCAAACTAGCTCAATTATGTTCAAGAAGGGCAAATCATGCAAAATTTGGGTATTATACGCTTGTTGCAAAGCAATCTAGAGAGGTGAACGTGGACCTATTTCATTTAGCCAGCAATGCATTTGAGCGTGCATAGCAAGTAGGTAACTTCCGTTTGCAGGAACCCTGAAGATTCAAGGGTCCCGAGACTAGACAGGGTGGTCCTAGATTGTGCATAATTCACAGGCAAGTTGACTTTATAGTTTAGAATACGATACTGAGTTTACAAGTGTTGAGTGAAGTTATCACCATTTCTAAACTAATGGCATTAGTTTGGAATTAACAGGCATAGAGATTGACCTACTTTCAGTTCCGATCTGTGATATTGTCATACAGTAAAGATCCTACCTTACCCATTAGCCACCTGGCTAGGGGGAAATTCCCTTTCTCAGTTGTTTAGAGCATTGGTTTTATTCTTCAACTTTTTTATATATCATATAGGACCGAAGATTACAAAGAAATTGTGTTTTATGATACACATATATATGACAGGAGCCGGGACCAGCCTGAAAATTACATTTCAATTGTTATAGTGACATAATTGATTATTTGAATGTTATAAAATGAATGGTTAGAGCATTGGTTTTTTAGTTGGTATATAATAATATCATTCAGATGCTACATACGGACTTGCTTGTAACGCCAGCATCGAGAGTTTTGATGAGCACACCACGACCTGTTATTCACTTTTATCTGTTATTCATCAAAGCACCAGCTGGCTGGAATCTTCCCAGCTGGAGGTAACTCTGAGACCTGTCTCCCAGCTGGATCATTCCCAGCTGGTATATAAGCCAGCTGTAAAGGACTTGAGCTGGATCCATCCTAGCTGGCAAATTCTCAAATTATTGAGGCTCCAGCTAGTGACCTCTAGCTAGCTGGCAGTCTCCTAGCTGCAGTGGTGATGCTAGCTATTTTTCAACTTATTGAGGCTCCAGCTAGTGACCTCTAGCTAGCTGGCAGTCTCCCAGCTGCAGTGGCGATGCTTGCTATTTTTCAACTTATTGAGGCTCCAGCTAGTGACCTCTAGCTAGCTGGCAGTCTCCCAGCTGCAGTGGCCATGCTTGCTATTTTTCAACTTATTTAGGCTCCAGCTAGTGACCTCTAGCTAGCTGGCAGTCTCTTAGCTGCAGTCTCCCAGCTGCAGTGGCGATGCTTGCTATTTTTCAACTTATTGAGGCTCCAGCTAGTGACCTCTAGCTAGCTGGCAGTCTCTTAGCTGCAGTGGCGATGCTTGCTATTTTTCAACTTATTGAGGCTCCAGCTAGTGACCTCTAGCTAGCTGGCAGTCTCTTAGCTGCAGTGGCGATGCTTGCTATTTTTCAACTTATTGAGGCTCCAGCTAGTGACCTCTAGCTAGCTGACTGTCTCCCAGCTGCAGTGGCAATGCTTGCTATTTTTCAACTTATTGAGGCTCCAGCTAGTGACTTCCTGCTAGCTGGCAGTCTCCCAGCTGCAGTGGCGATGCTTGCTATTTTTCAACTTATTGAGGCTCCAGCTAGTGACCTCTAGCTAGCTGGCAGTCTCTTAGCTGCAGTGGCGATGCTTGCTATTTTTCAACTTATTGAGGCTCCAGCTAGTGACCTCTAGCTAGCTGGCAGTCTCTTAGCTGCAGTGGCGATGCTTGCTATTTTTCAACTTATTGAGGCTCCAGCTAGTGACCTCTAGCTAGCTGGCAGTCTCTTAGCTGCAGTGGCCATGCTTGCTATTTTTCAACTTATTGAGGCTCCAGCTAGTGACCTCTAGCTAGCTGGCAGTCTCTTAGCTGCAGTGGCGATGCTTGCTATTTTTCAGCTTATTGAGGCTCCAGCTAGTGACCTCTAGCTAGCTGACTGTCTCCCAGCTGCAGTGGCGATGCTTGCTATTTTTCAACTTAGTTGGAACTCAGCTGGCTGGGAAGAAATGCTAAGAAATGTCAGCGGCTGGTTAAAAAAGTTGCTAGCTGGGTAAATTGAATTGGCTGGCTGGCTAAGACGGTTTCTAGCTGGGTGAATTTAATTGGCTGGCTGGCTTAGAAGATAATCATCAATGGGCTGGCTGACACCAATGCTTATGCAGTATCTGGTAAGTCAGAAAAAATAAATAACAGATAAATGTTACCTAGACTGACAACTTTTCAACTCTATTGTCTATGAAACATATAGAAACTGAATATCGGCCTGCTACCCAGCCTTTGTAAAATTTGCTGGTGGTGTGCTTCTGGCGAAAGCTTAAAATATTGAAATTTGTAATTGTATTGTACATGCATTGTTTTGTATTGTATTGGTCTGAAACTCAGCTCATTTGACCATGCTGCCAGAAGAAGACATAATGATGATATGACAAGGCTTGCAGTCCACACCATGTTCCACATTTACCCTGTGGGTGGGTCTTTTATTTAAAAAAACCGTGTTTTGTACAAAAAAGACCTGCTGCACTTTTTGAATCATCTCACCTTGATTATGGACAAGAAATCCTCTTGATACAGCGCAAATACAGTTTTAGGTTTAATTTCCACAGTTCCCACCAAGCTTTGTAATGGTCCTACTTGATCGTTTGCAGATTTTTTGTACAGCCCAATCAATGTCTGCAAAAGTATAGTCACACCGAAACCATAGGTTTAGTTATCAATATAATAACGTAAACAGCCAGTGAGTGACATTAAAATTTGATTGAGAAAATGGAATTTATACTATCTTAAGCTGCAATCGCAATTACAAGTGAATTTTACACAAAGTGCAGCCAAATGCAGCTAAAATATTGTCTTGTGACTTCACAGTTTACCTGGTGATTTAAAACCATTTAAGAGCTAAATAAGAAACTACACCGTTTACAAACAGTCTTAGCAAGTCAACGCTTGCCAATTATTGACTCGAAGCAAAATAGCATGCTACACGCGGGTGGCCAGGAATTCAAAATAATGCACTGTATGTCGTCACCTCACAGCCCAGCGACTGAATTATGCACATGTTCTGCTCGTTTGATCATCTAAAATAATTTTATCTTATAGTCTATGGGCTGGCTTATGGTATTAAACTTCTAACAATGATATCACAGAATAATTAGATGTTCATGTGCTGAGTTTACGCAACTGTTCTGACAAGCAGGCAATTCAGAAAAATGGCCTAAACTAAAACATTATTAATCTATTTCTCTTGTTATTTTAAGAGAATATTTCTTAAGTCTATACTCAGCCTATCGGCTACATAGTTTAACCAATCATTTTTTACTAGGCAAACAAGCAACTCATTTCTATAATTTGTCACTGGGCTTATAGGTGACGACACACAGTGTTTGGCTATGGTATTGTATACCTGCATAATTGCTTGATAGACAGATGAACCTATCAGACAATGTATTTTCTCAATCATACATCTAAGTAATTCAGGGATGAATTTGAAAATGTGCGGATCATCTTCAACTTTGGAGAAAAGCTGCAAAATTCTTTCCCCATTGTTGTCCAAATCCTGTTTTTCCTTAAGCTTGCCGATCATTTCCTTTATCTCCCAATACCTGTATTTGTAAAACAAAAAATTGATAAGAAAGCAACACACCATATATTGGCCAACATATTGATTAAACATCATATCTTTTAGGTGGAGATGGGGGGCCTAGCTCAATGGTAGCGCACTGGGTATCCAACCACTGGGTTCCGGGTTCAATTCCCGGTCGAGCCAAAGTTGGATGGCTGTTTCATACTTAATCTCATTGCCGTGGTCCCTGCCTGTCCTAATTAGCCCACCAGGTGCCCTAATCCACCACAAAATCTTTCAATTAAAATGTGCTAGACCAAGGGGCAGGGTGGTTTGAAGCCCCCCCCCCTGGATCCACTACTGTAGTGATCTTAAAATGCAAGATTTCCTTTACTGAGAATGTCTTATTAGTATCAACATACGTTTGGTAGCTATGCTATAGGACCTATCCGTCAAATTCATATCACATTACAAAATAGTTCATAAAAAACTGATGGATGGTATTTATATCAAATGCAACATATATATGTATATAGTATACCATCAATACATATAAGCTGACACACCAAATCATAAGCTTTTTTTTTTCATATATTTTGATGACCAACATGGTTGAAAATAGTGTTCATGTGCCTTTGACCAACATAAGGATTATCCTAAAATTTTGATTATTGTGTTTTATAAACAGTCAAGGTTGGCTGGAGATATTCAACCGCTTAAACCTACCAACAAAAAACTGAAAACTATGAATATTATATTAACAGCAGGGCAGCATCAGAGGCTCAGCTAGTTATATAGTAAAATATTGCGAGAAACCAAATGTATATATTGCACACAAATATATTATACTCAATTTCAGTCGCGAAGTCGCGAACTATACAAAAAGAAAAATCGATCTGGAATAGAGGAATATCACCTATTTCCAGAACACCTAAAGCTAAAGCTAAACAATAACAACCAATGTGACAGAAAAATGTTGCAATATAATCTTTATTCACTTTAAAAAAATAATAAAACAGTTGTACAGTTTAAAAATCAAGAAAAACCAAGTAAATACAATGTTACAGCAAAAACAGCACCAGGCTAATTGACACAAATGTCAACTATGATAATAATTATTTCGTCATATGCCATGCATTAAATTCCATATATCCATCTCTTGGAATTGTATTTCTCTTAAATTACAACCAGCCACGGACATTGGATTGTTAACTGAATATCCTGCAACTGTTCTAAGAACAACATGATGACAAACACTTGTTTCTAAACTTCAGAAATCTAGATGCTAGTTGCTTTTCTAATGGTGGATAATCTGAGAGCCATTCTATAACATTACAATGTGTCCTTGGACTGACATTCCACTGCAGCCTTCGAGCTAATATTAGGGTAATTAGGGTAGTTAGGTCTAAAAGTGGGGTTCCATATAATAGTATAACTGTTCGATTTAATTGTGTCATAAATAATAACTATCATTATGTTGCTGTCTAGTTATACAATTTCAAACACTATTGAATTTTACTGTATTTTAACGTTCACAATTAGGGCGGGGGCTCTAGGCTTCCAACCGCTGGGTCCCGGGTTCGATTCCCGGTCGAGCCTAAGTTGGATGGCTGTTTCATCCTTTGTCTCATTGCCATGGTCTCTGCCTGTCCTAATTAGCCCAAATGGTGCAGAAATACAGGATGTAAAGCCCTAATCACCCACCCTTATCGTTCACAAAGACATTTCTAACTTTTGGTACGACTCAATGCTTGCTTGTTAACTCTACAATGGTCAAAATTAACATAATTTTACAAATCCATGTTCATAACTAAATGCACATATAAATTTAAGAATAAATTTATACTTACCATTGTGGCTCAAAAGGCAGTTGTTCAGCCATTTTCTTTCATGAAATATGATTATGCTGAAATAGAAAATATGTATATAAACAAATATTAGGCCTAATACCCGGAAAGAATTTTTTAGCAAATATAACTCAAGCATTAATTCGTCATGTATGTTTTAAAGAAAAAAGAACACACACAATTTAACACAACACTGTATTTATAGCTAATAAGAAATAAAATAAAAAAACTAGCATAATACCTTAATGACACCACTATAGCCCAGTGATGACATCCTATTTAGCAGAGCTTTTTCTTCAATTATATATAATTTTTCTTCAATTAAATATAATCCTTATAAGATTGTTAATTCAGTACTCAACAAAATATGCATTTCAAGTTTTATTATAACCCCCAAGCCTCACCAAAGTGTGGACAGATGATGCACAAAGAAGTTAATCAATCGCAACATCCCTTCCCCTGATATTTTCTGCTGACAGCTGCATTGAGCATTCAATTTACCCAGTCAATACAATAATATCAAGTTTCATATGCACACAATGTACCGGATAGCTACCATAGACAATATATAATGTTATGCCAAGCCCTAAATGAGCTAAAATACAAACACTGCAATTCAAGGCACAGCCATGATAAGTATGGCTGTACACCTTTATCTTTCATCAATTTTAACCATGTGAAATGCTGCATTCACACTCTATATATTATATAAACTTTAAACCTAAAATAAATAAAAAATATTCCACAACAATTTTTGTGGGCTTTTTTAAAACTTTTAACGCAATCATGTTTGTTGATAATTCTTTATGAAAACATTAATAATTATTTCAGTTTTTTTTTTTTTAATACAGGAGAGGCCCAGTTCTCCTGCCCCCATGTACAAGAAAAGGGCCCTTTTTGAAAGAATTCTCAACCATTTCTCATACAAAGAGAAAATTATATTTCGAAAAAAAGTGGCCCAGTTCTCCCTTCGGTTGGGATAACTGGGCCATGGGTGCAGGAGAACTGGGCCTCTCCCTGTATCCCTGGCCGTTGACAAGGCAACCCTGTTTTACTTTTATTTTAAGAGGACCCAGCTAAACTAGCTTAAGCTGAGATATACATTGTGTAATACATCATGGCCAAACATATCTTCTAAAGGTGTACAATATATAAACAATATATGACCAGATAATGGGTAATATAATTTCCCTATCGAACAATACCATTTATATCATATTATCACATAATAGTGTGTGTACAAGGTACACTTGCCTAAAAATAGTAAATTGGGCATGATATAAGTTTAAGATGTTCTAAGGGGCATCATATTATACCTGTATTCAATGTCGCTCAATCCTGTCTGTGTGTATGAGTTAATTTTGTTATTCTCAATGTTAAATGTTTTAGGAAGATTAAAATATTGTTAAAATATTAATGGTATGTAAATAATACTTGATTTGGCGATCATATTCAAATTGTCGTGTTCATTCATGCCTGAATTAATATATAGATCTATGACACATGAATCAATCTAATAATAGCCTCGCTGTCATGGACACCTTTATTGCAAATTGTGGTGTTGATATTTAATTACCCAACCGTGACTATGTTTGGGTTTGATAAGACAAAACAATGCGCAAGGCAATGTTCAGGGAAAAAAAGTAAATTATTCAATTTCTCTTATAGTCTATAAGCTGGCTTATGGTATTAAAGGTCACACAATGAAATTACAGAATAATTAGATTTTCATGTGCTGAGTTTACGCAGTTCTTGTTCTGATAAGCAGGCGATTCAGAAAAATTGCCTAAACTAAAAAATATGAATCCATTTCTCTTTTATTTTTAAGAGAATATATCTTAAGTCTATACTCAGCCTATTGGCTACATAGTTTAACCAATCGTTTTGTTTAACAAGGTAAACTAGCAAAGAATGTCAATAATTAGGTCGCTGGGCTTAGAGGTGACAACACACAGTGCAGAGCTGCACCGAAGACAACAGATTAAAGCTGAGTGTTCACAGGGTAACAGATACAATTAAAAACGGTTTTACAATATATTCGAGACAAGGCTATCTATCTATCTATCTATCTATATATCTCCCTATCTCTCTCTATCTTCCTATTTATCTTTCTATCTTTCTATCCTTCTTTTTTCTTTCTTTCCTTCTGTCTTGTCTATCTATCTGTCTACCTATCAGTCTATCTATCTATCTATATATATATCTCCCTATATCTATCTATCTATCTATCTATCTATCTATCTATTCATCTATCCATCCATCTAACTATGGGCTATGGGAAGTTAGTCATTTTGGACAATCTTAGGTGAAGTGAAAGATTTTGACTAAAATGTTAGTTATTATGACTATTGGCATGTAAGACAAATTTTGAAACTTATCTGACAAAGCTAGGTGACTTATCTGTAAGTCAAAATGGGCTATGGGAAGTTAGTCATTTTGGACAATCTTAGGTGAAGTGAAAGATTTTGACTAAAATGTTAGTTATTATGACTATTGGCATGTAAGACAAATTTTGAAACTTATCAGACAAAGCTAGGTGACTTATCTGTAAGTCCAAATGGGCTATGGGAAGTTAGTCATTTTGGACAATCTTAGGTGAAGTGAAAGATTTTGACTAAAATGTTAGCTATTATCACTATTGGCATATATGACATCAACAAAGACACATTTTAAAACTCGTTAGACAAAGCTGACTAATCTGTGAGTCAAAAGAGGCCATGGGGACTTAGTAATTTTGGACACGGTCTAAATGTTAGTCAGAATGTCTAAAAAGGTTAAGTTAACTGTACCTCTATGGGTTGTATCTTTCATGAAGGGTTTATTTATAAAACATATTTATTTAGGGTAATAAACATTTTAAGCAACAAAATGGCCCTGTTACTAATAAATAAAAACAGTACAAAGAAGAAGAATATAACAGAACTAAAAATAACAAATATAAGCTAGTGTATAAATAAACAATTCTAATGATTTAAGATAAAAATAATGGCCTCTTTTTATACATATGTTAGATGGCTTGGCTGAATATAACTAAATCCATGTTAAGCCACATCATACCTTAGTATAAACAGCTACAATCAATGCTTGAAAACATTAGGCAATGTTGGATATTAATACAAATTAGACTCACCTATACGTTAATATAAGTCCATTTGTTTGGTCTTCAAAAAACGTTTAGAGTGTTCTGGTTATAATAGAGACTATAACATCACCAATGGTTTGTGTACTATGAGTATGTGTCATGTATACAACACGGAGTATTGAACCGTGACAGGCACACTAGCATTGTTTTTTTCTTCTTCCCGGAACAGGAGGATTTTGGTGGGAACTTTAAAAATCAGTGAAAGGTTCAGATTTAGGTCCGGTTCAAAATTATTTTATTACACAACACATTATGATTGCTATTTATCACTTTCAGGATATTTCAAAGTGTTGACAAATCTGTTGTCATTTATGTGTGATTCCCAATATAATGCGATAGCTAGAAAGCTATGTTAGTAGTTGGAATATAACTTTTTTTAAATATAGTTTAAGAGCATCAGGTTTAAAGTTGCACTGTCTGTCAAATTTGCAATTTGTTTAGATGAATGTCACTAGGCCATAAAACATTTATTTTTTGTTTAAAGTTCATTTTCAAATATTAAATTTAAATTTTTATATTTGTTATGCACCTACTGCCGGTTACCATGGCAACCCAGCTTGTGTTAGCACTTCTATTCTGAATGTATTTTGTAGGTTATTCATAAAAGTTCAAAATTTACCATGTTTCAAATGCCACCTTATAGTATCTTCCATGTAATTAAACAGTTTCAACTTTCACATGGGATTGGTTGGCCTACCTGTTGCCATAGAAACATATTTCACAAATATTTCCTGTGAGAAACATTTTGGAGATTGGAAATTAATAAAAGACCGGTTTCTTAACCTTTCAAAAGATACAATTCCAAGTCACCAGGATAGTAGACTTGTCTATAATCTAGTTTCCAAGAATGATTGTTTAATTTTAAAGAAATTGTTTGGAATATGTTTGCAGTTACTATGGCAACCTAAATTAATACAGGGATTTGATTCAGAGCGCTTTTCATAGATTTTTCATGGAAGTGCCTTCGTGCAATATTTTAAGTACCAATCTGCAGCAGTTCTCTTGTAATTCAAGCATATACATGCTTTATGTGAAACCAGTATGTCAAACCTGTTGCCATAGTAACACATTTTACTAATTTAGTTTTCATTAAAAGATTTAGAATACAGATAAACATGTAACACTGGCCTTGGTAGAATTTAATATATTTTTTTCTTTAAAAAAATACAATTTTGAAGACATATGTACTCATTTCCATGGAAACCAAACCTGGCCTGACCCATATTTTTATATGCATTTGGAGGTATTTGGCATTGTGCATCATCGCCTAAAAAATCATTATTCTAATTTAAATGAATTCCAGGTCTGAATAAAGATGTCTCACAACCAAACCAGAATTAGCTCACTTGTTGCCATGGAAACTGATTTTTCAAAGTGTTCCCCATGCATATCTTTTTGGAGCTTAGGCATTTTGCAAAGCTTATCTCCTGAGGTTCAATCTGGGAAAGTTCCACACCTTTGTCCTGCGCGTAACGATATTGCCATTTTTTGGCCTTACGAGCCGCGGATCCACTCTATTGAGTTTTTGATGGCTTGGAAAACTAATATTTATATTATTTATTGTAAATTAAAACTAAATTGTTGTGCTAAAGTGGGTATGTAATGGTGAAAAATATCATGAGACAAGAAGGCAGTATTGATTTATATCATTATTTTAATGTGCAAATTTGACAGACAGTGCACCTTAAAGAAAAGTATTGTCTGTATGATAATTCATTCATCCATGCATTCATTCATACATGTACACATAATGGCAAACTAGGTACTGTTAATTTTCTGAATGTCACTAGGCCATAACCATAAAACATTAATTTTTTTTAAAGTTCATTTTCAAATATTAAATTTTTAATTTTTTTATTTGTTATGCACCTATTGCCAGTTACCATGGCAACCCAGCTTGTGTTAGCACTTCTATTCTGAATGTATTTTGTAGGTTATTCATAAAAGTTCAAAATTTACCATTATTATCAGTGATTGAAAATGGAAAATTGTAATATTACGCCAAACCATTCCATAAATTTATTTGTCATCAAATGCCGTTGTAATATTTTTTTACATTTGTATCAGAATCTAAATCCTTAAGATATCCTTTATTTGTCAGACCTCTTATAGATTCTGATACATTTACTGTGGTCTCAGGTACTTTTTTTCTGCCCAGTTTTGTGAAGATTGGCCATGACATCACTGATGTTTGTGTACATTTGGCTTAGGCGAGATCACTCACACCTTTTCCTTCACACCTTGACGGCTTAACAAAAAGGCCTAAATAAGCTTCCTTAGATAAAATTGTGCAAGTTTGACTGGAGGACCATAGGTCAAAAGTGGCTGGTTAATTGTTCCAACATTCATGGTAAAAGCATCAAAAAATCCTATGGAGGATATGGCGCGGCCGATAACATATTTCCTTTATTTGTTGCTAGTGGAAGAGGATATAGAGAAGTTGTCGAAGAACTCTTGGGGGGAGGAGCTTCATTACGCTTGTGAATTCGGTAACCGAATCTTGGCACAACAACTTCTAGATAACGGAGCGGATATCAGTTTAAAGGACGACAATGGTTTTACTCCACTTGATATGGCTGCGCACACTGATCACAAATTAACTAAAACAATCATAGAAAGGTGCAGTCTGACAAATAAAGAAATCATCGAAGCCTACGAAACTTGCGCATTTCAAAAGATTTCAATTCGGAGACAAATTCTTCCCATCTCTTGGTCAAAGCAATGACAATGAGGTTCAAGTACAATATTCCAAAAACAGTACGTGAACCTTTAGGATGTTATGGATTTTCTCAAGAATGGAAATCGTTCAAGGGTATTACAAGGGTCATGAAAGATCGCCGAGAATGGAGATTGCAGTCACTTCTCGCAAGGGAGCGGATATATCATGGAAGATATGTCAACTTTATGAACATGCCAGATCTTATAGGTATGATGTAATTTTTGTCCCTGGTATTGTATAGTATGCTTCTATGTTAGAAGCCTGCTTAGTCAAACTATATAACCAGCTGCAAGAAGTAGACCTAAAGAAGGGTTGGATCTACATTTGTACACCATGTTGCATCATACAGTATTATTTACACGATGGTTTAACATGCCTACAAGTTCCAGCTGTTCTTAAAATGTCAAACAATGTAATTTAGAGACCAAAGGTTTTATCAGTAGTCTATTGAAAAACATTTCAACTCAAACCTTTTTAGATCCTTGATTATGAACAAACCATTTATTTTAATGTAACTGGTACCAATATTCCGCAATGCCAAATCCTCAGTTTACATCATGATTATCTGTGTGAAAATTTACATTTATCAAACTGTATTTCAGCTGAACTAGTTTCAGAAGACGACCAAGCCAGCAAGCTTCTCATGCATCATCTAAGTCTATTTGAGCACAACTACGACTACCTGCATTTCGCAAAAGTATTTGCCCGGCCGGACAGCTTATTGTGGTGGACGTGTTATGGCCGAGATGGTAAAATGGTAGTGGAGACTGATGTCTTGGATAAACTCATGAAAGTAATTATTGAGAGTTGTCACAAGATGCAAGAAGTGCTGAGAGCAGAGACAAAACCGGCCTCTCTTCAGCAGTTGATGAATCAGTTCGAATTGGTGCTACTTACTGCAAGTGGTATAATACTGTTGCTACTTGACAGGAACCACAATTCCGATACAAAATTTTGGTCAGATCATGTTTTCGCTCAGAGAATTTTCAGAGAACTTTGGAAGAAATTCCCAGTGGTTGTTTCTCCAGTTTCAGGATATAAATCAACTTTGGCACATATTATTTTTGCAATTCCAATTCCAGTGAAACCTACTGCAGAAAATCAAAGTGCCCTGTTGAAAATGTTCCTCGATGTCGGTTTCGACTTAAACAGGACTGGACAGAAACGTCATAGAAAGTTTTGTGAGGTTTCTTTTGGAAAATGGAATCAATGTGAATGCCAAAAATGAAATGCAAAAGACAGCCTTAAATCTACTAACAGCTTGTATGCATGATGACGATGAAAGATGCCAAGATATTGTCAATATAATAGAAAAGTCTTAACAACTATCAATAATGACCAACTTCTCCACTGTTTTTGTTATTATTTTAATGATCATTTTTTTAATGTGAATTGCAAATAAATGTATTTGAATCTGAATCTGTCTATCAAAATTACTAGGCCTATTTATAAACCTGATCAGATGATTGAAAATCACCTTATTTGATCAAGGCACACTAAATATGTGTAAGCTAATGCATCTATCAGGCATTAATTACAAAAATATTGGAAATACAATGGAAATGGCATCATCACCCATTGTTGAGTATTGTGACGTCATAACTTGGTTTGTTTACATTTTGGATTTTTTATAGCATGAAAAATTAAATACTAGTAGAGTTTTATTTATTTTATAGAGAGGTATTGAACCCAGCAAGGCTCTGGATGGTAGCTAATCAGTATTAAGAAAACAATGAAGTGAATGCATGGTTTTCATAATGTGTAAAGATGCACTTGATTGAAATGATGTAAAATTTTGCATATGAAATAAACAATTTGACAATAAATAACTAGTGTACATTTTATTGTGATCTGATACATATAAGTCTGCCTATATTGCCAGCTGCAACAGTTGTAATGATTAGGTTAGGCTTTGAGTCCACACTATGTTGCATATTTACCCCAGGGGTGGGATGTTTGACTTGCTCCATCATAGACATTGAGTGCTAAGTAATACAAATTACATTTAGAAAAAAACTGGTGCATGTTGGAAACGCCATAACCACCCACGTAACCATATCTGTATTGAGTGCCTCTGGTGTCATTTGAATTACTGACCATTGTTATTAACATCAATGTAGTTTCTATAAAAACACTTCATTGTACGACATAGTTTTGATTTTGTACTGAAAAAAATAAAAAATAAATAAAATAAATTAGTTAATTTATTGAGCACAGACGCTAATCATATATTATGGTCTTACACTAGTTATTTGAATGTTTTAATAGTTCCATAACCTCGGTTATGACTGTCTTGTCGGGATACACCATGTTAACTTGGTGGTAGGGAAACACAGTGTTATAAAATCAACTGTTATTTGATGTGTACATGATGTGTTTATTGTCATCGATGCTAGAAACTAAACTGTTATTTTGAAATTGTAAACTTGGTGCTTAATTTGGGAAAGTAGATCTTTATATGTTTTATAAAAGTTGTATATAATCATATTCCCATGCTTTGGGAGTGCATACCGTCCGACTCCATCTCAGCTCTTAGCTTAGGTTAATTCTTCTCAGAAGTGCTTGTAACATTTACTTTTCTCAACCTGATAGCCATCACTATATGTGGTTTGTTGTATATTGCATAATGAACTGCACTGTTGAATTTAATATTTACCTATTATGTGGTTCTTTAGTGGACTTTCATGCATAAGTTCAAAAAAAATTTCGATGCACGTTCGCTGAGGTTTGCAGGCTATGCTTAAAATACTAGAATCCTGGTATATTATTTAGCAAACATTTAATAAGCAGATTTAATGAAAAACACCAATATCCTAAAGGTGGCGCTGTACGCCCGACATGCCACCTGGCGGAATTTTTAGGAAACATTCTGTTCTTTGCGCCAACTTGTCTCATTGAGGTTAATGTCTAAACAGATTGGTTGTGATTGAAAATATTAGGTATGTGAGTGTCATAGTTTATATTAAACATTGTGTAGTATATACTGATGAAGTAGCATGGTATAATTATGGGTAATCTTTTCACTAAACGCGAAAAATGGTTCGTGTTAACTCTCCCTGTTTATCGCTCACAATGTCAAACCAGAAGGAAATTCGTTAAGCTATCAGTGAATAACATTGCTAGTTTGATCCGATTGACTGTTTTCGTCAGGTGTGTTAGTTAATTGAATCTAAAGTGTAAATAAAAATTGTGTTTCATCGATTATTCGCAGGCATGAGTTAAAACTGTTAAATTAAAAAATGTAGATTTATAGATCTGTTTTTTTTTTTTTAATTCACAACTGAATGATTATGATCACTGATGATCAGTCATGTGTTTTAGGTAAACTATGATTAATTGTTGTTCATAGGTCTATATTGTGATTTATGAAACTATATGTATATGTATATGCATCAAGTCGAAATCATTACTACTCATTTTGTAGGGAAATTGACATGCACCCTTATATTATTCAGATACATCTTTGACTTGACGAGGGCTGTGATTCTGATATGATGGATATTATGTTAGAAGAAGAAGAGGTTCCTTGGACTAACGTTCCAAAAAGAGGTCGACCGAAAAGTGCTCATTCGGGGAAACATCCATGCGAGATATGTCAGCAAGTGTTTGAACGACCGGGACGGCTGGCTGTGCATATGAGACAGCACACTGGTGAAAGGCCGTATGCTTGTGAAGTTTGCGGCAGAAGTTTTGCCCGTAAAGGAGGCCTGACGTCTCACATGTTGACTCACAGTGACGAGAAACCCTACAAATGTTTCATATGCGAAAGGTGCTTCAATACCCGAGCGCTTCGAGATCGACACTTGAAAACGCACACTGGCGAGAAACCGCATCAGTGTCCGGTTTGTGCAAAAGAGTTCACTCGGAAAGATCATGTCACTTTGCACATGCGAATTCACACTGGCGAACGCCCATATTCCTGTTACATTTGTCAAAAGACTTTTCCCGGCGTTGCTAACTTGAAATCTCATATGCGTGTTCACTCAGGAGAGAGACCGTTTAGTTGTAGTATTTGCTCTAAAGCCTTTTCCAACCGCGGGACTTTAAGTCGGCATTTGTTAACTCACGAAGGTCAAGGCGAGAAACCTTTTACATGTTCGCAGTGTAATCGGAAGTGTACTCATAGATCAGAGTTAGAAAGACACATGCGAGTCCACACAGGAGAGAGACCATATAAATGCAATATTTGCGGAAAGGACTACAACAGAATCGAGCGTTATAATCTTCACATGCGAAAACACAACGGAGAGGATGAATATAAATGTGGACTTTGCAATAAAGATTTTGCGAGCGAAGCAAACCTTGAGCGACATGTTATCAATGCTCACACGCATGAAGCGGAGGTTTTCACTATTTATGAAGGTGCTCTGGAGGAAGTAGAGATTGCTGATCTTGCTGGAGCTACGAGTAACGTTTCGGACAACAGTGACGTTCAGGTACTCGAAGTTCTTGAAGTCGTTGTCGGGTCGGAAGAAGGAAAGGAAAATGAGTTGATAAAACAAGAACATACTCAACAAGTTTTGCAAATAGATCCCAGCTCTGTTGACCACTTTTCTGACGAGGTGCCAGAAATAATTCGGGTGTCGATCGATCCTAAAACCGGTCGGATCGTTTCAACCGAGTCTGGGGTTTCAATTAATGACTTTGAGGTTGAAACCGAGTCAGTCGAACCAAAGATTGAGACAATAGAGGTCGCGCAAACAGAGGAAGAAATCGTCCAAATTGACAGTGAAATGATTGTACAAGATAGTAATTTAGTAACAGACGAAGAAGGTGAAGTTATGCCAGAAATAATTGGATATTCATCTGACCAAGTTTATGAACTGGCTACCAATGGCAATGACGGGGAGGGCCGAGTAGTTCGACTAGCACTTGACGATCAACAAGAAATCTCTTTTATTATCGCGTCTGGTGAAGAAGTTGTAGAATATGAATCGTCATAAAATTGGCTGTTTTGCAAGTTATGAAACTTTATTTTCTGCTTAACTTGTTGCAAATGATTCAATTCGGGAGCTTACTGTTATATGGAAATTGTGCCTATTAGTATATTTGTTATATCAATTGATAATTGAAATTAAGACTGAAATATAATTTCCAGAAACTGTTATTTTGCACTATGTCATATTTCAATTATTTTTCACTAATTGGTGGATTTGTTAAATGTGCGCTGACTTGTCAAATATGTTATTTATAAGATATTGTAAATACGTAAGTATTATTATAAAAAACTATAACTGTGAAGCACTAAATTAAAGCTTTTGTACAGAATTGGATTTATGTCTTGTAAATTCTTCTTTAAAAATAGAATTGATTGTATAAATGATGATAATGTTCATGTCGTTTAGAAATCCTCTGATATCTAGGATGATTTCTCCCGAGAAAAGGATCCATAATTGGAACAACCACCTACAAAAAAAAATCTGTTGAAATATGTCCCTGGGTAATCTGAATGGGAGTTTTTGTTAGGTGGTTGTTCAAAATGCACTCCAGTATAGACTCCGGCAAACAAGTCGAGATAGGCCTCTAAACTGGCCAATCAGCAGAGACCCAAATGATATATTTAAATGAGGGTTTGTTACTAAAAACAATGGTGTGTATACATCAATTGAAGCTATTAAAAGTGATTATGAAGCTTGTACACTGTTTTCACACTCCATATGAGTAAATATCATACACGATGCATGGGGACAAGTTCATCTAATTGTTGTTCGACAGCTCTGAACACGTGGCTCACGTGCAAATTTGCTGAAAATATTCTGATCTGACCATCAGGAGTAATGCACCAATCAGACACATTTATTCAAACTAGGGCCACGTACATGAATTCATTTATGATAATACTCCAACTTTGCGTGATGGCCTGGGTTACCTTTCCTGGATGTCAAAATGTGGAAGGCATTTATAATTATTACCTGTGGTTGGCCATTATATAAATTTAAAAATAATAATTTTATCTTGAAATATTCTGAAATAAGCAACTGCACTGTGCTGCATTTCAATAGGTATTGCTAAGTTTTCTGGTAAAAATGTAGTTCTTATCACTTGTAAATTTCTAAATTCTTCTGAATCTGCCAGATAGAATTTTTGTATCACCGAGAGGGATTCAAAATGTTAGGAACATGCCTTGTAGTGTGGCTGGAAATGGTTCCAATCTAATTGCATAATATAGGTAAAATCTGCCTTTAGTTATAGCTCGGAATATAGTTAATCTCTTCAAGTATGTCCTGATTTCCAGATGGGAGTTTCGTTAGGTGGTTGTTCAAAATGTGGAGTGCATTTATGCTTATTGCAAGGATTATCGGGGAAAAAGTCATTCTTTTCACTTGTGAATTTCATTTCAATTTCTGAACATTTCATCATCAGTGTGGCCTAATGGTTAAGGCATCTGCCAATTTACATTTGCCAGTTCTGCTGAAGGTCCCAGGTTCAATCACTGGCCAGGGCACTTTTCATGAACTACGTTCTAGCTGTCAATTTAGGGCGGCTCGAAAAAAAAATTCTTGGTTCCGGTTTCATGCCCTAAAATGGTAAGGGTTGGTAAGTTGGGATAACATTCAACTGTACGTCTGTCTTTTAAAATTTATCATTTAAAAACACGTCAGAAATGTGAGGTATGCCCAAACTAAATTTAGTGTCGGTACTGGAACCAAACAAATTCTTTTCGTCTGCCCAATCACATGAGATGTTGAAATTCTTGGTTCCGGTTTCATGCCCCAAAATGGTAAGGGTTGGTAAGTTGGGATAACTTTCAACTGTGCATCTGTCTTTTAGAAGAATTAATTCACAAACGTGTCAGGTATACCAAAACAAACTTTAGGGTCGGTACTAAGTGTATAGGGTTGGTCAGAACCGGGAGCAAACAATTTTTTTTCGATCTGCCCAATCACATGAGATGTTGAATAGGGCTGGTCAGTTCACGTGTGACCTAGGACCCGAAAATAATAGCATGATGTCATCAATGATTGGGTTGTGGTGACGTCATGTATAGGTATTTCTGGGTACAACATCGCACAAAAGTGACTAGCCAAATTTGAGGTGCTTAGACTTGTACTCTCTGTCAATGCTGAGGCAAGTAAAATACCCATGGGGTAAATGTGTAAGAAGAAGGTGTGGACTCCATGCCATATCTCAGGGGCGGTGGCCTAACTCAGTGGTGGTGTGTTGGGCTTCCAACCACTGGGTCCTGGGTTCAATTTCCGGTCAAGCCCAAGTTGGATGGCTGTTTCATCCATCATCTCATTGCCAGTGTCCCTGATTGTCCTAATTAGCCCAACGGGTGCAGAAATACAGGACGTGAAGCCCTAATTAATCCACCCACCCACCACCAGGTCTTATCTCATCATTTAGTCTCGGTCTGCTGGTCATTAAAAATTAATAAGGTTGACACAATGACATTGACACAGTTTTTATTGGCTCCTAAATAGCACATAACAGTAATTACATATTATACAAATTAAATTTTTTCTTAGAGTGGAGCAAGGAGTCTCCCTCTAAGACAATAAGTTTGCCGCTGTCGAGGGAGCCACCTTGTGAAAAAAAAAAAAAAGATTATACATATATATACTACTATTTAAGGTTCAGCCCAGTAACATCAATTGAGACATTGAAAGTTGTAAAATCAGGTGGCATAGCCTATATATATGCTATTGAGCGGTAATTGTAGTTATACAACTATAAGTTTTGAAATTGTATGTATTCTTTCATTTACAACATGCCTGAAAGTCCTGAGCATTGCAGGCAACGTGGGGCGACACCATGAAGACCTCAGAACACCAGTGGCCAACAGAGGGCTCCGCGCAATGCATACGTTACTTAGGCCTGTCGTCTAGCTATCTCCAATCTAGCAGAAGAATGACTTCCTGATTGATACAGCATTAAATGTAACAATATTAGAACACTTCCTCTTACCACCTTTCAATAGTGGATGAAAGCATCCCAAGCATTGGAGTTACCACTTTCATATCTATTAAATTATACATTAGGGGCACACAAGCTGTGGTCCCTCTAGTGCATATTTTCAAAAACGATAACGGGAGGTAGATTTGCCAAGGAATGAATAAGTTAGAGATCGGGGTTGTATGCACAGTGTACATGGAAATGCTTTGCTAATGCTTGGCAGACCTGTCTTTTGCTTCTCATTTGCAGGTTGAAATCTGGCCAACATTGGCCGATGTCGACCAATGTGGCTATCTGGGCTGGCACTTAATAACTCACTTTATAGCACATGTGTAGATTGAGGCACTGTTTGGGTCAATGCGAATAATCAGTACATTTAGTTACAAATTAAACAGGATTTATTCGAGTAATTGGCTCTGACGTCTTTTGGCAACCACCGTTGCACAGTGTATTGTGTAATTCATTTGTATTGGGGTGTGTAAGTTACGATCAAACTATCATTGACACTGCAATCGCGCTGTTGCCATACTTTTGGGACCCAACACCGCCATATTTTAATTAGGCGAGCGAGTGGACAAGACGAAAAATGAAGGATCAGATATTTTTCAAAGGAATAACGCATGTAAAAATCAGCATAACTATCAGGAATTTTTTTTAGCATTTTCGTGATGTGTCTATGCACATGAACAAATTTGATTATTAGTGGTCGATTATCGTCCGTTGCTCGAATTCCCAAGTGGCCTAAAGCTCTAATTTTCAGCGTATGTCTTGCTTTAAAAGTTGCTTTTTCTTCGACAACCAAACTTATGAGTTGTCAAGCTGATTTTTCAGATACCCACACTCTTATTCAGCCCCCTCTATGCAATTTCAATGATGGCGTTCTGGACGTGGTTCCCGGAAGTTGTTTTTTTCCTGCTCTCAAAAGCACGAGAGCAAAATCAACTCACAAGCCCTATTGGCACAAGTGCTGCCTCTCAGGTATGCATGCCGCTTTGACCCTTGAAAGTCCTGGGTCTCATTGTGGCTATGGGGGTTACACACTGGGTGGAGACCTCAAAACCCCAGTGGCCAACACAGGACAATGCACACTTACGTTTTAACTGTCTAGCTATCTCAGATCTAGCAAAGACGTGAATAACCTTGCTTGCTAAGACATCCTTTAACATAATAAGTAAATGCACTCTTTAAAGTGTGCTTTTACCAATGCACTTGGAGCTACTGGAAACCAGTCGCTTGAAATAAAAATGTGATAAACGAGCAAATAGGCAGTAAATGCCTCCTACTTACTATATAGGTGTGACAGGCAATACAGTGCTTGTGATCTGTCAACTATTCCCAAGTCACGTTGAAAGTTAAATGTCTAATGTCTATGGTCTCAATGCTACTGGGTCTGAAGCCTAATTAGTCAGCTTACATGACCAGCAATGATGGGATGATAGGTTTGAAGTCTACACCATGTAACAAATTTACCCCATGGGTGGGGTCTTTTAAAACTTCTGCCGCAAGAAGCGCTGCTGTGCCTTGGGCAGTGTAATGTAAGACGGCATCGCTGCGAGCAGCTTGGGTCTTTTACTGCCTCAGCATAGACACTGAGTACAAGGCACCTCCAGTTTAACATCTCATGCGATCAACATTCAGCTAGGATGTAGCTCATAAAGAGTGCCAAGGAATTCTCAAATAGTCCTTGAAATTAATTTGTGGCAATGCTTGGGGTGAAGACCTCAAACCGCAGTGGCCAACATATGGCTCTGTGCAAAGTTTTGAATGATGTTACACTTTGGTAAACATAGTCACACCAATAATTATTCAGACACTTGACTTTTCACAAATATGTAACTTTCCATGACTTGTAAACTACATTGCCAAATACATTGAAATCACAGCTGCAGACAGCTATTGGTATATGTACATGTACATGAGAATGATATTATAGAATCCAATAACTTCTACTACACTTACGAAAGTGTCTCAATAATGTTTTGGTGTGACTGTAATTCCACTCCCTCACTCACTTAATATTAAACTAGCCTTACTTTACTGTATCATGTAGTGAGGTCCTATACAATTCTGGTTACTTAAGCCAGTAGTAGCATCAAATGAGTTGAAAAGAGAAGCAAGACAAAAAATAACCATTGTATTTTTATTCTTCACAAGCTACATTTATCATGTAATTCTTTCTTCACACTATGTAGCTGTGTCTGAGTGCTTTCTATAATATAATGACATTTTGCAATAACAATTAATTCAGTGTGAAGACACATTTACATGAATTAATATACAGTTTATCTAAAAGCAATTCTCTACAGACCAATTAATACATTTGTAAGCACTTGCAAAACTTTGTGTATGCATATTCCAGTAATAGGTCTAACTATCAAACTGTGCAAATGAAGTAGCAAATGATGAAAGAGACAAAAACTCTGGGTCTTAAGAGTTACAATAGTAAAATGATTGTTCTTATTTAGTATCGGAGGTTTCTGATTTTAACAATCTAACAGTCAAAATGAGTGAGCGGAAAGGTAGATTTGAACGAGCAAACGTAAGACAGAGCTAATTCGCATTATAGAAAATCAGGGTAAGTAGTAGGGAACTGGGTTTTCTGATTTGAACATAGACGTAGGACAGATAACTAAATCTCTTTATAGAAATCAGGGCAGTAGTAGAAAATTTACGTTTCTAGATCCAACATGAAACACATAGCAAAGTATCCTTAACTTATCTTATTGAAAATGAAAATGAAGAAAATAAATTGCCCTTGGAAGAATTCTTTGGTAAGCCAAAGAAAAAATTCAATGGATGGCTATATATATTCAATCTTATTTAACACATTAGTATACAATATCTCAGTATTTTTTACAAATAACATTGTGTATCATTAACGTAATATTGACTACACCACAAGGTCTAATAACTGACATGTAAGATAATATGCAGTAATGTCCAATTTCCATACAATAACGTAATGCAGTTGAGTAAGTCTTAATAATACATTTACATACAATCCAAGCTTAAGAAGGGAATGTCTGAATATTCAAGTTATCTATGCCATATAACCTGGCAAAAATGGTACAAATTCTCTCCACTACTCGCACATTTCATTTCGCCAACATTTCCCATTTTTACGTGGGAATTTTATTAGTTTTTTTACAGTGTATGATAGTGTGTATGATATTACAATGTGATTAATCTAATCATTTCTGCTGCTGTTTAAATATTAATCATTCTTATGTGTCTGGTAATTTTTATATATAACATTCCTAATAGTCCAGTTAAATGATAGTTTACACGTACGTTTGACCAAAAATAGTAGGTGTAATTTTTGCCTCTAAAAGTTTTCTAGAACATGGGAGAGGATACACTATATATTTCGTTTCTTTTACAGACAGGAATGTAGATGACTTGGTATTGGATATCATTGTTTGTTGTTGTTATGTAAAATTATTTGATGCAGATCATGTACAATTAGTTGATCTGCTAGCTTTTTAACAGTCTTCCTCATTGTTATCTTCCGGCATTGGCGAAACGGCAGTGTCTTTAGTGGTAACTTCTGCATCGTGAGAATTCAAATCGACACCGTAGGAAGGATCATTGTTTTCATTTGTGGCGTCTTCCACAGTTGTTGGTTCTGGCGAGACGTTGGAATCTGTCTCGGACATTGCTGCTAATCGCTCAATGACCTCCAAGTGCTCCTTTAGATGACGATGAACATTTCTGCTAGGATTGACCGATGGACTGGACATTGTCCGAGCAAGAGGGGGAGGTAAAGTCTTACGAGAGTCTGAAGTGATATCGCCTGTTATCGTGGTTTCCGATGGAAGAACTAGTACCCCTCGATGTTGTTTACCAGGCATGTCCAATGGTGACATTTGCACACCAACCTGAAAAAGATGTTTGATATTATTTATTGCAAATCCCAAATACAAACGTACATAAAAACAAATATATAATTAAAATATATGTGAACATAAAAACGGGTGGTTTGTGGCCAATTTAAATGGCCTTCAATAATAAATTTGCCACAACATGCTGATCAGATCAAGGTATAAGGAAATGATCATGAAATATCAGAAATTCTAGCGAGTTATGTAGACCACTGGATACAATTTTTCATTATAATAAAGAGCCGTTCTATTAAATGCGGCTTCTACAGGAGAAATGCCCAGATTAACAAGCCTACCAACCATGGCATCTTTGACATATTTGCCATCTAACACAAAACAGCTAAGGCAGAACACTATTTCGTAGCAATGGAGTTTAACATTAAAGATTATTTTAAAAGAAATCACAGAATATTTTGATATGCAAACTTTAGCAGGGTCTAGATGCTAAAACTCTGCTAGGGTTGTTTCAGAAATGATTATTGCTCACTGTACTTAAATTCAAGAATCCTATAGCTAAAAACGAGCTCTGAATAAAAATTTTTTTTAACTGTAATTTAAACCATCATTGGTATGATCTCTTCTGTTATTTTATCATATATAAAGTGACTATTAACCAAGAATGAGTGATTATGATCAAAAACAAAAAACTCACATAAAGCAAATTGGAAATTGATAATGATCGAAAGACAAAACCTAACATCTGTGAATGGGTCTATGATATTTTCAAAAGCAAACTGGAAACCAATTATGATCGAAAAACAAAAGGTAACATCTCAAAAGCAAATTGGAAATTGATAATAATCGAAAAACAAAAACTAACATCTCTCAAATGGTCTGTGATGAATTCTAAAGCAAATTGGAAGTTGATAATGATCGAAAAACAAAAAGTAACATCTCTGAAAGGGTCTGTGATAAATTGTAAAGAAAACTGAAAATCAATTATGATCAAAAAACAAAAAGTAACATCTCCGAAAGGTCTATGATATTTTTTAAAGCAAATAGGAAATTGATAATAACCGAAGAACAAAAAGTAACATCTCTGAAAGGGTCTGTGATGAATTCTAAAGCAAATTTGAAATTGATAATGATCGAAAAACAAAAACTGACATCTCTGAAAGGATCTGTGATAAATTGTAAAGCAAATTGGAAATTGATAATAATTTAAAAACCAAAACTTACATCTCTGAATGGGTCTTTGATATTTTCCCAAAGTCCTGTCGTGGAGGTCTGACGACTAACACCTGAAAATGTTTAGAGATAGTTAGTACATGTTACCTTGGTGATAGATCATCAAGTTGTAAGTATAGTTTTTTTTTTCATCTCTTTTTATGTATCTTAGAGTAAATAATTTTTTCTATTTGCAATGATTGCTTACTTTGTCATCAATTGAATAATATACATAATTTGAGAATGACAAATTTCAGTGAACTTCAGCAGCAACTATTGCTGTGCATCTAGGTAAGAAGTATTTAAGCAAGTGTCAATTACTGTATGCATCGAAAAAACAGCGCTTCCAAAAAAAATTAGCAACAAAATAGTGGCAGATATCTAATAACAGGAAAATTGTAATGACATGTAGATTGGATTTTGTAATAAGTGACTGAAAGGACTAATGTGGAAATCTACATATGCAAATATAAAAGCAATCTTAATCATGAAAAATGTCACACATATGACCAAACACAACATCAAATTATAAACTTCCAAGAAAACACACATAAAACCAGTGCATAATATAATTATAAGTATGATGCTCTATGCTAAATATAAATTCTACATGACATAGCATCTAAACTAAATGCATTATGCTATAATACAAATGCACCCAAAGTGAAAAATCAAGTAAAATCTACACATGCTGTAAGCGAAAGTGTTAAAAATCTAGCTAAGCTAAAGCAAAGTTTGACAAAATGCAAAGTCAATGAAACAAAATTAATATTAGGTGGTTATTTATATTATAAAATAACGAGGTTTGAATGTTAAAAATATTTTTTGGTAATTATGAAAAAGTTGCTGTGGAAAAAAGGGTAGACGCAAAAATGCTAGTTTAACAAAAATATTAAAGTAAAAAAAAAGTGTTGATAACACAAAATATCTAAAATGTGAAAATGTCAAAAAAAGTTAGTTTTTATCAAATTCCAAACAATGTCCTACCTTGGTTCACAATACAACATGGTGGTAAGGTTTATGACCGCTGTTGTGTGGGAATCTTTGTACATTGATAACTGCAAAGACCTGCTCTTCACAATCAAATATTTTCAGACTACTGACTTTCGAAGCCTATTATTACAATAGAAACAAATGTACATTGTCTCTGGTTTCATCAACTCGTATTTATTAAAAATTGTAACTATCTCTCATAAAGTTTTCTTGAAGACACTAACAAAACTTGAAGTTGCGCTGTCCGTCAAATTTGCAATTTTCTAATATGCTATCAAACATTTGAAAATCACCTTTATTAATCAACGCACACTAAATATGTGTGAATTAATGATTTTATAAGACATTAATTACTTAAAAATAAATCATACATTGAGAGAAAATCCAGACCAAAACATTGGAAACACAATGGAAATGACATCATCACCATTGTTCAGTATTGTGATGTCATCACTGGGTTTGTTTACATATGGAGTTTTTGATGGCATGAAAAACTAATATTTATATTATTTATTGTAAATTAAAACTAAATTGTTGTGCAAAAGTGGGAATGTAATGGTGAAAAATATCATGAGACAAGAAGGCAGTATTGATTTATATCATTATGTTAATGTGCAAATTTGACAGACAGTGCACCTTTAATTGTATGGGCTATCAGTTGGTAAGACCTCATGCTCTTACTGTGTAAATAGAGCTATATATGATGTACCCCAGTGCGTTCCACCAATTACATCAGCTATTTTAACAAAATATTAACCTGGATTTCAGTGTAATTTAGCAATGAACAACTTTTGTATGCAGTTACTGAAATTGTGGTATTAGAGATAGCTGCAATTCTTTGTCCATTAATCGAAATTAACTTTGTTGTGAAGAACAGTTCCTTATCATACAATACAACCACAATATAATTCAACATTTCATGAACCATGCATGTTTTATTTAAACAAGCTTGACATAATTCAGTTCGACATTTTTGTAACAACTTAGTTATATCTCAACAAACTCATATCAGAATTATACTAATAAATTAATACCATTTTTTTGTCTAATAATTTAACGATAACATTACTGGGAGTCGGTTTCAACAACAAACGTTTCAAGTTTATGATAACTCATAAAATCAATTGTTTTAATCTCTAGCTAACGACAAGTTTGAAAACAAATGCCTAAGCCTAGTTCAAATGTTTTAAAGGTGGTCAATTAGGTGTTAAAATCTTAAAAATACATGGATTAATCAAGTGTTTAAAATGACTGTGGATAGTGCAGGCTCTATGTACAACATGTTATCTCTTTTGCTATGTTAAAATTATTAAAGATGTTGAAATTAAGTGTTCGGCCATCTAAGAGAGGTCATCGCCGCTACATCGGAATTAAAACCTTAACAAGTCTGTCAATCTACTTATTAACAAATCAACACATTGTATTATTTAAAACTCACAGTGCAGTAATCTATATTAACATATAATCTTTGTCTTAGCATTATTAAATATACATTTACAGTAACTATTAATGCATAGACAGTATACATGTAAGCCTTTCTTCCATATTTGGCCAATTTATCATAGGTTTAAGTACATACTTTAAAAACATACAATTGTTTGTAATATTTGTATGCACAAGTGTAGTCATTCTCTGTAGATGAGAACTTCGCAAACAAATGCTTGCGTTACAAATATGTTAGTAAATGTGAAAGATTTAAACTAAAGTGCAGTTTGAAAAACCAGGTGCTTTGGTTTAGTATCTATAAACAGTCTTAAAGAGTTATAACACAAATTTTAAAAGGGATAAAAAATCAACACACAGGTTTATTTAATTAGTTACAACCACATATTAAACACCATACTGTAGTATATTTAATTTATAGTAGGATTCGAAATGAATATCCGCATGATTTTCAGCATATTTTTTCCTACGAATCCATGAATTCTAAGGTCTAAACATACAAAGAATGAGCAAAAAATTGGCAAAAAAGTTTATAAAATGCAAACTCTAACTTAACTGTAATAATAACACTTATTTCTGTCAAATGTTTAATTTACTGTTTTCATATATTCTCCAATTGTGACAGTCAAAGAGTAGAAATAGTAAGAGGGGACACTCACACATTTTTATAAGCCATGTCAGGGTTGGTTTTGGGTGATAATAGGCGTCATTTGCTGTATTACGTCATAAAAACAATCGGAAGTGACGTCATTGTGATTGATGTTATAGTTACATCATATTTCTGCGTGCTGAACATTAGTGTACTGACACCCTAGGCATTAAAAAAAATTTCCATTATGTAATTGCCTTATAAATCTATAAGATTAATTATTTGACTTTCATTAGTGTATTTATATAAACAAATTATTTCTTTGTTTGGATATGAAATCTTCATTGCAAGCTTGTGATATTGTGAAATACAACCCTGAACAGGCTGACATTGGTTCAATTGCACTTTCCCCTCTAGGTATTATTACTCTGTTGTGACTGTGACCATGACAAAATTTCATAATTATGACACAAAGGTTAAAATTATCAACAGTAAAATAAAAAAAATTCAGTTAAATATTACAGACTGGTATTACCAGTTAGCAATTTAAGGTTTGATTTTATGAAATGTCCGTCAATTTTGCCGTTAATTGCACTTAAAGTTGAACAATTATAATGGAATAATTGACGGAAATCTCATAAAAATCAGACCCCTATTTGCTATCTATTAAAAAATACCAGTGTGAAAAAATATGACTAATAAACATGGGAAATCCAGTTTAACTCCTACTGCGATTCTCACACCAGTGAGCATTAAAGTTTTAATGGTTTTTTGAAGGTATTATAATACCTTAAGTCTGTGCCGTTAATTGCAATTACAGGTGAACAATTATAATGGGATAATTCCTATGTGCTGTCAGTAAATGTGGAAGTCCTATAATGTAAACCATCTCAGATTTCAATCACCACCATTCAAGTTTGTCAATTCGGCCTGTGTACATTTTATATATACAATAGGCCAAACAAAAGTAATAAAGTGTTTCTCATAATATGAAAAAAAAAATATTCATTACCAAAGGAGGGCGAATAGAATTATAATTTCATCCGGTTTCTTCATCTAAGTATACCGTAAAAATATAGGATATCCGATATGGAGATCAAGGATATTTTGAGTGCTTATCCACCTAAAATCCCTCATGGTTAATATATTGGCAATTGCAATTAATCATACATTGTGAAACATCATTCATTTGTTTGGCCTGACCTCATTAGCAACAACGACATAACAAAAGTTACCAGACAATATTCATGCAAATAAAGAATGATATATTATGGCTTATTTTGCACTTCTTACAGTTAGGTACATCATTGTTATTGTTAATGAAATTAAATGTGTCAAGAGCTTATCAATTAAGGTTTATTGAATTATTTTACTATTTTATTTTAGAAGAACCTTGCAATAATATTTAAATAAGTTTAGAAATATTTTTGAGCAGAGTAACCTTTTTGAGCATAACTTAAGGGACAAATAATTTAATTCCATCTGTAAGAATTGTTACATGTTTAAGTTTAAATGTGATATTGATCACTTTCCACTTAATTGAATGTGTCCTAAAACAGAGTACAAGACGATATAGAACTTGGCGCCTTGATCAGGTATTTGAAATGTATTTCAGATATTATTTCAGGATTGCAATGATAGTGGTTCTGTTGATAGTAATAATCTCTTTCAAAGGCTAATCTAATTGTTCAAGCAATCATAATATCATTTATTAAGTTAATTATTGTTATCTCCAGCATTCTGAGGTAGTCAGCCAGAAATAGGCAGCAAAAAATGTGTTGCTATGACACCCTGTCTTAAGGAAGAGATTTATTTTTGGAATATGGGGTTGAGATCAAGTGACTTTCATTACACTAGATACTATCTTACTGGATGGAATGAACAAAATTTTGCAAGTTCTGGAGTAGCGAGAGGTTTTTTCAAGGCTAAGTCGATTACTCTTTTTCAGTTTGCATAATATGTAACACTTTCACAAACTTTTAACAAATTTAACAAAATGAGTTATTGAAAGTTATATACACTCAACGCTAACATAATAACCTACCTAACAAACCTGTTAGATATAATCGTTTGCAGGATTATAATTCATTACCATATGACATCATAGTTGGCTAGTCTAAATTCTCCACCAATTTTCCTGTCACATACAATGGTATAATATAATGCCATAAGAGTTATTATAGTAAACATGGCAGAGTCTTACTTAGGTACTTCCTTTAGTAGAATAAAAGCATAAGATGAAAAAAGAATGGTGCATTTACGATATAGAGAACAGATTAACCACATATACATATATATATAGATATATATAAACACATCTTTGATCAACGATTGTTTATAATACAATAATTATACATAAATATATCCAAGGGAAGGCCGGGTTACTCCGTACACCACTGAGTCACCTGAGAGTCACATGACATGGCTAGTCATGTGATATAAGTGATCACATGACTAAAACGACGACGTCACCATGACGACGAAACCATGATGACGATGACGAAGGCCATCAACTAACCTTTGACCTTATTATCTTCATTCTCAGATGGTGCTTTCTCCTCAGCGCTGTCATCTGGCTTATCTCCATTGGAAGCACTTTCGTCTGCTTTTGCCGATTCAGACCCAGCATCGCCTTTTTCAGAATTTTCTTCACTCTTTTTCGCCGCTTCACGCTCAGCTGCATCTAAAATCAAAATGTAATATCATATTATACTTTTGTGTGTGTTTAATACTTCTATACCTAGGGATTACAATATAATTATGGTCACATCAGTTCAATTATTGTACGTGTATAACATGTGGAAATATCTATATTATGATGTAAAGAGATTTTCTTTTCAGACACTTCATACTATTCAGCAATTGGTTCATATGGTCAATTTAAGTGCAGTTGACCAGTGTGACATCACTATGCTGCCCATTGTCCATAATGGTCACTGTGACATTTCAATGGCTATTGTGGATAATGGGTAATTTTCTGATGTCATACAGGTTATTTGCACTGAAAGAGGTTATTTGTGCAAATTGCTGACGTTGAAATTTTATAATTGTCTAACAAAAAATTAAATTAATATACAATGCTACAGTTTGAAGCTTCTAATTTTGTTAATACCACAAATTTCATCAAAACCTAAGTTTTTATCACAGCTTCAACAACAATGGGTAGGTTATGCACCACAATTACAAGATCTTTTACACAACCAATATTTGTTGCTTGTGATATAGACCTGACTCATGGAGTGGTTTACAAAGCACTTTGCTAAATATCAAGCATATGGACAATGTATGTTGGTGAAATTAGCATTTTCAGAAATCCCAAATGTTTCAGAAATCCCAAATTTTGATAATTCTCTAAAAGTATTCATCAGCCTTTTACTCTGCATTGAGTTGACAAAAGACAATTTTAAATATCTGTCACATTGAAGATGTGGGCATTGAAAACCATCACTTTTAAATGGGGACAGTTAAAGTTTGTTATCATCGAACTTCCAAGCCAGTCAGGTCCGCTCACAAAACACTACATGGCCAAATGTGCGTTTTCCATGTGAAGGATAAACACATAGAAACCGCATGTTTTTTTCCTAATTATAATGAGGTGAAAACCATGCGTTTTCCATGCGTTTATCCAAACACAGGGAAAATGCACATGGCACATTTGGCCATGTAGGTGTTTAATAATCATGCAAAGATGATAATTAGATATGTACAGAGTGTAACAGTGTAAAGTGTATAGTTGTATGGTCATAATACTTTGCAGATGTACAAGATGAACTTGCACATTCTTCTGGTTAGTACACTCGGCGACAGTGAACTTCGCCACGACAGCGAGATTCGCCACCCCTAAAAACTACAATAAATACCTTTTAGATGGCCGCCACAGCGTAAGAACACTGTCAATGATCTATACAATTAGTTTTGTAACAAATCAAGTTGCAATGTGCATAATGATGTTTTAGGGGGTGGCGAATCTCGTTGTCATGGCGAAAATCACTGTCGCCGAGTGTATGTTAACACAACAAGCAAAGAAGTATGCAAGAGCGATAGCCATGTTCAAATGACACACTTCGTGCTACATAATGTAGTACTCTAATTGGCCTAAGGGAACTATCATTACTATGTGTCTCTAGTATGTACAAAAAAGAAACTTCTGGTTGAAATAATGCTTAATGATAGTTTTTACTAAAACTGAAGCGAGAAAATTGCCAGAACACTTGGTGTGACTCGAGTCACCTCAAAACCTTTTTTATACCTGGGCCTAGGCCTTTATCAAGTATAGAACTATCATACTTTGTTCTATGACAGACCAGGTATATTTAAGCGAACGAACGCTTTGAGTTTTGACAATATATGGGTCAACGCAGCAGCAGCGTAGGCAGGGAGGGTGGTTGCTCTGAAGGCTTTTGATATTGAAGTGTTTACATTGTAGGCCTAGTGCTGCTGGCATTCTACACACAACACCAGGTATCTATTCTTTTTTTGAAAAAGAACAATCTTATTATGAAAAAACCCATCCGTTTTAATGCGATTATTTACCAGTCATTTTAATATGAAACAATATCGTGTGTTCTGAACAAGACTATCGCTTCATGCACGTTCTACCGAGTACAACACGATAGCCGTACCAGAGAATGTTGTAATAAATGACTCAAAAATTATCACATTGTACCCCAACAACATATTTTAAGAGAGGTTAGACAAACGGAGGCATTGAACAAACTGTTTACAAAATCTCATGCATCTTTTCACGAAGGGCGCACTAACACAGCAACAGAAATCAATCCTATACGTGGCAACATTTATTTCGACGAACCTTCGGAAATCCGACTTAAGGTGCTTTCTTTTGCTACGGGAGTTGGTGGTTTTTGTTCTTGACTACCTTCTGTCAGTTCTCTTTCTTTTTCTTTAGCTTTCTCTGCCCTCTCTGTTTTGGTAAATTCAAGAGATGGAGATAATTGGTTTTCAAAGAATACGATTTCATCCGCTTTTACGAATAACCCGCTAACAGTTTTTGTCGGGACCTAAAGGATAATGTCCACTTAAAACTTGTGCGAATATAAATGGAATTATCTTTAATTGCAATTCACGAAATGAAATCTGTAAATTAATTAACAGGATGTATACCAAGTTATAAGTAATAAGATAAGCATTTCAGTGGTGAGTTTATTTCTTGGTTAATTACTGAAGAATGAGTAAACTGAAGGGTATTAAAAGCAATTACACACAATGTTCAATCTGATTATTTCTTGTAATTGCAATAAATATGTTAAAGATTGGATCCGTTATACAATATTATACGGGTATCCGTTAAGGCTAAATTAATTGTAATTAGCAGATGATTTCAAATTAAAACATCTGATAGTAACAAGGTATAGTGTTATTTAAATGGTTCTCCTAAGGTCATTTGTATATCATTTATAAGTGTAAAGCATTACCTCTTGCAGCTCGGTCTTTCCAGTTTCCTTTATTCACAGCCAGACAATCGACCCACACACGTTTGACTTCAAACTTAACACCTGAAAATGATTTAGATGAAAGAATAGGACAATGGCTAATAATATTTATATATAGCAAATATATACCATTAGTCAACGCAGAAAATTATTGATTTTTTACATGCTTCTGGTTTCTACTATCAACTATAGATAATCAATCTTACCCTAGAGAGCCTCTACATAGCCCACTCAGGTGCTGATGAGGCGTTAAACAATAACACTAACTAACTAACTATACCATTAGTTTCAAGGGATAGAACCTGCAGCCTCAAGTGTTCTGGTTTTTATAAAATAACAGAATGGGACTACCAGGATGGTCTTGGAAATAAGCAGTATTTAACAAAGACAATATCAATTGTTACGTATGAAAATCAAGCATGAAAACTGAATGCATAACAAAACAATAACATTTACCAATTGCAGTTCAACTGCAGTTGCATAATTCCGTAAAATCAAACATATGTATACCACATTGGGACAGTTCAGAATAAATATTGTACTATTTTTGAAGCAATTGCAATCACACCCTTTTCATGCAAAGGTATTGATATTCTACCTTGATTTTTTATGAGGTAATTCAAGAATTATTACGAGATGTAAATAAGTTATCAGTTTGATTTTTTTCAGAGGGAGATTTTATACAATAACTCTTTATTCAGAAACATTATATTGTTGGCATAACTTTAGACAGGGCAACAAAAATATGAGGATTATGCTCATCCACAAATATATAAAGCAAACAATAATTTACCAATACAATACAGGTCACAATTTTTTTTGAAATACCACCAAGAATATTATCAATAATTATATATTACTGCTTTTGCCACCATCAAATAACTTATCTTTTATGACAGAAGTTAAGAGCAATGGATATTTTTATTTAATTCAATTATATGGCACGCTAATTCTTGGTGAAATTTCTTTTGTTTTATTCGGTGACCCACCCCTTCGAGCCATAGCTAACAAAGCTGGCGTTCCTCGAGCCTCTGAAATATTGATAAAAAAACTGCATGCAATTTTATGAACATCCACACTTTTTCAATTTATAAATTTTCTATGTATTGAGATTTATATATTTTCATGATTAACTGTGTATTAATGGAGGATACAGATATTTACCTATTTAAGAATGAAATTGATAATATCATTTTTGATTAGTATTTATCTAACTTGGTGATTAATTTATGGAGCCTGTAAGTTATGGTATGTATCTTTCTATATTTTGTTGTAGACATTTGAAATTTATATTTGATCAATTAAGATTAGCAATTTAGAACTAATTGATTTTTTTTAATGATAAATAACAAGAAAATAATTAAGACTACTGTCTAAAGGTGCCAAAGCTTGTGAAATGTGCGGAAAAGTTTAAAAGCTTAGATTTATAAAAAGTGTTGAAAAAAAGCTATTATAAAACTAGATTTGTACAAATATTGCCTTTGCATTTGACATATATTGCAGTCATACAGCAGACAAAAAATTTTCTGATGACATACTGGTCACAATGCACTTACATACAATTTTAGGTTAATTGCCATGATACTAGCATATATATATGAACTATATTTGGAGACTACAGATCTACAGATCTGAAGAAATGCAATTGCTGTATAAGTGACTTTTCAGTCATTGAGGCCATTAAAGACATTTTGGACAATAATTTAGACAATTTTCTTATTAACACAGAGCGTGTCCATCTGCTAAGCACACTTTGTGAAATTTGAATGCTTAATTTTCCTGTGTATAAAATGCTATTTAACTCATAATGTCTTTTTATTTCCAATTGTACACATTTATACCTTCGCTAGAAGTGTATGTGATAAATATGTATATATATATATACCGCATAATGAATCATTGAGTCTCCTGACAGGGAGAATTAAATGAAGTATTGGACCAATGCCATCACCAAAATTTATTGTCTACTGTACATATCTTTAAAATTTTATCAGTGGTTACCCTCTTAATAGTTTCTTTTCTTTAAAAAGTGGATATTTATAAAAGCTGAAACTTGTTTATCCCACAGGGAAAATATGATAAAAAAAAGAATTCACTGAAAAAAAATCACATCTAAAATTATAAATATTATTAAAAATTATTTCATGCTAAAACCGGTTGAAAGACACAATTAACTCTAAACAGATTAAAGAATTAAAGACAAGCACAAAATAGCTGCAGTGACCTCATTATGACCTTATGCTAATTTATGCAAATATATGCAAATCAGGTCACCAATTAAATAGGTCAGACCTTCACCACTTTAAAATCATTTAATTGCATGCCGTCCGACAGGATAGTCTAGGATTTATATGTGAGCAGACATGAGTAGTAAGTTTTAGTTGAAGAATACTACGTAAACTAACATTACAATTTTAGACCATACAGAAGTCTATGGAAATTAGCCAGTCCTGTATGTCCTGTGAAATACCTTCAAAAGAAGTTATCTCACAAAATTTACTACTAATATAAGATACAGAACGAAGTATATTTTTATATTTTCATTTAAAAGCGCAATACCTTTATGAGTATTTTATATATTATCAGAAACTTCAGTTTGCTTTTCGAGTCACACGAAAATGGAGTTAAATATAATGGAACAAATAACAATAAACATCGCTACTTCAGTCTTCGCTACCTTAGAAGACGGAGACAAAATATTCTAAGTAACTAAAGGGGGTTTCACACATAGCCGGATCAGACGCCGGAGCGTCCCGGAGTAACATTTTATTACCTCCGGTGGGTTCCGGGATCAAAGAGCTGTTAAATGTCAACAAAAAATAAATGTTTGACGATGTGTACACGATGTCAATACGGTCTCAACAAGAAGCAACACGGAGCTAACACGACTGTCCCGTTTAGAGTGAGGAGTGAACCGGATTTTCACGGTGCCTTCGCGGATATCACCGGTCTTTACACCGTGTTCATTCGTGTGGATCCGTTGTGGCTCCTTGTACTCTCCGGCGTTAATGGCGGCGAAATATTCATGCCCGGTTGACGCCGGATGTAGCCGGAGACATGCCGGAGTCAATACGGAGATTCCCGGAGATCGGCGGAGTCTACTGGGCGTCTACACGGGTCTACACGGGTCTACACGGATCTACACGGATCTACACGGATCTACACGGATTAAATTACTCCGGGAACTCCGGCATGAAAAATTAAACATGTTTAATTTTTTCCCCCGGAGTCCCAAGGTGCTCCCGTAGCGACCCGGACAATGACGGACAATGCCGGACAATCCCGGACATGAACACGATGTCTATACGGCTTTCCCCGGAGTATGCGGGAGTATTCCGGAGTTGACCTCCGGGACGTTCCGGCGTCTGATCCGGCTATGTGTGAAACCCCCTTAAGTAACCCAAGTATTGTAGCCCATGTCTGCTCAGTAACTAACTCAATGACTATCCTTAAGAGGGCAGCATTAGTCAGTGGTGAACTAGGTCATGACCCCGGGTCACTGACCTGCGCGGGAAGGTGTGCAGGGAGTGGAAGGTCGACTAGAAGAGTGCACGGTGCTTAGACTTGTGGTGCTAGTCGCACGATCCACAGTGTTGCCTAAAATTTCTTCAGATATGCTCGGATTACGTTGGTGTAAAGGAGCAATAATCTTCTCCAACATGTCTCCGAGGACCTGGAAGCTGGGATCGACGATGAAGTCTATGAAACCTGTAAAGAAAAATTTAAGAAAAATTTACAGAAATGCAAAGGTGAACGCCAAAGTATGTAAACGAAACCTGTAGTCTAGCCAGAATGCTGAAATTGTTGATCAGAGATGATGCTGTTCCGATATCATCTATATTTTGAGATCAACTACAGATATTATTAAAAGTAAATTGGCAGATGCACCATTTCAAAGATGAACGCCAGCTTAAACATCAGGATGAGGGTTTGATCGACTTCAGGGGAGCTACAATCCTATGGGGGAAGTAAGGAATTTGACTGAGTATTATGAGTCAAATCTCTACACTTCATATCATATGACATATATTACCTACTGATGAAAAGAAAGACTTTACAGATAAAATTTTGCAGTAATCCTATCCAGTGATGGAAGTAGGGTTGGGGGGGAACTTAGGGGAACTGAGTCCCCATGACTAAAAAACAGGGGCAGCTCTGCAATACTACAGCTCCCCCATGGCATTTCTATATGATTCTTTACTCTACTACAATATTTCGATTTTTAAAGGCATAGCCTTAGTTGGTCCTAGGTCCAGGTAGTCCGACGTGAACCCAGTGAACTAAGGTTCAGATGAAGTGTCCATAGATAAATTGGGCTATTGAGACTGTACTTACAGTAGCAAAAACAGTTTGGCTACTGGCATAATATTGAACATGCTGCATGTGGCTAAAAACAATATCGGCTGTGACACTGTGGATGAAGAGGCACCCACTGCGGAAGGGACCATCATAAATTTGATGGAGGAGGAGAGCTTGACCAGGGCCAATCTTTCGTGGTGCAGGTACCAGCATTCCCCAACCTGGAGCCATCTTCCTGGGCAAATCTCTCTGGTGAAGGGGCGAACTTCCTTTCTTGGGCCAACCTTACAGGTTAAGGTGCCAAGCTCCCGTGGGCTGGTGCTTCATGGAAAAGGACCAGTCTTTCTTGTTTTTAGTTTGGGGCCAAACTTGTCCATAAAGGGCCAGCTGACCTTCCAGGGTTGGGACCATATGTCCAGGTGAATTGCCTGTAAACCATGACCCTGCCACCGAATAATGGCCATTCACAAGAGTTTGCCTTGATCATCCAGTTTATATGCAATGGCAGTAGCCAAAATTGTATTTATTCAAATATTCATGTTATTGAATATTTGAATAAATATATAATTTTGAAGTCACTCGTAATTAAAATCTTTGCGATAAGCTGATCCTGTGTGGCCAGCCACTGGGGTTTGAGTTCCCCCCGACCAAAAAGTCCCACTTCCCTCACTGATCCTATCTTATTTCATATTTCTGAAATTTGTCAGGTGAAGCTAAGATGGTGTCACTACTTAGCTGTTGTACTTGCATGTAAGAAATTATTTTACCATCTTAACAATGTGTATTTTAAACAGAAACATTAAAAAAATTAGCCTTACCTATCTGAGATTCTGCAACAAGAGTATTTTTACGATCACACAACGGAGAGTAGGGCAGACCCAGTTCGGCTTCCCTATCACCCTGTGAAACAAATGATGAATTATTGAACAGAATTTTATTCCTAGGAGTTATTCAAGAATGACTTTAAAATAGGAAAAAATTATAAGTTGCTCGTTACCAATAAATGTTTTCCAAACATTGATGTACTTTATCAGTGAGGCTTGGTTCAAAATGTAATGTTTGGTTTGTGCCAATTTGGGGTTTGTTCAGACTATTAACTTTATATCACTAAGTAATAGTTATATCCCAAGTATGAGGGAGTTTTTTGTCGTTTATTATATTATGCATTGGCATATAAGCAACACAAATTTAAGTTAACTGCAATCTATGAGAGATATAACTAACTTATACTCCATTTGGAAAGATTTTTTAATTTGCTTAGTTATTGGAGTTGTTTTACTGCCCTTATTATGCAATAAAAGTTCAGTTTGCACTTGGGGGAGAGTTCACTATAGCTTTTGTTGGTTATATTCCTCTAAGAACAATAGAAAAAGTGTCATGGTGGAGAATAATCACTTTAAAAAACCTGAGGTATACAACACACACCTGTCTGAAAAATTCTTCAAGTAAGAGGTTCGTCCATTTGTGATGAACATCCCAGTCTTTCGCCGGGTGGCTGATGTCTGCGCAGTGCAACACGAGTGATAACGCCTTTGCCTTGTCAATGCTGCAAAGCAAGAAAGCATTACATCAAAGTATGCACTCAACCAAAGGATAAAGACATGGTTATTGAGTTGGAAAAATTGCATGGTTTGCAATACATATCATTATCACACAATATCAGCATGGTAACGACTTCTCTGCGAAAGCATACAGATATACACATTGGAAAAAAATTCTACAAGGTAACAACGGTTACTTTCTCAATTTGATCATATCAGTAACTCTTGTAATTGAGTAATTTACAAGCTTTTTATAGAAATTACTTAATCGTGTGCCAAATTTCAATTTTGACGAAAAGGAAATTTATGTCACTAGTGTTTCTGTTCTACTTAAGTTATATAATTATTTTGATATCTTTGTATGATATGTTAATTTCCAAATTTACTTAAGAGATCAGTTAAACTACGAAATACTTAGTAATTATTAAAATTTGTGGTTTAATAAGATTTGGAAGGTAGGGATAGTTTTAGTTTTATGGATTGTTTAAGCGCTTATAGGGAAATTATCGATATTAAAACATCTGCAATACAAACCTGCTTGGCTAGGTTTTGTTTTATTTTTTGATATTTCGTGACTTATCTTAGGTAACAGACTCATTCAATAAAGATATATAAATTTAATGAATTGAGAAATATGTGTGCTAGTTTACAAGCTATATAAAATATTTTGGATATAATTAAAGCATATTGATGATTAACTATTAAAGCATTGTGCAATTAAATATGAAGAGTGAGTTCATGATGAACATGATGATCTACTCAAATAGTTAATTTACTGCACAACAATGAAAAGAATGGTGTGCTGCAAATACAGTAGGAGGCAGCACTAGGCAGTGAATTCACAAGGTGCAATATTTAAAAGTGAGAACGAAACATAAAACTATTATATTTTGTGATTTTATGAAAGAGGTATCCTGGGCATTAGGAACCCCATCTAGTAATACAATCTAAATCCATATCGAAATATCAAAATAGTGCAATTGCATTTTATATATGTGAACCAAAATATAGATAATTCATTTAAAGTAATTAAAAAGGCTGAAAGTAGATGAGCTACAAATATGAAGGATGATACTCAATATTATAAATGGAGATTGAAGTTTACAATCATGTGAAATGTTCACATGACTAATTACAAGTGACATTCAGGTTAAGCACAGTTGCAGCGGGGAGAGAAAGTACCACCAGAGGTCACTGAGACCGCAGCAGATTAGTATTGTTTGATGATGTCATCTATATATTGTGACATCATCCGTGTAACAATTATGAGGTGACGTCATGTGATTGTCTTCTCATGTACTATGGTCGTAGCAAATAATATGTACCAAGAACACGCACTCTTGTAAGTAGGACGCGCTACGCGCGCTATGCATCCTGGGGAAAGGAGGCACATTGTTAACTGAGCTGATGACGTCACAAACAGAGAATAATCAGCGACAATTGAGTGACATCATACTGGCTGATTATGACGTCATTTGAAATGATAAGCATTACGTAGCATTCAGATCTAATATGTGTACAATTTTGTAAATTGAGGTATATATTTTGTCCATTTGCTCATCAAGGCACTGAAATTGGGGTTATGATAGATCTTATTTATTTTAGACATAAAGTAGACAAAAGTACGGATGGACGGGGACACTTTCAGTCCGGATTTTATTATCCACTACGGGCACTGAATTTGTGCCTAGCGCCGGGAATTCTGGGGGAAGGAGGTGCAGCGTTTACAATGTAAAGTATAGGGAGTGGTGCTTCTTGGTACATATTCTTTGGTCGTAGTGCCCCCTCTAGGCTCTGTTACTTATTTTTCACCCCACTGAAAGTTCACCTGCGTTAGCACTTGAATGACACTAAAACATTGAATATATTCTGTAATCACAACCATAATTATACCATGACGATAATAATAATCAGTTCTATGTATCAATACAATTTTGTATAATGTAGATATATAGGTATATAAAGTGCAAAAGAGTATATAGAAAAAGCGAGATAATTAGCGGAAGTGTGCGAATGATAAAACTTTATAACGAGCAAAAGTATGAGGTAAAAAGAAGACGATTGAAGGAGGATTTATGAGGGACTACCTTTCAAGAATATCCACTCTGAGGAAAAAGACAGAGAAAAAGAAAATGACCAAAACGTTACACAACAAAATCATAAACTCGTAATCGCTGACAGTAAAAAAGAGGGAAAGATATATAATATTAAAGTCACTCTGGAATAAAGGAAAAATCATATAAGGATGAGAGAAGGTAGCACGGGTTAACATGGCAAAAAATATTAAAAATGATTATGAGTATGTTTTGAAGGGTAAATACAATCATGAGCATTTATGCAGCAAGAGCAGGACATAATATCAACTCTATTAAAATCAATGATAGTTATGGCCACTTCAAATTAGCCATTTAAAAACCAATAATAAAAAGTCATCACAATCTTCACTAATGCACGTTTTGAGATCCTTTCACTATGCATTTTTATAATTCTAAGTTTGCAAAGTGAGAAATTGATTTTCCAAAGTTACTTTAAAGAATTAGTAAATTTCTTTTTTATATAATCATTCTGGAGATTTTTGTTTCCTTTTTCAATTTTATGACTAGAACTCATTTTGATGAACTAAAACATACCTGTCATAATGTTTCATTTTAAGTTGTTATACCTAAAATTGCAGTATCAATCTAAAATCGCTAATTGACATACGGGAGCTATTTTCTCTTCTTTTAAGTGATACTATATACAGTGTGTTTTCCCTGACGAATACTTGACTTTGTGACATATCGTGCAGCCTTCAGATGATACATATCGGTAGAAGAACCAGATTAGCGTGTAAGATAAGCTGTCACCCTCAGGAGATTCAACAAGTGAGTCTATATTACAGTGAACTTTCTTCACATTATCTTACCCATCTTTGGAATGGAAGTTTCTGTAAAAGTTAATCCGCATTAATAATTGAAATTAAGTAAGTTTATTTTTCTTTCTCTTAGATCTAATATTTCACCATACTAACTTTTCTGGCATGCTCAACAGATTCTTCATGTTCTTGATCTGTTGAAAATGGAACGACATGTCCGTTGCCAGAACCATGTCGATGACGAGCCCCCTGAATTCTCTGAAAAAGGAAAAATGGAAAGACATTCAGATGATTTCATAAAAATTTAAATGATGTCATATTAGAGACTAGATTGTGATTATATGATGATGGATAATTGTGATGCCTGATGTGATATCACATTGCCAAGATCAAATATAATAATTTAAAGCTGATTTGTCTCTAGATTTAGTACATTCTCCCTTCTTGTCTCAGGATATTGTTTACCATTACAGGCCCATTTTTGAACAAAATTGTACTATTAAGTTACAATAAATATGATAAATAGAGTTATCCAGGACATCAAAATCTCACAATGTAAACAAACTAATTGATGACGTCACAATACTGAATAATGGATGATGATGCCAAATACATTGTATTTCCAATGTTTTGGTCTGGATTTTCTCTCAATGCATGATTTAATTTTTGTAATTAATGCATTATAGAATCAGTTGCTTACACTAATTTAGTGTGCCTTGATTGCATCAGGTGATTTTGAACTATTTAATGAATTTTCAGAAAATTTTAATTTTGACAGACAATGCAGCTTTAAGTCATACGATGAAACACAGTCAATATGAGAGCAAATACAAAAGTATATATAATTGAAATGTGAAAGTTATTGTTCATTATTAGAATTCTAAATTTTACTTATATTCCTTGATTTTAGGAAAACCCTCCAAAAAACAGTATTCGTATTTCCGTATATCCGTATTTTACAGGCGCTTGAATGGCACCCCTACCTCACCACTCTGCCGTTCTTTACCTAGTGTCAAATACATGACCAGAGTAACGTTCTTTGCTATTATGGTATAGATACACTTTGGTAATAGTATTCTCATAAAGTTATGTAGAATCATCTTCTAAACTTTTCTCCTTCATCCGTAATATCATTAGGGTGTTACCGCCTGATTGGTCAATTCTGTAAGCTGCAACACTGTTGCGGATTAGAGACAACAGACTCTACGGCAATTAGTCAAACTGTAAACTGCTAAACTGTTTGGAGGAAGCTTCATTATGTTAGGCTTTTACAATTCTTTCTTGTTTGACTTAAATATTCTTATGTTTCTTTAGAAAATGAAGCGTAAAATTTTGTAAAAAAGTGTGACATCATGTTCTTCTGAGTGAAAATTGAAGAGCAATTCTACGTAAATATTACAATGATAAATGTCAATTATATAATATTATACATTTTTTACCTGTATTCTTCCCTCTTGAGACCACTGAGTATATTAAGGTCATCCTCCTTCATCAGTCGGAAGCCTGCGCTAATGTGGTGATTCTCAAGAACTGCTCGATCATTGTACAACATTGCCACATTAGACCTGGAACAAAAACAATGGTAATATGACAGTGTCACAGATTAATAAAATAACCCTGACAGAATAAATGAGGGAATAAATTTTCCATCGATAGCATTGCCAAACGAAAATAAATTAAAAAAACTAAGGAATACAAAAAGACTTGATGACATTGTCACAGTAGCTAAAATAATCTGATAAAATAAATGTGAAAATACAAATACAATTTTAAAAAACATCAGGAAATGTAAGTGAAAGTCCATGGAGACCCTAATTAGGGCATTGAATGACATTTGTTTGGATGATATTGTCCCAAGAAAATGAAACAAAAACTAGCGAATGCAAAGACTTAATATAATTGTCATAGTAGCTAAAAAAAACCTGATAAAATAAATGTGAGAATTAAAATAATCAAAGAAAAACAAAATCAGGAAATGTATGTCAAAGTCCATGGAGACCCACATTAAGGCATTGGCTAACATTTGTTTGGATGACATTGCCACAAGAAAATAAAATATAGATCAAAATATAATAATGAAGAAAAAATTGAAATATGTATGAACAGTGTTAATATGAAGTCAACCGCAAATTATATCAATGAATATTTTACTAAGCGTCAGTCTTTGCTTGACAACTGGTTTTATTTCTTACTAATTCGTACAACGCTGTTGCTTTTTACCACTACATTCATATTGTATCAATTGTTTTTTCGTGACTCATAAGCCTGCAATAGGCTGCATTTATTAACTTGTGTCACAATAATAAAGATAAACTGAAACTGTAATTAACTTAAATGCATATGAACTAATGCAATAGTTTGTACTGACATTGTGTTGATGTGGTAATTATTCGTCGTCCCTGTATGCTCGTAATCATGGATGGCGGCAGCAATAATCGTCGCAAACATTTCCAAGTCTGATAACCATAGCTGAAAGAAGAAACATATAGTAGTAGTGATAGTATTTAACATGGGATTATAAGCACCAGATATAGTTACATTGGAAATATAAAAAAAGTGACCTACAAATTGTAAAAATAAATTCGAAATTAAATGAGAATATTCCGTTAATTCTTAATATATTATATATGTTTATTTATGCACATTTGTTTGGCATATGTTAAAAAGGAAACCAAATTGTAATTTTACAAAAAGTACATCAATGGAAATAGAAAATCTACATTATTTTGAAAACAAAAAGTGTATTAGAGTCTCCATCTCTTCTTGGGTGAGAAAGTCACAGTCATTTTATCTGAGTTCTTGCACTGCAGTTAAAGTGCAGACATCAGCAACTGACAGTATTCCCAATGTCAGTGATGCCAATGTTATATCTTGCTGCCAGCTTTCTCAAATTGCCTCCCATAATTACAGTGACATTAACTGTTCGTATATTTGTATAGTCTATTTGATAGTTTCTTCTTATGTGTTCCATCAGTCTGCATCGGTGCAATACAAGATATTCCGATTGCACCTCTCCACATTCGCACAATATACATAGCCTTAATAGAGTCTTTTCACTGAACAGCCCTGAATTCAGCAAGGCATAAGTCTTTCCTCTCCTTTTATTACTCATTTTGCTTTTCAGACAGAGTAGGTAATAACTAACTGATTCCATAAATACAACTTTCTCAGAAAAATAACAAACATCAACTAAATGATAAGGTGTCAAATATACATTAAAATTCACTAAAAATACTAATGCTTGGATGCACTTTGCTTCAGCCAATCACAGCCAAGGGCGGGAACTTTTTTCAGCCAATAGAATTGCATTATTCTGTTTTAGCCACCTGGTGGAAATACAGAGAACCTTCCGTGAAAATCCACTATTAAGCGTCTTGCCAGCTTCACAGGGACCTTTGCCAGCGGGAAAATGGGACTATATTTCCTTACTTATAAAGAACTTTTTACATAAGACTTAAAGTATTATTACTATTATTAAAATCTCTAATCTAGCTAGTTAAATCTAAATTATATTTGATTTACACCACATGCATAAATAATAATTAAGAATTTAATGTGGCAAAGGTGCACAATATGCATAATTGCTGTATGATTAAATTATCCTATTTCGGATATGATTACTACAGGAAGTCGTGTCCGGCATGTTGATAGTTTTCAGATGAAACAAGGGACCCCTAATTCTACTGCATACGATAATTCAATTTTTGTCATAGATAGATATTGTGAATTGAACATTTCATTATCAACCCACAAATTATCAATTTGACTAGCATGGGTTCTTATATCAGACTTTCTGCCAAATGGTTTGATACATGGCAAAATGTGCCACGTGCATTTTCCATGTGTTTGGATCAACGCATGGAAAACTCATGGTTTTTGCCTCATTATAATTAGCTAAAAACCATGCGTTTTCCATGCGTTTATCCTTCTCATGGAAAACGCACATGGCACATTTTCCATGTAGTCCAGCAAAATTTAAACTTTCACATGATAAGGGCAGTTGCATCTACAACAATTTATTGCAGAACCTCACACAAATTCAAGTCTTCATGCTAAGTAAGACAAACTACTGTAAGCAAATTATGTAAAGTTGTTTTCTGTAAACTGGAAAATCTCCAACAAACTGTTCCCCTTAGGAAAAACACATTCATCTGAGGATCCTCATTCATTATGCAATCATCCAAGACAGATGCCTTGGGGAATTTTGTATGTATTCATCACAGGACTCCGAGGTATAATCTCGAGGTCGTATACGGAGAGAAGTTACTGTGATCGGCGATGCATCATCTGATCTAAAGGCACTAATCGTATAACCGACATGACGTCACCAATATATCAAGCATTATGACGTCATCAATACATAAGCGCCCTCTCTGAGGAGTCTTGGCAAATAGTCCCCGGGGACTTGACCCCCGGACGACAGTACATTAATCTTACTTTAGTCTAACTGCCGAAGAGCTTAGCAAATGGGCAGTGGCAGGAAAGGTACTGAAGATGGGAGTATACAGCAGAATTAGCATTAAATTAAGGGCAGCTGAGTGGCACAGTGGTTAACATGGCCAGATTCCATGCTAGTGACTGTGGGGCCCAAATGGGTGCATGAGTCAGGGCCCACTCAATGCCATGTTCATGAGCCACATTTCAGTCCCTGTCCCATCACATGGGATGTACTCATCATCATCTCATCCATGACTGTGGGTGCATGGGTTCAAAGCCCCCTCCCTGCACTGTTCATGAGCCACATCTCAGTCCCTGTCCCATCACATTGAATGTACTCATCATCATCCATGGTAGTGACTGTGGGTGCATTGATTCAAAGCCCACTCCCTGCACTGTTCATGAGCCACATCTCAGTCCCTGTCCCATCACATGGCATGTACTCATAATCTCATCCGTGGTAGTGACTGGGTGCATGGGTTCCATGCCACTCCCTGCGCTGTCTATAGTCACATATAAGTCCCTGTTCCATTGCACAGAATATATGCATCATCTATAACCCTAGATTGTGCAGATAATTATGAGTTTAGTGGCTTATTGTAGTCTAAATTGTTTGAGGTTAACCTGTTCACTCATCCTATTTGTTCTGTTTACTTAATTATGGAACCCAATGAAAATGTGGAAAATTTCGAAGAAAAACATTCTAACAAAGACAAAAATTATTTACATCTATATTAGAAATTCTTATCAAGTAAAAAACCTCCACACATGAAGGTAGAATAAATAACTATTTTTTTTTACTTTTAAAACATTCAGAACTTGTACTCCAATGAGGTAACATTGTGCATATTTTTTAGTCTAGACTGCATTACTTTTGCACATAAATAACATTATTCCCAGTTTAGGCACAAGTCTAAGTGCACTTTTAAATAATTCTCCTTTTTTACAGAAACTTACAGCGAGTCCACTTTGAGAAGCGAGGTGATGCGTCGTCTGGGCAACGTCAGCGGCATGAGCTAAATTGTGGTACGGGTTTCCATGGACACTGTATCCCTGTTCTATTCGCAACAGGAAGTTATCTAATGTCTGAGTGTTTATCTGAAAATCATCATAACGAAAACTAATTACTTCTTTTTCTTATTTTGAAATTAATTTACCAATGAATATAATACGATGTTGTCATTCACCGCTTTGCAGACAGTGTTTAAATATGTTCGAGTGACCTTAACATTTGACCTCACTGACCTTGAATTTGTTAATGAGGTCATAGCGCTGCATAAGTTCGTAAGCGACAAATTTCAGAGCATGGCCGTCAGAAACCTCGTTGACTTGAAACACATCAAATGACCATTCATCTATATTCTGGAAAAAAAAAGAAACAGTGGCATTTATTATTTATTCATTATTCATTTGTTTGCAACATATTGCAAAATGCTATTTTGGGTGGATTCTTATCTAGAGAGTTTGTGGTTAGACCCCGGAAAGATTTCTTTTTTAATCTGGGATTTGGACGATCTAGACATCTGTTGTGCTGATCGAGTTACCTTTAATCATTGACATCAAAGAGTTACTTTGACCTTAAGTTTGACCTATCGACCTTGAACTGACCTTGAGCAACATGAGAACATTTGGAGGAACATGTAAACCCACTGTGCTGGACATGCGTCGATAAATCCTGAAATAAAAAAAGATATAATATTTATCAAATGTATTCATTCATACTAACAATACCAAACTTTTTTATGAATTGGACCAAGATTATATATAAAATTTAAGATGCAAAAAGTTAAATGATATTGAATAAGAACTGGCATGAGATGGGAGGTCACTGAAATAATTTGTGTGGTTTGTGTAAGGGATGAAGCACTTGTAATTTGTTATTACAATGCTGTTCAAATTTTGGGTTCGAAATTCTTTTTGATCCGAAGGGTCGGTAAAGAGGATTGCAAAATTGAACCATTTTGACATCATTACCACTTTCTCAATGTGAATTAAAACTGTTGAAGGGTTGTTTATATGTGTCCTTCATTCCATTCTTTATAGCAGGGGCATTGATACAGAGGAGATGGGGGAATATAAACCCTCCCCCCTGCACTTTCTGGGAAGGGGGAGATGATCAATGCAATCATCCCCCCTGAAATTTACAAATGAAAATTCCTTTTTTATTTACACACTTTTGTTTTGAAACTGTTGTGCTTTGGTAAACAGCTTAACGCTTGATGTCACAGTACACGTTTACTTGTAAAAATAGTTTGGCATCAATGAATAACCATTGCTTTACCTCTTAACAAGTGTCTGCGCGTGGACTGCTGTCACTTGTACGTGCCAGGGAATGTCACGGTGCGACAGACAAAGTAGTCCTGCATCCCCCCACCCGTCAATATATGTATATGTATGTATAATTTATTTAAAGTCGTATAAGGTCAGATTACATGGTAATCAAAGTTACAAACTTCTGTACGACAAAAAAAAAATCAAAAAAAAAAAAATATATATATATAAAAATGGAAGTAAAAAATAATCAACACCCCTGCTTTATGTTTTATTCTTCACTCCACTCCACTACACTACACTCTGAAGTAATTCATTTACCGAAAAGCCTGATGTTAGGTATACAGTTTAGAGTGCCTAGGATATCACTGTGTGCCACTGTGAACAAGAATTGGGTAAACTCAGCACATGAACATCGGATTATTAATTTACTTTAGATGAGTAAACGAGCAAAACATGTATATAATTAGATCGCTGGGCTGTGAGGTGATGACACTCAGTGATATTAGTGGACTTTAGCCTAGGTCCTCATGGGATGTTGATCATTGCTCGTTTCGATGAAAACCACTTTTACCAAGCGAATTTGCACAAATATCCAAGAGTATGTACTAGCTGGCAGATTATCCTGCAATGTTGGTTGATGGGCTTTATAACCACTCAGGGTAGGTTCACTACTAGGTTGGAGGTGTTCAATGGCCTTTCACTTAAACAAACAATAAAGAATTGTCATGGCAGAGGCACTATAAAAGATAAAAGACTGAAAAATTTAACATCGTTTTCCAATTTAACCCCATTTATAGCTAGCCACTACATGAATGAATAAACTGGACACCTTTAAAATGGATTTTGAATGGAATTCTTATTCAAATGCAGGGTCGGATCCAGAAAATGTTCATGGTGGGGGGGGGGGGGGAGTTGACAAATTAAAATTTATTAAGGGGACTACTGAATTTTTAGATTAAAATTTACTAGCCAAGACTTAAACCCCCTTAACCCACAAGAAAATAAGACATTCTTTTTAATGGCAATGGCGTTGCAACTGAGCTTAAATAAACTCAACTGCACGTGACGATGACAATGTAATTTGACTTAATTGTACCTGTTCTAATGCAATTCTTAAGTAAGAGCTCTTGGTGTACTTTAAATCCTCTTTAAAATATCAATATTCAGGTAAAACTCGAGTTTACAGTGTGCCAACAAAGTTAATGAGATGTTGTTTAAGTTTTTGGCTAACAAACAAAAAAGGTAAATTCCTCATCTAGTTGTATTAAGTGTCATAAAATTGTTGGAGCAAACCATAACTTTCAGCCAAAACATTTCATATTAGAGTCATTGCCAACATTAAAGAAATGTATCATACTTTGTACTTTGTCAGTTTTAAAGGAAATATATTGCCAAAAAAAGAAAGAAAAAAAAAAGAGAATTAAAATCAATATTTAATTCCATTCAGCCTTGTTCCATTATTTCATTCTCCAACTTTTAACAACTTTTAATGTTTTCTTGGTTTTAGGTTTTTTATTTAAGTTTTTTTTAATTTAAATCTTGTGTAAAGAAAATGGACTTAGGTACACATGCCATTAAGCATATAATAACATTGAAATATATTTAGCTTCCTCCTTCTGTATCCTATCTTTCCCTCTGTCTGTCTGTATTTTTTCCCCCAAGGGGTGACATCCTGGCATCTGCATATGACGTCTGCTTCACTTAACCCTGCCCTCTTTTGTTCAGCATCCCCAGGCAAGTCAGCAAGCAAGCAATTCTATCTTCAGCCCATCATCACGTTGAAGATTCTAAGACTGCTGTAATTGTATTTATGGTAGGGTCAAAGTAGAACTGATGACTAGTGACAGATTGAGTAACAGAAATATGGAAATTTTGGGTCGAAAGGAAAAAGATTTCTTTCACTGGCTATTTTTTGAAATAGATGGTATTGTATGCGACAAAAGTGTCTACAAACTACCCAGATAGCATTCCAAATCGTTTCAGCGATGTTGGCACGACGTTGGCGACGTCAAAACCATGCTATAGCGACGGTGGCCTTTATAGTAACGACACTGGCCCGATTTGGAATGCTATCTGGATAAATCGTAGCCAAAAAAATTGTGTGTGTGTGTGTGTGATTAGGGCTTTACCTCCTGTATTTCTGCACCAGTTGGGCTAATTAGCACAGGCAGAGACCATGGCAATGAGACGAAGGATGAAATAGCCATCCAACTTAGGCTCGACCGGGAATCGAACCCGGGACCCAGCGGTTGGAAGCCCAGAGCACCAAAAAAAGTATAACTAAAAAGTTGATTAATTTTACAATCCTCTTTCGCATTTTGCTTTTAGAAATGTTGGATTAATTTGGTTGTACGACACTGTCCAACATATTAAAACGTCAGCGTTTGACAGATTTCCTCCATTCCGAGTGGTTTGTTGTTAGTACCGACGATACATGATCCACATTTACATATCACATTGGTTCCACATTGAGCTGTAGTCCAAGTCGTATCGGCATTAGACGAATATTGGTTCCAACATCTTTTCAAGATATGTACTCGCAAAACAGAGGAAACACCTCCCAGTGCCTTGTGTTCTATCTGGGACATGGCCTGTTTAGATGGGAGCAGGGGGCTAGCTCAGAGGTAACGCTCTGAGCTTCCAACCGCTGGGTCCCGGGTTTGATTCCCGGTCGAGCCTAAGTTGGATGGCTGTTTCATCCTTCGTCTCATTGCCATGGTCTCTGCCTGTCCTAATTAGCCCAACTGGTGCAGAGATACAGGACGTAAAGCCCTAATCCCACCACCACCACCACTGCCTGTTTAGATAGATACTGGTTATGTTGCAAATATATTGTTTGTCATATAAATGTAAATTTCAAACTGAAAGAAGCTGTTGTTACTGTGGCAGTGTTGGACGGCGAAGTACTCATTAAGAGACAGCTAATTTGTTCAGTAATAACGAGGTCTGCCAGGTTTCATATATCAGCGTTTATAGGCTAGCTGACACGAACATTGTCTCAAGCAGCTAATTAATGCCACAAAGCCAAAAAGAAAATGATGTCGACTAATGAAATACGACCGTGAAATAATTTAACATTTTGATGATGCCGATTAGTCATGTACTCGAGATCAGTTGAACACATCGTGAAATTTATGGTTAAAGCTTGTCTGTATCAAGATTTAGTACATTAAAATAATTTTACAAACCAGTGCTCCCTTCTTGTCTCATGATATATTTTACCATTACAGGGCCCGTTTGTCCACAAAAATAAACTATTAAGTTACAATAAATAATGTAAATAGAGTTTTTCATGCCATCAAAAACTCACTAGTTGAACAAACCAAGTGATGACGTCAAAATACTGAAGAATGGATGATGATGCCAAATCCATTGTGTTCCCAATATTTTGGTCTAGATTTTCTCGTAATGCATGATTTCTTTTTTGTAATTAATGCCTGATAGAATAATTAGCTTACACAAATTTAGTGTGCATTGATTGAATAAGGTGCTTGATGAATTTACAGAAAATTTTAATTTTGACAGACAATGCAGCTTTAAGCATATATTTCAGGCCAAACTATACCCTCTCACAACCCCTTTTATTGCAGACAGCTGCAGAGAATGGATAAATTGAATTTGGAGAACATCAGATCTCAGCGGCGAAAGGCTTGTGGCGACCAGACTTGCCTGGAGGTACATGAGGTATCGTACTAGCCTGATTACCATCCAAGTGGTTTGATATAATTGATATTTCGAAAAGAGCATTTCACTGGCGACAGACATGATCCGAGTATATTCGCAGTTTGATGTAGGAAAGAGATGCCAGTTTTAAGGTAATTCTTGCACGGCTTTCTAAATGACAGAACATCCAATGGGACGGGTCAGTTCACATGTGAGCTAGGACCCGACAGCAACAGCACAATCCATGATGTCATCTGATATTGTGTATTGGTGACTTCATGCATACACCCTTTTCACGCGGCAGCCATGTTGGCATTTTTGCCTCATTGACCTCATTTTGATAAAGTCAGATATTATGACATCATTAATTCTCCATTGTTCTTGCCCTCTGTGACCTCACCATGGCCATTGTCTGCTGATGACACCAAAATACTTAAGCTGAGGGCACAGAAAGTTCAATGAGGCACACATGGCTGCCGCATTAAAAGAGTGTATCGAGCTATTATTTCTGGTCCCTAGGTCACGCGTTAACTGACCACATTGTAACCAGATGAAGCCGGTAAAGGAACCATGCAGCATAACTAGGCAAAGACGGTAAGGTAACCCTGTCTAAATACACTTGATGTAACTTGGGAGCTGCAAAGGACTTTGCCTGGGGGCCAAGTCAAGAAATGGGCAGGCTAAGGGCAACTTGGGTTTTAATGGGTAGCGGTTAATTAAAAATGGGTACTGAATAAAACGGCTTAATGTTGGTTGAGATCTTTATACAGATATATAGTCATTGGTAGAGCTATGATGTGTTCGTATTACGACAAGACTAAAAAATGTAAGGCTGGTTATCATGGATGATGGGTTGATGAATTTCTTCTTTTGGCCATTCAAATATGAATGATATATGATTTAGATTGTTTTTGTGGCTTTTGATGGAAGTCGGGGGAGAACTTAAACTGTACAGCTAATTGATCACCAGTCATAATAACCAGATATATTTATCTTACCTGTAGTTCAAAATTCCAGAAACTTTTTATTATTCCTTTGATATCAAAGGCATGATAAAGCTGTTTGTTAAAAATCACCTTCAAAAAATGTAAATCTTACCCGTTAACCATAATTCCAACTATGTTATCTTATTAATATAATTTTTTCTTCATTTACAATATGTAAACTTCGCTTATCTCACCTGTCGACCATAATCCCAGCACGGATGGCGTGCGCCACGGATCGGAACTTTGGCTTGTCATCTCCGCGTCGTTTGATGTTGCTCATGGACCGAGTAAACGTCAACGCTAGCCAATCCCGGACCTCCGATGGAACGGCGTCCGGCTCCACTTCACTGAGTTCATCCTCCTCGTCACACAGCCGCCTGAAGGTCAAAAGAATATAGGTCAAGGTCATGTAAATGGGTCATGCAACTGGGTCAATGTCATCAGAAACAGGTCAATGAGATATCAGCCTCAGAATTATTGATTCATATTTTTTTGGTAATTTGTTTTCATTGTTTTATTTTTCAATAGATGTTTCATTTAATTCAGAGATAATAATAAATGTTTTAATGAGCCAATTTTGGCATGTGCTGTCATTAAACCTTCATCTAAGTTTTGTGAAATGAGGAAGAAAGTATTTCAAAGATCAAAATGTAGATGTATTAAAATGTCAACATGCTGGATAGACTTTTAGAACACGAGAGAGGCTAAAATGCAAAAAAAAAAGTTTAGAAAAACTGTAAGGCTTTCCGTAAATTATTTCAAATAATAATATAAGCATTTGTTGTTAATTTTTGCATTTCAAAATTAGCGATATTTTGTAAAACTTTTAAAAACATTATAATGTATTGCAACACCATAAATATATATACAATTCTTTATTTCAGCACTTACTCTATAGTGTTAAAGATATATAATTTAGGTGCAATGTAATTAATTGATTTAATAAATGTTAGTGCATTATATAGGTTAGGTGTATTAAGCAGGTTCTGAGTGAGTGATATTTAAAGAATTAATTAAACTACATGCTTTGAAGAGGTTGGGTAATCATGCGGTAAAAATATGCATAAAAATATCATAAATATGCATTATTACATCAATATATGTAATCTCTTTTAAATCAAATTGCCCTTAAATACCTTAATACCAAAGACATTTTGAATATCAAATTAAAATGAACTTTCCAAAATTAAGAAAAAGCAGAAATATGTATAGATTTTTAGGCTATCGAAATTCCAAAAAGGTCAATTGATAAACATATATCTCCAATACAGACCCAGAGCATGGAATTATGCATTATGAAATATGGAAATTCTACAAGCTCAGCAGAATACCTCTTAATATATAAATGAAATAAATTATATAAGCATGAAATAAATCATTGTAGCAAGTATTTGCTTAGCTTAAGTTTGTGCACTAGCTAAATAGTTAGAAATTGTTAAAAAAAATGTATTTACTCTCTGAAAGTGAAAAAAAAAGAAAAAAAGTCATTATGAATTATGAATTAATATCTGAATAATAAGATATATTTCCTGCAATCAGAAATAACATATTTGAGAATAACCCCAATGTACTCGTTTGATTTTAACCATTTTGAACAAATTGTCATCTTGCGAGCAATCGCTGAAACTTGTACTAAAGACTTTTTATGTTGTGAAACATAATTAAATTATAGTATTATTATTTAAAATTAATGTCCATAATGTAATGTTATCAGTTATATTTTTTATGCCAATCTAGGAATCGCACAAAATGGAAAGAAATATTTGCAATAAGTCAAACCCCCTATTTTCCAACTGACTAAAATACCTCTCTAAAACATTAACTTCAAATTTCTGATTTATTTTAATGACAAAATTTTGCCTTCTTTTGTACATTTTGGTCATTTGCCATGATCACAAGGAAACTAAATAATTAAATTAAGCTATATATAGATCTGATAAAAATTTCTTTAAATACCAAAACATAAAAGAATAGATATTTCAACTGTGCTTAAAATGTATTAACTGACTCTACTAGAGTGCCTCGCAATTGCTAACAATTGTCCAAAAGCTAATATTGAATTTGCTCAGCCAGCCCTGAGTTTTGACCACCAGATAATCCTAAAATGTTGATTACTCTGCTTTATAAACAGTCATGGTTGGCTGGAGATATTAAATAGTCTTTCACAGCCTAAATACACAAACAATAATTGTCTGCCATTGTAACCATTTCCTGCTCAAAGAAATTGTTGGTAAAGTCATCCAAATAAAGATTGCTAAAACCTTTGATATAAATCTTTTGAACACAGCTGTATAGCAATATAGAATATATTAGTTGCTATGAAATTTTCATTTCGACTATATGAACTAAAATAACTACTTCTTAAAATTCTAGATTTGTTGTCATAGCAGCTTCAATTGCATAATTCATATTGCCCGACATTTTTAAATTAACTTTCATGAAAAGATTTATTTAATTTTTTCTGAATCACATAATCTATAAATAATTGATGTGACAATTTCTCAAATTTCCCACATTTAAAGTGCAATCAGTTCATTATTCAAAGATATTAACTTTTCAATAACCAAAGTGAAGGCATTTAGTTTTAATTCCAGTACAGATCACATCCATAATCATATTAACTATCCACATTTTATTATGAACACCTAACAACTTATCTTTCCTATTTTATTTCATAATAAAGACTAACTCACTATTAAAACCATTATAATATTATTTTGAATTATAATGACATTAATGTCCTGCTGTAATTTTGATATTTGGAAACCATGACAATATTGTATTGTAAAATATACTGTGGTGTAGATCTATTGAGTTTTATATTAAAAACCTTGAAAATATTGTATTGTATTGTATAGTATTGTATTATATCATATTATATTGTATTGTATTGTATTGTATATTTTGGCAGAGATCTATTGTGATTTTAACAAGAAACCTTGAAAATATTGTATTGCTTAGTATTGTATTGTATATTACGGAGTGCTACTGTATTTTGATATCATTGGCTCCATAGGTGGTGTCTTTGACTTGCCTCACCATACACACTGAATATAGGCACCACTTATTAAAATATCAATTAAAAATTACTTCCCAGGCAAGTAAACTGCAACAAAACTGCCAAAATAATTTGCAATTTCTAAATAAATTTTACCTTTAAATTTGATACATATTTTTCCCAGTATATACATAGAAAATACACTACAGTATTTTGCCTCTAGTTACATAGAGAGAGGAAGAATAATCTGAAGTTCTTTGATAAGAAGAACGGAAGGCTGTAGGTATGTTAAATCCCCTTCCTAACATCTGTATTGACTGGCTGGTTTCCATGGCAACAGATTTGTTAGACCATTAAGGAGACCTAGGCACACATGCCAGGGATCATGCTATATATTAGATGTTACGTAATATCTTGGCCGAGGTCAATTTTTTTTTTTTTGTGTTTTTATTTCTTGTAGTTTACTTTTTTTTCCTTGAGTTCAATGTCTCAATGCTACTGGGTCTGAAGCTTAGTCAGCTTATATGACCAGCTGCCAGAGGCAGATGTAATGATGAAATGATAAGGCAGCTTGGAGTCCACACCATTTTGTCAATAGGGAATTATATAATCTATCTATATATCTATCTATTATATCTTTCTATTTATCTATCTGTCTGTCTAGTTGTCTTAATTTCTAGCTGTCTAGCTGTCTAGCCGTCTGTCTATCTGTCTATCAATCCATCTCTATCTATCTATTTATCTGTCTGTCTAGTTATCTAGCTGTAGCTGTCTAGCCATGTGTCTGTCTAGCTGTCTGTCTGTCTGTCTAGCTGTCTATCTATCTATCTATCTATTAATCTATAATTTTATAACCTAACCTAAAATACTATTCGATAAAAGTAATTTAATAATAGCACAATTAAATGTTATACTTGTTTCAAAATAAAGGTAGAAAACGTTCCAAGCAAAACAACCTGTAATTGCTAGCATTGATATTTATATTTAAAAAATTTTTAACACAGTAATTCCGCTTGAAGACCACCTAACTAAATTAGCCATTTAACATAGTGTAATCATTCTCTAAAAACTCCTACTACTAAAACCGTGAAACCTCGCCATTAAGACCACCCTTGGTGCAAATTTTACTGGTTTTAATAGTGAGGTGGTTTAATAGAGAGATAGAATACTATGGCAATCAGTGATATTAATGGTGAGATGGTCTTAATAGTAAGGTGGCCCTACTAAGTTAATAGCAAGGTGGTCTTAATATTGAGGTGGTCTTAATATTTAGGTGGTCTTAATAGTGAGATGGTCTTAATAGTGAGGTGGTCTTCATAGTGAGGTGGTCTTAATAGTGAGGTGGTCTTAATATTGAGGTGGTCTTAATATTGAGGTGGTCTTAATAGCGAGGTGGTCTTAATAGCGAGGTGGTCTTAATAGTGAGGTGGTCTCAATAGCGAGGAGGTCTTAATAGTGAGGTGGTCTTAATAGTGAGGTGGCCTTAATAGTGAGATGGTATTTAATAGTGAGGTGGTCTTAATAGCGAGGTGGTCTTAATAGTGAGGTGGTCTTAATAGTGAGGTGGTCTCAATAGCGAGGAGGTCTTAATAGTGAGGTGGTCTTAATAGTGAGGTGGCCTTAATAGTGAGATGGTATTTAATAGTGAGGTGGTCTTAATAGAGAGGTGGTCTTAATAGTGAGGTGGTCTTAATAGTGAGGTGGTCTTAATAGTGAGGTGGTCTCAATAGCGAGGAGGTCTTAATAGTGAGGTGGTCTTAATAGTGAGGTGGCCTTAATAGTGAGATGGTATTTAATAGTGAGGTGGTCTTAATAGCGAGGTGGTCTTAATAGTGAGGTGGTCTTAATAGTGAGGTGGTCTTAATAGTGAGGTGGCCTTTTTAGTGAGGTGGTCTTAATAGCGAGGAGGTCTTAATAGTGAGGTGGTCTTAATAGTGAGGTGGTCTTAATAGCGAGGAGGTCTTAATAGTGAGGTGGTCTTAATAGTGAGGTGGTCTTAATAGCGAGGTGGTCTTAATAGCGAGGAGGTCTTAATAGTGAGGTGGTCTTAATAGCGAGGTGGTCTTAATAGCGAGGTCTTAATAGTGAGGTGGTCTTAATAGTGAGGTGGTCTTAATAGCGAGGAGGTCTTAATAGTGAGGTGGTCTTAATAGTGAGGTGGTCTTAACAGTGAGGTGGCCCTACTAAGTTAATAGTGAGCTGGTCTTAATAGTGAGGTGGTCTTAATAGTGAGGTGGTCTTAATAGCGAGGAGGTCTTAATAGTGAGGTGGTCTTAATAGTGAGGTGGTCTTAATAGTGAGGTGGTCTTAATAGCGAGGAGGTCTTAATAGTGAGGTGGTCTTAATAGTGAGGTGGTCTTAATAGCGAGGAGGTCTTAATAGTGAGGTGGTCTTAATAGTGAGGTGGTCTTAATAGTGAGGTGGTCTTAATAGTGAGGTGGTCTTAACAGTGAGGTGGCCCTACTAAGTTAATAGTGAGGTGGTCTTAATAGCGAGGAGGTCTTAATAGTGAGGTGGTCTTAATAGCGAGGTGGTCTTAATAGTGAGGTGGTCTTAATAGCGAGGTGGTCTTAATAGCGAGGAGGTCTTAATAGTGAGGTGGTCTTAATAGTGAGGTGGCCTTAATAGTGAGATGGTATTTAATAGTGAGGTGGTCTTAATAGCGAGGTGGTCTTAATAGTGAGGTGGTCTTAATAGTGAGGTGGTCTTAATAGTGAGGTGGTCTTAATAGTGAGGTGGCCTTAATAGTGAGATGGTATTTAATAGTGAGGTGGTCTTAATAGCGAGGTGGTCTTAATAGTGAGGTGGTCTTAATAGTGAGGTGGTCTTAACAGTGAGGTGGCCCTACTAAGTTAATAGTGAGCTGGTCTTAATAGTGAGGGTTTCTTCAAGCAATCCTCAACTATAATTCAACTAACCCCACAATTAAGATCACCTCATCATTAAGAGAATTAACGTCTACCTGGTCTTTTTAGCGAGGTTTTAACCATAATACCAAATTTCAGGCAAAGTGACCATAGGAACCAGCTAAAAAAAGCATTGTAAAGAGAGAACTAGCTAGAAAGAGAGTAGAAAGAGAGAGAGAGAGAGAGAGAAGGCGGAAAATGAGAGGTCTGTTTTTATTGCATGTAGAACCGGAAGCACGTGACGTGTTTGTTCCTTTGTTTGAAGATCACGTGTTCTTTTGTCTGATTATTTTGGGCCTAATTGGAGAAATTCTGCAAACAGTGGTAGCAGATGGTATGTCACTGTAAAGTCAGTCATGTAAACAATTGACTGCTTGGTTTTTATGTAGTCAGAATTACGAAAATTACTCATTTTGTATTATCAATATATATTAAGATTTTTACTTATTCCAGTAAGAATTTATAAGATTTAAGTAAAACAGTAATTTTCAGAAGTTTTCAAACGAGTAGATATATGGAACTTAATTTACATGAAATACATTCATTCATTCATTCTTTCTCATTTCCTTCTTATAATTTCTTATTATATTACATGTGTCATTGTTTTATTCATTCATGCTTTTCTTGCTTGCTTTTCATTCATCATTCATTCTTTCATTCATTAATTTACATCTTTCTGTTTTATTAATATTTGTTATGTCTCATTCATTCTTTCTTTCTTTCTTTCTAATTTCCTTCTTTCAATTTCTTATTATATTACATGTGCCATTATTTTATTCATTCATTCATCCCCTTTGTCATAATTCATTCATTCATTCTTTAATTTATCTTTGTCATTTATTCATTTAATAATATCTTTTTTTTTTATGCATGATTCATTTATTCATTCATCCTATAATTCATTCATTTATCCATTCATTCTGCCTTATTCGTTTTCACATAACCTTATTCCTTTTCTATGTTCGTTCATTCATTCATTCATTCATTCATTCCCATCTGTACAAATTGCTCTTGAATGCCCTTCCCATTACAAAGAAATAGCTGAACGTTCCTAATTTTCTCTATCGCACAATCCTTTGGGGAAGACAATAGAACTGGCTGTCACATGACCTCCATTGTCTCTGACAATCCATTGTCTTGGTCACGTGAATCCTCCAGGAAAAAAAACTAATTTTGGAGAAGTCTGTCTCAACATCAAGTGCTTCGTGAATGGATTTTTTTGGAATTTCTTTTTTTGTATTTCATTAATTAGGTATAACAAAAAACAAGATAAGGAATATACATTGTTCTGATGTAAATATAGAATATATATTTAAATAGATAATTTCAGATTATATGTATTTCTTTTTACACTGAGAATGAAATAGTAGTCTAAACGACTAACCATCATGACTAATTTAAATCGTGTACATTTTGAATATTCTTATGGTTCATATATTTTGACTACATTTGGATATGCCTAAAATGACTGACTCCAAATAGCTATAAATTTAATAAATAGTTAGTTAATATGACTAATGATACAATACATAATGTATTGTTAGTGTATGACTAAAAAAGATTGACTAACTTTGTATATTTATAAACTTATGTTAGTTAAATACAGCAGTTATTCCAAATATAGGCCTACATCTAATCATTAAATAAGTTTGTAATAAATGTTTTGTCTGATATACCAGAAAATATCAATTTGTGTGTGTTCAGGGTAAAAACCAATTAAATTGGGGTTTTTTAACGGAATTGTAAAATAATTTGCTTCATATATTTACTGTGACATTTAACCAAATACTTGAGCTACTAATTTTAAAATGCCCACCACAATTCTGACATTTAAGGGAGAGGAGGGGGGGGGGGAAGGGCAATTATTTAGTGACGTCATGTCTACCTCACTATTGACCTATCAGTAATGTTCCTGTTTTTTTGTCCCAAGTCAAATTAAAACGAAAATAGCTTTTACAGTTAAAACACGCGAATTTCCATGATGTTTTTGGCACGCGAGGGAAAGTGGCATTTTACTTTAAACATAATTGGACTTTAATTGGGTTTTTACCCTTTACAAATTAGTCTATAATGTCTGCTTTTAGCCTGACAAACAATTCTATGTTCAAACTGATGTTTTTGACCATGTTTTAAAAGGTTTGAGTTAAGTTAAAACCATGCATGAAATATGCATAAAAAAAAGATCTATACAGCTATATTTGTCCAATTTTCTAATCATTCTTGAATTGTGGAGTTTTTGGACACTTTTCTACATGATATCATTACTTTTCTATAAGATATCACATTTGTATGGAATTAATAAAAAAAATATGATGGCATATCATTGTCATTGTACTCAATGTCTATGCCGAGGCAAATAAAAGACCCCACCCATGGGGTAAATGTGTAACATGGTGTGGACTCCAAGCAGCCTTGCCACCTCATCAATCAACCCTCGTGAGTGGCAAGTACATGTCTTATAGGGCAGCACTATACCTAATAATTTTTTTGATTCGTCTAAATAATTCATATTTACTGCATATGTAAGAAATAATAATAATAACTAGACTTGCAATTGTCCCTGACAATTACGATAAACTTTCCTTTCCTTTAACTTTCATAACCTTTTTCTTTCTCATATAAATACTACAAATAACCTAACAAAAAAGCCGGTAGTATTTGTGCTCTGATCATTCCTGAAGCGTTATGATTTTTCACAATGACAACAATTTATTAAGGCACTAAATCCTAAGAAATCACTGTCTTATCCTCTGAGACTATTCATAAATGAACAGACAACTGTAATGGTGATGACTTTTCAAAAAATGTTTTTCAGAAAGCTGTACTCTTCATAGGACCCAGGTTCAAAACGCCTGAAAATTGCATATATAGGACACGCTGTGACCTTGACCCTGTAACCCAAAATTCTGAAATAACTCACATTTGTAAAGCACATGTATATACACTCCTGTGAATTTTTTTGGTTCAATCTATCAACAACAGTTTTGTTCTTAGTAAGCAATTCAGGCTTTAAGAGTGATAAAAAAATTTTAGGACCTAAGCTGTTTGATGAAGGTAATTGCCCTATTACGGTAATGTAGTACTACCCAGAGGACATATATGTGCAAAATATGAATGAAATTGAAGACTTTCTTCCTGCTTTTTTGGGGCGAGAAACATAAATTTACTAACATTCATTGTAAAAATTGCTGACTCAGCCGTCCAGGGAGGTAGGTAGGTAGGTCTCCCCATTGGATAACATGGGAAAGAGAATTTTGCCTCAAGTTTCAAAACTAATTAAGGTTGGTGAATAGACAAGGTGTCCTATGTAATCTCCTAATTGTTCTCTGCATAATGACACCAGTTGGATGAAATTTGGTTGAATAGAACTGGAGTTAAAAATTATTGAAATTTGGACTGAAAAAAAATTCCAGGGCCTCAGGTGTTTAATCAAGGCCCTTGCCCTTCTACATTTACATAGTACTCCCTAGAGGACATATGCGTGAAAAGTATGAAGAAAATTGAAAAAGTCTTTCCTACTGTTTTTGGGGCAAAACACGTAAACCTGCTAACATTCATTGTAAAAATTGCTGACTCAGCGGTCCAGGGTTCTGGGAGGTAGGTAGGTCAGCAATTCAGTGATAAAAAAATTCTAGGACTTAAGCTGTTTGATGAAAGTAATTGCCCTTTTACAGTAATGTAGTACTACACAGAGTACATATATGTGCAAAATATAAATGAAATTGAAGACTTTCTTCCTGCTTTTTTGGGGCGATGCACATAAACTTCCTAACATTCATTGTAAAAATTGCTGACTCAGCGCTTCAGGGTTGGTAGGTCTTCCCATTGGATAACATGGGAAAGAGAATTTTGGCTCCAAGTTCGAAACTGGTAAAGGTTGGTGAATAGACATTTTATCCTATGTAAAGGCCTAATTTTTCTCTACATAATGACACCAGTTGCATGAAATTTGGTTGAATAGAAATGGAGTTAAAAATTATTGAAATTTGGAATGAAAAAAATTCCAGGGCCTAGGGTTTTTAAGCAAAGCCCTTGCCCTTTGAAATTTACATAGTACTCCTTAGAGGACATATCTGTAAAAAAAATGGTGAGAATCCAAGCAGTTCTTCTACTGTTTTTTAGACTTTTTCATTTTGAGAAAATCAAAAAGTGACAAAAAATTTTCAATGTCTGACGCTTTTCCAAACGGAACTACCTGGAGCATATTACTATACATTCCTGAAAAGAGAACATTTCAAGGATTCTAAATATGTCTTTGAGATTCCTGTATCTCAATTTTGAGCCGAGATATAAGCAGTCAAAAAATGCAACTTTGGACCCCTGTACCACCTAGACCACTTTACCAAATGGGCTCATTTTTTGCATGAAAGTTGTGCTAGGGTAGGACTATAAAAGTGTGAAATTGCAAGTCAATATCATGATTCCTTCTATGGTTTTCAAAAAAAATTTCATGAAAATTTCGAATAACTTTTTTTCAAAAATTCATGGCTCAGTCAGCAGGCTCACAATTTGGCTCAAACTCCTTTCTGCACTGCGTATTTGTCTAAGGTATCTTGAAAAAAAATCTCATGCCATTATCTCTGCCCAGTTTCTTGAAACCGTGCCCTTAAATTTATTTTTTATTTTGTGAATTACGCAGAAGCGTCACGAAATTTGGTCATGAAATTTATGCATTTCAAAGCGCGCTCTGGCTGTCTATGTGACCTTGAAGTGCCAAAGCCCTGCCTTTATTAGTTTCTGAGTAATAAGCCTTTACTTCTTCAGAAGAATAATAATAATAACTAGACTTGCAATTGTCCCTGACAATTACGATAAACTTTCCTTTCCTTTAACTTTCATAACCTTTTTCTTTCTCATATAAATACTACAAATAACCTAACAAAAAAGCCGGTAGTATTTGTGCTCTGATCATTCCTGAAGCGTTATGATTTTTCACAATGACAACAATTTATTAAGGCACTAAATCCTAAGAAATCACTGTCTTATCCTCTGAGACTATTCATAAATGAACAGACAACTGTAATGGTGATGACTTTTCAAAAAATGTTTTTCAGAAAGCTGTACTCTTCATAGGACCCAGGTTCAAAATGCCTGAAAATTGCATATATAGGACACGCTGTGACCTTGACCCTGTAACCCAAAATTCTGAAATAACTCACATTTGTAAAGCACATGTATATACACTCATGTGAATTTTTTTGGTTCAATCTATCAACAACAGTTTTGGTCTTAGTAAGCAATTCAGGCTTTAAGAGTGATAAAAAAATTTTAGGACCTAAGCTGTTTGATGAAGGTAATTGCCCTATTACGGTAATGTAGTACTACCCAGAGGACATATATGTGCAAAATATGAATGAAATTGAAGACTTTCTTCTTGCTTTTTTGGGGCGAGAAACATAAATTTACTAACATTCATTGTAAAAATTGCTGACTCAGCCGTCCAGGGAGGTAGGTAGGTAGGTCTCCCCATTGGATAACATGGGAAAGAGAATTTTGCCTCAAGTTTCAAAACTAATTAAGGTTGGTGAATAGACAAGGTGTCCTATGTAATCTCCTAATTGTTCTCTGCATAATGACACCAGTTGGATGAAATTTGGTTGAATAGAACTGGAGTTAAAAATTATTGAAATTTGGACTGAAAAAAAATTCCAGGGCCTAAGGTGTTTAATCAAGGCCCTTGCCCTTCTACATTTACATAGTACTCCCTAGAGGACATATGTGTGAAAAGTATGAAGAAAATTGAAAAAGTCTTTCCTACTGTTTTTGGGGCAAAACACGTAAACCTGCTAACATTCATTGTAAAAATTGCTGACTCAGCGGTCCAGGGTTCTGGGAGGTAGGTAGGTCAGCAATTCAGTGATAAAAAAATTCTAGGACCTAAGCTATTTGATGAAAGTAATTGCCCTTTTACAGTAATGTAGTACTACACAGAGTACATATATGTGCAAAATATAAATGAAATTGAAGACTTTCTTCCTGCTTTTTTGGGGCGATGCACATAAACTTCCTAACATTCATTGTAAAAATTGCTGACTCAGCGCTTCAGGGTTGGTAGGTCTTCCCATTGGATAACATGGGAAAGAGAATTTTGGCTCCAAGTTCGAAACTGGTAAAGGTTGGTGAATAGACATTTTATCCTATGTAAAGGCCTAATTTTTCTCTACATAATGACACCAGTTGCATGAAATTTGGTTGAATAGAAATGGAGTTAAAAATTATTGAAATTTGGAATGAAAAAAATTCCAGGGCCTAGGGTTTTTAAGCAAAGCCCTTGCCCTTTGAAATTTACATAGTACTCCTTAGAGGAAATATCTGTAAAAAAAATGGTGAGAATCCAAGCAGTTCTTCTACTGTTTTTTAGACTTTTTCATTTTGAGAAAATCAAAAAGTGACAAAAAATTTTCAATGTCTGACGCTTTTCCAAACGGAACTACCTAGAGCATAATACTATACATCGCTGAAAAGAGAACATTTCAAGGATTCTAAATATGTCTTTGAGATTCCTGTATCTCAATTTGGAGCCGAGATATAAGCAGTCAAAAAATGCAACTTTGGACCCCTGTACCACCTAGACCACTTTACCAAATGGGCTCATTTTTTGCATGAAAGTTGTGCTAGGGTAGGACTATAAAAGTGTGAAATTGCAAGTCAATATCATTATTCCTTCTATGGTTTTCAAAAAAAATTTCATGAAAATTTCGAATAACTTTTTTTAAAAAATTCATGGCTCAGTCAACAGGCTCACAATTTGGCTCAAACTCCTTTCTGCACTGCGTATTTGTCTAAGGTATCTTGAAAAAAAATCTCATGCCATTATCTCTGCCCAGTTTCTTGAAACCGTGCCCTTAAATTTATTTTTTATTTTGTGAATTACGCAGAAGCGTCACGAAATTTGGTCATGAAATTTATGCCTTTCAAAGCGCGCTCTGGCTGTCTATGTGACCTTGAAGTGCCAAAGCCCTGCCTTTATTAGTTTCTGAGTAATAAGCCTTTACTTCTTCAGAAGAATAATAATAATAATAAAGAATAATAAAAAAAAAAAAAAAAAAAAAAAAAAAAAAAAAAAAAAGAAAAATAAGACTTACAATAATAAGATAAACTTTCCTTCGGAAAGTTTATAATAAAAAAAAAAAAAAAAAAAAAAAAAAAAAAAAAAAAAAAAAAGAAAAATAAGACGTACAATAATAAGATAAACTTTCCTTCGGAAAGTTTATAATAACTAGACTTGCAATTGTCCCTGACAATTACGATAAACTTTCCTTTCCTTTTATCTTTTTTGTCCAGTACCATGAATTTCTGCAATTCATAAAGTACCTGAAAACCTCGAAAATAGTTGCCCTAACCTCTTAAGCTATACAGGAATAGAAAGATAATGAAAAAAGGTTTAAGAAAATATTTTTTTGGTTGCTGTACCTTGTATAGGACCCAGGTTCAAAACGCCTGAAAATTGCATATATAGGACACTCTGTGACCTTGACCCTGTAACCCAAAATTCTGAAATAACTCACATTTGTGAAGCACATGTATATACACTCCTGTGAATTTTTTTTGGTTCAATCTATCAACAACATTTTGGTCTGAGTAAGCAATTCAGGCTTTAAGAGTGATAAAAAAATTTTAGGACCTAAGCTGTTTGATGAAGGTAATTGCCCTATTACAGTAATGTAGTACTACCCAGAGGACATATATGTGCAAAATATGAAAGAAATTGAAGACTTTCTTCCTGCTTTTTTGGGGCGAGAAACATAAATTTACTTACATTCATTGTAAAAATTGCTGACTCAGCGGTCCAGGGTTCTGGGAGGTAGGTAGGTCAGCAATTCAGGCTTTATGAGTGATAAAAAAAATTCTAGGACCTAAGCTGTTTGATGAAAGTAATTGCCCTTTTACAGTAATGTAGTACTACCCAGAGTACATATATGTGCAAAATATGAATGAAATTGAAGACTTCCTTCCTGCTTTTTTGGGGCGATGCACGTAAACTTCCTAACATTCATTGTAAAAATTGCTGACTCAGCAGTTCAGGGTTGGTAGGTCTCCCCATTGGATAACATGGGAAAGAGAATTTTGACTCCAAGTTCAAAACTGGTAAAGGTTGGTGAATAGACATGGTATTCTATGTAAAGTCCTGATTTTTCTCTACATAATGACACCAGTTGCATGAAATTTGGTTGAATAGAACTCAAGTTAAAAATTATTGAAATTTGTACTGAAAAAAAATTCTAGGGCCTAAGCCTTTTGATCAAAGCCCTTGCCCTTTTACATTTACATAGTACTCCCTAGAGGACATATCTGTAAAAAAAATGGTGAGAATCCAAGCAGTTCTTCTAGTGTTTTTTAGACTTTTTCATTTTGAGAAAATCAAAAAGTGACAAAAAATTTTCAATGTCTGACGCTTTTCCAAACGGAAAGACCTAGAACATATTGCTAGACATATCTAAAAAGAGAACATTTCAAGGATTCTAAATATGTTTTTGAGATTCCTGTATCTCACTTTGGAGCCGAGATATAAGCAGTCAAAAAATGCAACTTTGGACCCCTGTACCACCTAGACCACTTTACCAAATGGGCTCATTTTTGGCATGGTAGTTGTCCTAGGGTAGGACTATAAAAGTGTGAAATTGCAAGTCAATATCATTATTCCTTCTATGGTTTTCAAAAAAAATTTCATGAAAATTTCGAAATACTTTTTTTCAAGAATTCATAGTTCAGTCAGCAGGCTCACCATTTGGCTCAAACTCCTTTCTGCACTGCGTATTTGTCTAAGGTATCTTGAGAAAAATTCCCATGGAATTATCTCTGCCCAGTTTCCTAAAACCGTGCTCTTAAATTTGTTTTTTCTTTTGTAAATTACGCAGAAGTTTCACGAAATTTGGTCATGAAATTTGTGCTGTTCAAAGTGCGCTCTAGCCGTCTATGTGACTTTGAAGGGTTAAAGTCCTGCCTTTATTAGTTTCTGAGTAATAAGCCTTTACTTCTTCAGAAGAATAATAATAATAATAAAGAATAATAAAAAAAAAAAAAAAAAAAAAAAAAAAAAAAAAAAAGAAAAATAAGACGTACAATAATAAGATAAACTTTCCTTCGGAAAGTTTATAACTAGACTTGCAATTGTCCCTGACAATTACGATAAACTTTCCTTTCCTTTTATCTTTTTTGTCCAGTACCATGAATTTCTGCAATTCATAAAGTACCTGAAAACCTCGAAAATAGTTGCCCTAACCTCTTAAGCTATACAGGAATAGAAAGATAATGAAAAAAGGTTTAAGAAAATATTTTTTTGGTTGCTGTACCTTGTATAGGACCCAGGTTCAAAACGCCTGAAAATTGCATATATAGGACACTCTGTGACCTTGACCCTGTAACCCAAAATTCTGAAATAAGTCACATTTGTGAAGCACATGTATATACACTCCTGTGAATTTTTTTTGGTTCAATCTATCAACAACATTTTGGTCTGAGTAAGCAATTCAGGCTTTAAGAGTGATAAAAAAAATTTAGGACCTAAGCTGTTTGATGAAGGTAATTGCCCTATTACAGTAATGAAGTACTACCCAGAGGACATATATGTGCAAAATATGAATGAAATTGGAGACTTTCTTCCTGCTTTTTTGGGGCGAGAAACATAAATTTACTAACATTCATTGTAAAAATTGCTGACTCAGCGGTCCAGGGTACTGGGAGGTAGGTAGGTCAGCAATTCGAGCTTTATGAGTGATAAAAAAATTCTAGGACCTAAGCTGTTTGATGAAGGTAATTGCCCTTTTACAGTAATGTAGCACTACCCAGAGTACATATATGTGCAAAATATGAATGCAATTGAAGACTTTCTTCCTGCTTTTTTGGGGCGATGCACGTAAACTTCCTAACATTCATTGTAAAAATTGCTGACTCAGCGGTTCAGGGTTGGTAGGTCTTCCCATTGGATAACATGGGAAAGAGAATTTTGGCTCCAAGTTCGAAACTGGTAAAGGTTGGTGAATAGACATGGTATTCTTTGTAAAGTCCTGATTTTTCTCTACATAATGACACCAGTTGCATGAAATTTGGTTGAAAAGAACTCAAGTTAAAAATTATTGAAATTTGTACTGAAAAAAAATTCTAGGGCCTAAGCCTTTTGATCAAAGCCCTTGCCCTTTTACATTATCATAGTACTCCTTAGAGGACATATCTGTAAAAAAAATGGTGAGAATCCAAGCAGTTCTTCTAGTGTTTTTGGTATTTTTTCATTTTTTGAATTTCAAAAAGTGACAAAAAATTTTCAATGTCTGACGCTTTTCCAAACGGAAAGACCTAGAACATATTGCTAGACATATCTAAAAAGAGAACATTTCAAGGATTCTAAATATGTTTTTGAGATTCCTGTATCTCACTTTGGAGCCGAGATATAAGCAGTCAAAAAATGCAACTTTGGACCCCTGTACCACCTAGACCACTTTACCAAATGGGCTCATTTTTGGCATGGTAGTTGTCCTAGGGTAGGACTATAAAAGTGTGAAATTGCAAGTCAATATCATTATTCCTTCTATGGTTTTCAAAAAAAATTTCATGAAAATTTCGAAATACTTTTTTTCAAAAATTCATAGTTCAGTCAGCAGGCTCACCATTTGGCTCAAACTCCTTTCTGCACTGCGTATTTGTCTAAGGTATCTTGAGAAAAATTCCCATGGAATTATCTCTGCCCAGTTTCCTAAAACCGTGCTCTTAAATTTGTTTTTTCTTTTGTAAATTACGCAGAAGTTTCACGAAATTTGGTCATGAAATTTGTGCTGTTCAAAGTGCGCTCTAGCCGTCTATGTGACTTTGAAGGGTTAAAGTCCTGCCTTTATTAGTTTCTGAGTAATAAGCCTTTACTTCTTCAGAAGAATAATAATAATAATAAAGAATAATAAAAAAAAAAAAAAAAAAAAAAAAAAAAAAAAAAAAAGAAAAATAAGACGTACAATAATAAGATAAACTTTCCTTCGGAAAGTTTATAACTAGACTTGCAATTGTCCCTGACAATTACGATAAACTTTCCTTTCCTTTTATCTTTTTTGTCCAGTACCATGAATTTCTGCAATTCATAAAGTACCTGAAAACCTCGAAAATAGTTGCCCTAACCTCTTAAGCTATACAGGAATAGAAAGATAATGAAAAAAGGTTTAAGAAAATATTTTTTTGGTTGCTGTACCTTGTATAGGACCCAGGTTCAAAACGCCTGAAAATTGCATATATAGGACACTCTGTGACCTTGACCCTGTAACCCAAAATTCTGAAATAACTCACATTTGTGAAGCACATGTATATACACTCCTGTGAATTTTTTTTGGTTCAATCTATCAACAACATTTTGGTCTGAGTAAGCAATTCAGGCTTTAAGAGTGATAAAAAAAATTTAGGACCTAAGCTGTTTGATGAAGGTAATTGCCCTATTACAGTAATGAAGTACTACCCAGAGGACATATATGTGCAAAATATGAATGAAATTGGAGACTTTCTTCCTGCTTTTTTGGGGCGAGAAACATAAATTTACTAACATTCATTGTAAAAATTGCTGACTCAGCGGTCCAGGGTACTGGGAGGTAGGTAGGTCAGCAATTCAGGCTTTATGAGTGATAAAAAAATTCTAGGACCTAAGCTGTTTGATGAAGGTAATTGCCCTTTTACAGTAATGTAGCACTACCCAGAGTACATATATGTGCAAAATATGAATGCAATTGAAGACTTTCTTCCTGCTTTTTTGGGGTGATGCACGTAAACTTCCTAACATTCATTGTAAAAATTGCTGACTCAGCGGTTCAGGGTTGGTAGGTCTTCCCATTGGATAACATGGGAAAGAGAATTTTGGCTCCAAGTTCGAAACTGGTAAAGGTTGGTGAATAGACATGGTATTCTTTGTAAAGTCCTGATTTTTCTCTACATAATGACACCAGTTGCATGAAATTTGGTTGAAAAGAACTCAAGTTAAAAATTATTGAAATTTGTACTGAAAAAAAATTCTAGGGCCTAAGCCTTTTGATCAAAGCCCTTGCCCTTTTACATTATCATAGTACTCCTTAGAGGACATATCTGTAAAAAAAATTGTGAGAATCCAAGCAGTTCTTCTAGTGTTTTTGGTATTTTTTCATTTTTTGAATTTCAAAAAGTGACAAAAAATTTTCAATGTCTGACGCTTTTCCAAACGGAAAGACCTAGAACATATTGCTAGACATATCTAAAAAGAGAACATTTCAAGGATTCTAAATATGTTTTTGAGATTCCTGTATCTCACTTTGGAGCCGAGATATAAGCAGTCAAAAAATGCAACTTTGGACCCCTGTACCACCTAGACCACTTTACCAAATGGGCTCATTTTTGGCATGGTAGTTGTCCTAGGGTAGGACTATAAAAGTGTGAAATTGCAAGTCAATATCATTATTCCTTCTATGGTTTTCAAAAGAAATTTCATGAAAATTTCGAAATACTTTTTTTCAAAAATTCATAGTTCAGTCAGCAGGCTCACCATTTGGCTCAAACTCCTTTCTGCACTGCGTATTTGTCTAAGGTATCTTGAGAAAAATTCCCATGGAATTATCTCTGCCCAGTTTCCTAAAACCGTGCTCTTAAATTTGTTTTTTCTTTTGTAAATTACGCAGAAGTTTCACGAAATTTGGTCATGAAATTTGTGCTGTTCAAAGTGCGCTCTAGCCGTCTATGTGACTTTGAAGGGTTAAAGTCCTGCCTTTATTAGTTTCTGAGTAATAAGCCTTTACTTCTTCAGAAGAATAATAATAATAATAAAGAATAATAAAAAAAAAAAAAAAAAAAAAAAAAAAAAAAAAATAAGACGTACAATAATAAGATAAACTTTCCTTCGGAAAGTTTATAATAAAAAAAAAAAAAAAAAAAAAAAAAAAAAAAGAAAAATAAGACTTACAATAATAAGATAAACTTTCCTTCGGAAAGTTTATAATAAATTCCATTTTAGACAATACTATGCTTATCATTATACACTTTTAGTAAGTAATATATTAAAAACAATTTAATTAAACATATTAGCAATTTGTAACAAGTGATTACAGAGTAGTATAGACACTGTAATAAGCTATAAATAGTGACCCAATTCTAAAATTAACAGCATCTATATATAGCTACATAGTCTATTTTGGTTATTAATATAGAAAACAAGCACACAAAAAATAATCTATATATTATAATACCCTAGAATATGAATAAATACAGCGTAGGTAGAACAAAGAATGCTATAATCCTACTTTAAATGTGTTGCTTAGCAACAAAGCCAACATATGCTAGTTTACGATTAGCAAAAACCCGTGAAACAAAAAACGTACTCAAATTTGTTTTTCTTAAGAGTTTGTCGTGCGCTTAATTTTAAAATGCTTTCAGGTGCCTGTTGGTATATTCCAAGAAATGACAAAAATGACAAAAACAAGCAAAATAGGCTATACTAACAAGAAACTGAGGTATTTAACAGAAACTCTGTCATTTTGTACTAAGATTTCTTATTATGAACATTATTGGCAAAAAAAGACTTATATTATATTGTCGCTGAAAAAAGTTGGCGACTGACTGACTGACTGACAGACTGACTTAAAGTGGTCTTAATAATGAGGTGGCCTTTATGGTGAGGTGGTTTTAATAATAAGGGTTGTCTCAATGGTCTTTAGAATGAAATGGCCCAAGTAGCTAAGTTTTAATATTGAGGTGGTCTTAATAAAGAGGTGGTCTAAATGGTGAGGTGGTCTTAATAGTGAGATAGTCTTAATAGTGAGGTGGTCTTAATAGTACTGTGGCCCCCGTAGCAAAGTTTTTAATAGTGAGGTGGTCTTAATAGTGAGATGGGCTTAAAAGTGAGGTGGTATTAAGATGGTCTTAATAGTGAGGTGGTCTTAATAATTAGATGGTCTTAATAGTGAGGTATTAATAGTGAGATGGTCCTAACAGTGAGATGGTCTTCATAGTGAGGTGGCCTTAATAGTGAGGTGGCCTTAATAGTAGAATGGCCTTAATTATGAGTTCCAACTGTATCCGTAGACAAATATCTCTGGATGCCATACAGGTGCCGAAGCTGTGATACATTCAGCCGCCCTCCATCACCATATGCATGGGCCTGTGTAGGCCTTCAGAATCTCTTCCGATAAGGCCTAAGAAGAGCTGAGGCTTAGACCTTTTGCCTCAACCTGTGGTCCTCAATTTGCTGATGGGTCTGGGGGAAAATCTTACAAAATAACTTGTGATCCGCCATTTTGGAATCATTTGTTTTTGAATAAAGATATTGTACAATATGTATAGGTAAGCACAAGTCTAAATAACAGTGTGTGTATATATATATTATATTATAATATGACTAGTTTTATCTTTTATATAGCCTAATTTTGTGATTTTCTTTAAAAGCAGATATCACTATTTTTCTTTGCACGGTATATAATTGTGTCAGATCAATATAAATGGTAGTGTGTCATAAATATAGCGATTTGTTTATATGATTTTATTATCTCTCTATATGAAATAAATGTAAATAGCATATCATAAATAGTATATTATAGTGTACGATTATTGCTATATTCAACAGTCTAATGTACCTACTAGAAAATTAATGTTTTTCATATTTATGTATTCACTTAATATTAATATTTTTCATCTGCACATAATTTCTTACATATCTATTTTGAGCAAGCTTTCTCTAAGTATGTATAACCTCATTGAAATTTAAGATTTTCTGAATGTTTTTTTCAAGTCATTTCCTTACAAAGTCGTCATGTGTGTTCAACATGTTTACATTCATAGCATAATGCTGTCGCTATGACTATGACGTTACCTAATAACCAAACCGCAACGAGACTCCAATACAATTTACTAAAATTTGATATGTTAAATTAATAAAATTATAGAAACTATATTTGTTGAATGGTACTGCAGTTATATATAGACACACGTATCAATATTTTCAATATGAAAATCTAATTTTGATGCTGTTTTAAAAGAACTGAATGAAATAATATGGGAGGTTTTGTTAGAAGACAAAAATATATATCAATATTTCAATAACTTTAAATGTATTAATAAATACATGATCATCTAGTTAGTAAATTTACTTTTTCATAAAAGAATATCATTTCAAATCTATATAGGTAGCTTCCATTCATTCAAAATGACTCTACCATAGTGTTATATAAAATATTACAAAAATTGTCTTGAAATTACTTTAACATATTTTATGCTCATTAACTTCAATCAGCTACGTGATAATTAAATTGGAGGTGCCTTGTACTCGGTGTCTATGCTGGGGCAAGTAAAAGACCCCACCCATGTGGTAACTGAGTAACATGGTCTCCGAGCAGCCTTATCATCTCTTCATTACATCCGCCTGCAGCTGGCCATATAAGCTGACTAATTATTATTAGTAGAATTAACATAAAACATACATAAGATTATTCCACAAGTAGCCATCCCGCCATAACGGCAATGGTTGACAGGAATTGCATCACAGGTCTTAATAAAGAGGCCTGGTGCTCTGTACATTAATTCATGTATTGTCTTCTATTCATTCCGTATTTGCCGAGTAATGAATAAATAATGGTGAATAAACAAAATGCCAATACATGGTCTGCTTTAAGAGGATGCTAAAGTAATTCCTTCCTTGGGCTATGTATTATTGAACACAACACAGTGAACCTTCTCTATTAAGAATTCGCTTGTACAAACCTTGTAGTATTCTTACCAATGTATTTTACCTCCCTATTAAGACCACCTCACTATTAAGACCTAAACTTATCATCAAGGGGGGGGGGGGTCTTAATAGTAAATTCCACTGTATACATGGCCAAATGTGCCATGTGCATTTTCCATGAGAAGGATAAACGCATGGAAAATGCATGGTTTTTAGCTAATTATAATGAGGTGAAAACCGTGCATTTTCCATGCGTTTATCCTAATGCATGGAAAACGTACGTGGCACATTTTGCCACCATGTACGATCGTAAAATCATAATGGTCACAATATTGAGTATTCTTAAATGCGGAGTGCCACATCACATAGTACAGAGCTTAAGCGGAATAAATACACAGTGCTCATAGATCCTCAAGCATTCTTTCAACACAGCATGAATGCTTAAGCATACTTTCATCACAGCATGCCATCTTACACCTTTTATCTCAGAGACGCTTAAAGCGTTTTTCTTTGAATTATTAAAAGGAAACTTGAAGGGATATGATATCCCAGTATTTTAAGCATGAATTTGTTTGTGCGGATATTGCTATTCATATATAAGAGTATTTAGTCGAATTATAGTGATAAAATAAGAAAGAAAGAAATAATAGATAGATAGATAGATGGATAGATGGATAGATGGATAGAAAGAAAGACAAAAGAAAGAACGAAGGAAAGAAAGAAATGACGAAAGAAGGAAGAATGAAAGAAAGAATGAAGGAAATAGGTAGATAGATAGAATGGATAAATAGATAGATGGAAAAATGTATAGATAGATAGAAAGAAAGAAATAATGAAAGACAAAAAGAAAGAAAGAAAGAAATGAAATAAAGAAATGACGAAAGAAGCTAAGAATGAAAGATAGAATGAAAGAAAGAATGAAGGAAAAAGATAGATAGATAGAAAGATAGATAGATAGATAGATAGATAGATAGATAGATAGATAGATAGATAGATAGATAGATAGATAGATAGATACTTAAAAAGTGCTTTTAAAATTGAAGCTTTGTAATACTGAATCTAAATATTTGCAACTAAACTTTAAAATCTGTCTTATTTTTCTGTGCATACTGTATTCAATGAAATGTCTATCTTTTACATTTCTGTCCGTCTCTCTAATTATGCATTGCCAACAGTTCTAATAAAGTGTAATTAAATCAGCTAAGTAAGCAAAAAAAAACTCATCACAACTCAACCGTGAATTATACACTTTAGACTGGTGCATGAACCGTGAGTTGACAGGTACTGCATCTGGCGGTGTTCCAGCGCCAGTAAAACAATGCAAGGTTGCCATGGCAACGGAATTATTGTTTAAGAAATTACGAATTCATGGGGCTAGGGAATGTGTGGAAAATGAGACGAACATTGTTGTGCTTATCAAGTGAGGCTAGAATGTGCAAAATATGTATTTACACGAAAATCCGGGCAAAATATGGAATAAGCTGCAAAATATTGATTATTCAAGCACATAGACTACATTTAGAGGAAAATGTGGGACTTTAAAACAACAAACATTCCATGTCTGTTGTGAACTGTACGAAGTAGATAGGTAGAGAGATGGATAGATATATAGATAGATAGGTAGATAGGTAGATAGGTAGATAGATAGGTAGATATATAGATAGATAGATAGATAGATAGATAGGTAGATATATAGATATATAGATAGATAGATAGATAGATAGATAGATATATAGATAGATAGGTAGATAGGTAGATAGGTAGATAGATAGGTAGATATATAGATAGATAGATAGATAGATAGATAGATAGATAGATATATGGATGAATGGATGGATAGATAGATAGATAGATAGATAGATAGATAGGTAGATAGGTAGATAGGTAGATAGATAGGTAGATATATAGATAGATAGATAGATAGATACATGGATGAATGGATGGATAGATAGATAGACAGAGAAAGAGATAGAGAGATAAAAAGATAGATGGATAGATAGATTAATAGATTGATAGATAGATAAAATAAGATAGATAGGTAGATAGATAGGATAAGATAGATAGATAGATAAATAGAATAAGATAAATTGATAGATAGATAGACCATTGCGTCACTCAACGGGTATCTTATTTTAAGTAATTGTTATCGTTGCCATGGCAACAATTGTGGATAAATCCAAAGTGTCTTGCAGCTTTTGGGTGTGTCAAATGTTTACGTGATCAGTGTCATCAGATGAGTTGGACTCAGCTGGACACTTTGACACTTAGGATGGAGGATGGAAGGGACGAGGCAACTTCACACAGCAAGATTTTGTAAAGAGGGTCTCACAGACGTGCAACATAGGTTTATCCTACTACAGTGAAATGTGCTATAATACCACTCCACTGTGAAGCCCACCTCATTATCAAGATCACTTCATTATTAAGCCCACCTCACCATTAAGATCACCTCAATATTAAGACCACCACGCAATAAGACCACCTCAATATTAAGACCAATTCACTATTAAGACCACCTCAGCATTAAGACCACCTCACTATTAAGACCACCTCGCTATTAAGACCACCTCACTATCAAGATCACCTCACTATTTAAACCACCTCACCATTAAGACCACCTCACTATTAAGACCACCTCAATATTAAGACCACCTCTCTATTAAAACCGCCAAACTATTAGAACCACTACATTGCGTTTTCCATGCATTTATCTTTCTCATGGAAAACGCATGTGGCACATTTGGCCATGTATTAAGACAACCTCACTATTAAGACCGTCTAACTCTCAAGACCACCTTACTATTAAGGCTACCTTAATATTAAGACCAGACATGGTCTTAACCGTGGTCGTGAAGCGAGTCCTCTGTACACAACTCACAAAACATTAGTATTGGTCCACTAATGGAGACAGTGAGTCTCCCTGCTAGATTTCCTTCTCTGTCATTTTGCTAAATTTGTCATGCAATTATCCATCATTTAGGAAAATGAGAAAATTGCCCAATAATTGGCCAGTGATGGATGATGTTTTCCCATATGTCAATTGCAAATCAATTTATCGTTTAGGTGCCTTTGGATAAAAAGTATATTCTTATTCTATGTTAGAAAATGTTGACACTACAAATGTTATGTTGTCTTTTGCAAGCTAAACTGAGCTATGTCACTACCTATACACCCGCGCTACAGTCATACCAACAATTATTAAGACACTTTCAATATTCCATGCAAATTCGAACTGTTGTAGAAGTGATTTAGTTAAGGTGGCATTGGATTCTATAGCATCATTTTTACGTAATGATGAGATAGTATTAAGACCATCTCACTATTAAGACTACCTCACTATTAAGACCACCTCACTATCAAGACAACCTCACTATTAAGGCCACTTCACTATTAAGAATATGTTGAATAGAATAGGTGCTGAGATATATTGTGGCAATAGCGTCTAGCCAGGGCTAGATTAGACTAGACTTATTATATACTAAACTAGAGTAGACTAGAGTAGAATATAATAGATTAGACTTGAATAGAATAGAAAAGAATATAATAAACTAAACTGGAGTAGAGCTGAATTAAATAGATCAGAATATAATAGAATTGGTGGATTAGGGCTTTATGGCCAGTATTTCTGCTCCTGATGGGCTAATTAGGACAGGTAGGGACCATGGCAATGAGATGAAGGATGAAACAGCCAACCAACATAGGCTCGACCGGGAATTGAACCCGGGACCCAGTGGTTGGAAGCCAAGCATGCTACCACTGAGCTAGGCCCCCATCCGTAGAATAGAACGATTCATTAAAAAAGTAGAATATAATATAATATACAATTCATTGAAAAAGTAGAATAGAATAGAATAGAATAGGATACAGTATGCTGGTTCATTGAAAAGGTATGTGTTACGCCAAGTAACAATGGTATTCAGTACACTGGGTCCCCAAATAGAGTAGCTAAAAAAATGGGATCCGAAAAACAATTAGAAAGCCAATTGTTCGGTCGTCATGTAAACCGTTGCCTAGCAACATGGACTTTCTGTTAGTAGTGATGTGACTACTGCTAGATTGAGATAAATTCCTGTCATGTTTTTAGTCGGTTTCCATGGCAACAAAGTCATGGATCTTTATCATTTCTTTTGTTTCAGTTTAATCAGCAATAATGACTGGCAGGCATTTCACTTGTTCTTTAATTGCTGCTTGTTTTGTTTTTGTATTGCATTTTGGAAAAGAAAGAAAGAAAAAAAAATGGCAGCAATCGAAGTCACGGCGAAATTGCAGTGAGAGAATAGAGTCAAACGAGATGTCAATTAGCTCTCCGAGAAAGAAGCCAAAGATTAAAAATTAGATGTGGATTGCTCGGTCTGTCAGGCCGTCTATCTGGCTGTCTGTCATTACCTATAATTGAAGTGTAGGAAAGAAAGTATAAGAATAGAGGAATAAAGAAAGAAAATAATGAAAAGAAATTAAAGTAAAAGAAAGACGAAAGAAATGATATATCAAAAATTACGAACCAAAGGAAAACAAAAAAGTAAAAGTAGAAGATTTATTAAAGAAGGAAAGAAAAATATAAAGAAATATCAAGAATGAAGGAAGAAATATGGAAAGAAAAAAGAAGAAAGAAAGAAAGAACACGATTGGAGTGAACAATCAAAGATTTTTAAAGATTAAAATAAAGATTAGTCGAATTAATAAAGAAAGGAAAATTTACAAAATAAATCGCTATATTTAAAATAATAATTTAACGTAAAAGCGCCTGATAGAAGAATGTAAGAAAATATGATAGACAACCAAGGATTAGAAAGCGAATCGAGGAAACAAGTAGAAAATAGCAGAAAATAGATATATGAGATTTTTTGTTATCATTCTAGTGACAAATAAGAGCAATACGTCATAGATAAGAACAATGACAAGTACTCGCTGAGATGGTCAGACGTTTCGGATTATTTTTCCATGGCAAATAAATATAAGACAGATTGCTTCGATCTACTTTTTGGATGGTTGGTTGTTTGTGTATTTGTTTGATTGGTGGTGCATTTGATTGTTTGTTTGATTGTTTGTGCTGTTGCTTGATAATTTGTTCACCTGCTTTGTTGCTTTTTTATGTTTTATTATATTTAGTGGTTTTTTTTTTCTCGTTTATGACATAGATTTGCTTTTTATTTTGTATTTTTGTTTATTTATTTTTCCAGTTAGTTTTACTGGCTTGGGCAATTGCTTGTAAAATTTGTCCGATTGATATGGTTAAATGGTATAGTTGATTTATTTATACAATTATCAAATATAGATATTATTTTAGTGTAGAATATACCATATTGATACAATTGAAACTATTAAAATCAAAGCAATTAGGACAGAAATAAATGTAAAAAATAACATATTATAAAACAAAAAATAATGGGTATAAGTAACGTGAAATAAATATTATTTGAATACATATTTCTCAATAAACATAATAAGAAATTAATTAATTCCGATTCAATAATATATCATTGACATATTATTAATTATGAAAAAATCCAGCTTATTTATCACAAAATTTAGCCTTATCAAACCTACCAAAAAAGAAATTTATGCAAATATAAATATGCAAATATATCGTTATAAGGCAGAATACAAATATTTTCGTAGTCATGCAGTCACGGCTGGAGTATAGTCATTTATAAACATAGGAACAAGCTAAAACACAGGATACTCACAAGATTTATGTATTTACATAGCCATTGAAGGACACCAGTGTGTTGCACATAGAAATGATGCCAACACAGATATGTCAAAAGAGACTATAAATTATTTAAGTAGAAAATCTGTATAAATATATTTATTATTAAGCCAACACAGATATGTAGCGATAAACAATAAATTCAGGTGAAAGTACAAATATATCTATATATGGATTTTTAAACATTTTATATATGAATGATACACCAAAATATTTATTATGTTGGGTAATCTTTTATTTATTTATTATATTTTGGTTTTCAAACGTTCTGAATTTTTGATTACATAGGTGTTGCTTTCAAAACAAATATTTGATACCTGTTTAAAAGTATGACTTCAACGATTTTATGCTTGATATTAATGAAATAATCTTTAATTGCTTGCAAAACTTATATCTATAGTTTGGGTGTATAAATAAATATTAAATTATTAACTTTAGATATGTTAAATTGAAACGTTATTTTAATTTCTTGTTCATCAGAAACAACATTTAGAAATCATCAATATTACTAATTATTGATAATTATCTACATATTTTTTAATATAATAACACATTAATAGTGTGCACACATGCATATAGATTACAGAAAAAATATTTAACATTTTACTTAGAATCCACAAATCATCTTCCTTAAAATGGTAATTTAGTTTTCGCCATAAATTCCTATGGCTACTGGCCAACAGTAAGCCGGTCATAAACAAGTGACTAAGCTAAAATACTGGCTATAATACTGGCTAAAATACTGGCTGGACCAGCCAGTATAGTAGCTTATAGAGGAACTAGCCTCTTGTAAAGATTACAGCATTAGGACTAATAAGGTTTAGCGGAGCCTGACAGGCATACCAAATGACCTGGGGCGATGGGTTAACCTTTGCGGTTCATTGTAGTGGGTTTTTGTCAGTAGGCAATGTTTTTTTAGGCAAATTCTCAAAATGTGTTGTGTATTTTTTAGGGATTTTGTATATTCTGAGATTCTAAGGATTCTCATTCTAGAACCCCACTATAATTAAGACCATAATTATATGCAATACCTGGTACAAGTACGTTTTAAGTAGTTGAGAAAGACTCAAGTTGGTATGGTATGTTGTGATTGCCAAAAATCATATTCAGTTAATTTTAGATATTTTTGCATACAAATAAACTGTAATTGAAGTAACTATTAAAGATGGCATGAGATTCTCTAGTATCATTCAAAAGTTAATGTCAATGGCTGTCTATGGCTATGGGTTCACTGCATTTATCACTGTAGTTTACAAGTTATGAGAAGTCACGTATTTGTAGATACTCAAAATATCTAGATAATAAGTATAACTAACACTTAGGTGGGTTAATAGTCCTGCCTCTACATAAACACTAAACACAAGGCACATGCTATTTAAGAGTAATTATGATCTTGCGACCTCCTTAAAATGTCAAATTAGTGCATGAAATTCTGTAAAATTTCCAATTTACTCACAGCCTTGAAAGGACTAAATCCAGCAGCAAGGTCATTAGAATTATAGTAAAATCTTTCCCAATTCTGCCAAATGTATATTGGATTCCTGAATATAATCAGCCTATGTGCATGGAAGAAAGTTTCAAAATAATCCACTTGTAATTTCTTCAATTTCCCAAATTAAAATCCTTGAATAATTAATACGAACGTCTCCTTTAAAAGCTTAGGAGCTTTTCGGTTGGCCCATCTCTGAATTATTTAATATGACAGTTGACTTCTAAAAGCAAATTTGGTTTCACTGAATTGTGTGGTAAGTTTTTACACTTTAACTTTTATAAATAACAATTAAATATTCATTCATTCTAATTCTATTATTTATATGAATTTGGTTTGAGGATAGACAGACCAATGTTAAGATATAAATACCCACAAGAAATGTCTGCAGGAGTCTGTCATAACTGATATTTTGGCTCTTTTTGCTGTAAAATTCAGCAAAAATAGCATGTCCCACACCTCATTTTATATATATCTTTACCCTACTCAATGAATGGAAGTTAAAAATCACTTATGATATTCACACTATTATAATCAGGAGAAGTTGAATTTTCAACTGGTGAAGAAAATAGTGAAATATTTGCAGTTCCAGTAACATTATCCATTTGTTTTAGTTTGTCCACAGAATCAATGTCTCTGCTGTTACCATGGTTATAAAATGCCACTGGATAAATAAAACAAAAATTGTTAGGTTTGTGCACTTTTCAAAGAGATGAAAGCATTGCATATCTTACACTTTTCGAATAATATTTTTCAATATTTAAAGAAAATAATTTGTATTGGTGGGGGGGGGGGGGGTGACTTTTGTGCACGTCATTCCTGTAACCCAAGTTTACAAGGAAGCTATTTATCACAGGAAACAGCTTTAAAGCAAATCTGAAAGTATTCCTTTATTACAAAATAGAATGGAAACTTCGGTGATATTACCTGCATTTCCCTTAAAGATACTGCATAAAGTTCCCCTAAATGTCAACCCTGTTGCTGTTACCATAGTGACTGTCATAACAGGTCACATGACCAAAAATTTTTGATATATTCAATGGTTAAAAATGATAATTTTTTTTTGTCATGTTACCACAATGAAATGTATGAAAATTCATAATTTTGATGAATTTCTGAAAGATTGAAAATTCCATTTTTATTTGCATTTGAAATGCCAAAAGTGCACCGTTTCTATGGAGTGACCCTAAATAATAATCCATGTTTATTAATAATAGTTACTCCATGCAGTTAGGTCTATTCTATTATATTGTATTATATATCATATGTTATATATTATATTATATTATATTCTGTATTATATTAAATTATATTATATTATATTATACAAAGTAAAGCATTAATTGTATACAATAAATTGACGACCATCTATTCTATTCTAACTGGGCCCAACATTATATATTTAACTAAAGTATCTTCACATTAAATAAATTTTCTTTAAAATTTCTACTGCTGTTATACATTTTTTCATTTATTCCCTACTTTTATCTGTTTTTCCCAACTCAATTTTCTGGGGTCATGGCCCCAATATCGCCAGATCAGCTAGTTGTCAGAGTCAGACAGCAAAGTGTGAAGTTGGCCTCTTTGAACCTCCTTGGAGCTCTTGTGAGCTCTTTGATGCCACGTTGACAATCAAGAGACAGTAATTAGCATCTGGGCACCTCATTTTCTTTTTGCAATTGGGGAAGGACACCATGTCTTTGGGTGGAAAAGGGGTTTAGAATTGTGTGGAGGTGTTTGTAAATAATAAAACCTCTTAAATTAGGTCATTTGGGGTCAGACTGGTATAAATATCAATATGGTTTAGTTTCCATAACTTCATTATATTGTAATGTAATTAATATATTGTAAGGATGTCGATCGCATGGGACGTTAAATTGGAGGTGCCTTGTACTCGGTGTCTATGCTGAGGCAGGTAAAGGACCTCACCCATGGGGTAAATGTTTCAGATGGCGTGGATTCATCATCTCATCATTACGTCTGCCTCTGGTAGCTGGTGATATAAGCTGACCTAGCTTCAGACGCAGTAGCTTTGAGCCTTTGAATATGTACAGCATTATATTTTAATTATACTTTAATGTAAATAAATGAGCTCGGAGTTCTGTGATCCGTTTTTGGGGCCATCAATGGTCTTTAAATTGAGGTGGTCTTAATATTGCGGGGTCTTTATGGTAGGGTTACACTCTAAATGAGATATTATTCTAGAAACTAAACTTTTTGTAAAAACTATTTTCAACAGTGACGTTATATTGCACTGGTTATCAAATATGTAATTCATAATTCGATAAACCTAGCTAGATTCTGAATACAATATATTTGAAATATCGTTTTTGTTATTAATATCAGACAGCGTTTTTTTTTTCAAAACACACTCGATAATAAATTACATTTATAACACAACTTTGTTTATTTTATATTTAAGATACTCTGAGAAATAAATTGATTTTAAAAACACCTCCATCAATATGTATCAAAATATTGCCTAGATAAATTACAATTTATTTTCATATAATCAAATATACACCCACCCAAAGATAACAAATATTGAAGTTGTTTTGAAAAATTAAATTTGTTGAATTTCTTTCCTTTTTTTTTTTGGTTCAGTTTATTTAAATTACAATTTCTCTAGTTTTTTTATTGCAATTTTCCCTTTTCTTGCTTTCTGTAAATGTTTAAAGACTTTTCCAAGGCCATGAAAAAGTAATAAAAGAAAAGCATGTAACCTTGGCTCATGTATTTATGACTTGCATGTCCTTAGAACATGTCCTTATCACATGCAATGTTCATAATATGCAAAAGTATTCTATATTTTGACATAAAGGTGAAGATAATTATGAAAACTTCTTTTTTTTCTTTTTTCTTCTGTCAAAAGTAAATTCAGTCCATGAAAATAACCAATTATAAATAGCTCAATATAAATATGGAAATGCCATTCAATATTCCGCAGAAAAACCATTACATCAACGTATAGATATATAGACAGATAGATGGATAGCTAGATAGACACATAGATAGATAGATAGACACATAGATAGATAGATAGATAGATAGATAGATGGATAGATGGATAGATGGATAGATATATAGATATATAGATAGCTAGATGGATATATAGACAGATAGATAGATAGATGGATAGACCTTTTTTAAAGTATATAGATAGACATCAACTGTATAACATCTATTTAATTACTTAGGGCAGAAAAAAAAATCTCACAATAACATATAGAATTGGCGAGAAAAAGAAATACAGTTCCTGCTAGACATATATTGAGGTAACACACAATATGTTGCCATGGTTTCCATTTTGCTGCCAATTGTAGCCTGTCCCCAAATGCAAATTCTGAACAATCTAGCACTAATGAGACGCTAAAAATAGAGGGGAAATTAAACACAAATTACCCTCAACGTCAATGAGAAAGTTAAATGTATGATATATTCAATGTTGGAACAAATGTCAGTCAGTCAGTCAGTCAGTCAGTCAGTCAGTTAGTCAGTTGGTCAGTCAGCTAGTCAGTTAGTCAGTTATCAGGCAATCGATTTCTTGCATAATTATGCAAAATATGTAGTGATTATATAATAGGTAAATAAATGAATGAATGAAAAGAAGATTATTCATTCAGTCAAGCAGTAAGGTAAAACAATGGTAAAAATACTTTTGGATCCAGAAACCGGGTGCTCTTAAAGGTGAGGTGGTGTTAAGCAAGGGTCCATTGTATACCAATACTTATTGAAGTATTGTGTTATAGCCCATTTTGCCACGAAATATTTCTGTTCAACAAACGAATCTACACCAGCTACTGCATCTACAGCACACTGCATAGAATGAATAGGCAAGACTGTGTATTGGGGGACGCAGGGTCCCTCCATAACTATATTTCCAAAATATGATTACATATGGCTGCAGGCCGACTGAGATGGTCCCCAGAGCAAAATTGCATTTGTACAAGGATGTTTGAACAAAATGGATCAAGACATGAGAAAATTAGTCCCAATGGACATGCATCACAGATCAGGTAGCATGGGATGAAGGATGGAAAAATGAAAGGAAGGATGGAAGGAAGAAAGGAAGGAAGGAAGGAAGGAAGGAAGGAAGGAAGGAAGGAAGGAAGGAAGGAAGGAAGGAAGGAAGGAAAAGGAAGGAAGGAAGGAAGGAAGAAAGGAAGGAAAAAGGAAGTAAGGAAGAAAGGAAGGAAGGAAGGAAGAAAGGAAGGAAAAAGGAAGTAAGAAAGACATATTGTTGGAAAATAGGAAGTAGAAAGAATGAAAAAAAAATTGAAGAAAGAAAGAAAGATATTCGAAAAGATAGAAAATGAAGGCAAAAGAATGAAAGGAAGACTAAAGAATGAAAGGAAGAATAAGGAATGAAAAATGAATAAAAAAAGGAAGAAATAAAGCAAGGAGAAAGAAAGAAAGCTACAGAAATGAAAAGTTTGGTAAGCATTTTGTTACACTTATTTGAACACTCAATATATGATAGTTAAATAACACATATATGCAATGAAACTTGACAAATATGGAGTCATTAAAGTGGTCATATTTACGAGTTTGTTATGGGACTATGTGACACGTAATCACAGTAGTTGTACCCTAGAAAGCCGTCTTAATATTATATATAGATTTTATTGACATGTAAAATATCATAAATGATACATATGTCATTCAGTTAAAAGATAACATGAAAGAGACATTAATGTAAGTACAGAAAGCAATAAAATTTCAATAATCAAGGTTCCAGCCACCAAGTTAACTTATAATACGTGTTTAAAATCCACATACACAATAGAAAAAAATACAAGCCGCTAATAAAAACATTTCACTCTCAAAGTCCAAAACATGACAAGCACATCATAACTAATAAACTAATAAACTAAATTAATAACTGTGTGGATACAGGAGATGGTTTTCTCTACACATCAGCTTGAAGGAGAAACTTTCCTAAACTAATTAATAACTCAGGTTCCTTGTTTGTCATTATTGCTGTAAACTTAGTTATATCATCTAGAGACAAGAAGTTGTTAATAAATTTAGTTGCATTCAAAAAAAGGTTAACACGGTGTTGCTCATTACCAGGACAGACAATCAAACAGTGAATTTCGTCTTCTACAAAGTTTAACGTACACTTTTCACATATTCTATTTGGAGCAGGAATTATTGGTTTATGGTGTCGACCTGTTTCAATCTTCATAAATATTGAGGTGGTCCTAATATAGAGGTGGTCTTAATATGGAGGAGGTCTTAATATAGAGGTGGTCTAAATAGTGAGGTGGTCTTAATATGGAGGTGGTCTAAATATTGAGGTGGTCTTAATAATTGGGTGGTCTTAATATTTAGGTGGTCTTAATATTGAGGTGGTCTTAATATGGAGGTGGTCTTAATATTGAGATGGTTATAATATGGAGGTGGCCTTCGATTAGAGATGCTCTAAAGGTTTCTGAATGTATTAATTTAATTTTTTTCATTTGCATTTAATTGGGTTATCATCCCATCCAATATTTAGGTGAGAATCTTGCAATTGGGAAATATGAATTATTAAGATATGATAAAATTAATGTCATTTCATGGGAAGTAGAAATATGAGGAGGTTGCTGCAATTAATTCAAGAAATAAATGGAATTAAAACAGATTTGCAAGAAAATTATATTATGATATTTTGGCGTTACAAGAGTATATATAATATTACTTGGTGAAACATTTGATGGTCTTAATGGTGAGGTGGTCTTAATAGTAAGGTGGTCCTAATAGTGAGGTGGTCTTAATAGTAAGGTGGTCTAAATACTAAAAGTCAACTGTCATATTATAAAATGAAGAATTTTTTACATAGCTATTTATAGAAAAATCTGTCCTAATAATATCACACAATTATTGTCAAATGTCTACCTAGGCAAATATAATATATATATCTAACCTAACATAGCATCTGCCAATACCATAAGAAACCACTAGAGTACAATCTGACCTATTTGTATCACTCTGTTTTTGTGCAATGCTCCATATTATTAATATCTAGTAAGCATATTGATTATATAACTCCATAAATACCATGCTTTAACCCCAGAAAACCACTAGGACAAATTTATCTGCACCAGAGTTAAAATATAAATGCCAATATGTACATCCCATGTGATGGGACAGGGACTGAGATGTGGCTCATAAGCAGTGCAGGGAGTGGGCTGTGAACAGGGACTGAGATGTGGCTCATAAGCAGTGCAGGGATTGGGCTTTGAACCCATGCACCCACAGTCACTGTCATGGATGATATGATGATGAGTACATCCAATGTGATGGGACAGGGACTGAGATGTGGCTCATGAACATCCCATGTGATGGGACCGGGACTGAGATGTGGCTCATAAACAGTGCACGGAGTGGGCTTTGAACCCATTCACCCACAGTCATGGATAAAATGATGATGAGTACATCCCATGTGATGGGACAGGGACTGAGATGTGGCTCATGAACAGTGCAGGGAGGGGCTTTGAACCCATACACCCAGAGTCACTACCATGGATGAGATGATGAGTACATCCCATGTGATGGGACAGGGACTGGGCTGTGGCTCATGAGGGGAGGGGGCTTTGAACCCATGCGCCCACGGTTACTGACACAGTATTTTGACATTATTCAAGGATTATTAATCATTTATCAACTATCATTCTTCGCATGATTTCAATATGAGTTCAGAAATATCAAAATGATATTCACTTGATAAAAAGTCATTTTAGCTGACACCTAAAAACTACCAGAAAAACAGCAAATGTCAGAAAGTCAACAGAGTGTCAGATTGCAGATCAATATATCTGACATTTGGAATAATTCATGTCACTATGATTTCATATTTAGGTAGCAATGTGCTACACCACAATACATGCATTTGACAGGTGAAATACCTTTTGTGAAATTAGGATTGGCACTTGCACTTCTGTCGATGAGTGGGAACACATTAACAATGTAATATCATAATTATCCCATATTAAAGTGATATGAATTATTGATATTTCTGTTGAAGTGCATTGTAGCAATATATTGGATAGGTAGAGCATAACGTAATATGACGTTAAGATAAGTCAGTATATGATCAGTCAGTTACAAAATCAGTTCTTTCTACCTGTCTAAGTATGCCATTCATTCATTCATTCATTCATTCATTCATTCATTCAAGAAACAAGCTTGAAATTGTCAGAGATTTATTCATTCATTCATTCATTCACGAAACAAGCTTGAAATTGTCAGAGAGATTTATTCATTCATTCATTCAGTGAGTAGGTCAGTAGGTCAGCCAGTTACTCAGTGAGTGACTCAGTGAGTCAGAGAGTCAGAGAGTCAGAGAGTCAGAGAGTCACAGAGTCACAGAGAAGGTCAGTGAGTCAGTTAGTGGGTCAGTGAGTCAGCCAGTGAGTCAGTGAGTAGGTCAGTGAGTAGGTCAGTAGGTCAGTCAGTGACTCAGTGAGTAGGTGAGTCAGTGAGTCAGTCAGTGAGTCAGTCAGTGAGTCAGTCAGTGAGTCAGTCAGTGAGTCAGTCAGCCAGTGAGTGAGTCAGTCAGTCAGTCAGTCAGCACGTCAGTCAGTTAGTCAGTCAGTCAGTTAGTAAGCTTGTAGGTCACCTAACTGCTTCATCAATGGTCGGTTGAACCCAAAGGAATACCAGGTAAATTACACATTTAGACAAACATATCAGTTATGAATAATAACCTATAATAACATCAATAGTTCAAATGTCTTACCTCGTCATTTTTACAATCATGAAGCGACCTAAATATAACCAAACGAAAAATCCTTTCCCAGTAGAATGTTTGCTTTTATCCTCTGTCAAATGCTTAAGTATCCATTGAGTATTTGAGTATGCTCATTTTTGTGTGTGGAAGAAATCCATATTTCTGAGTAGTTCTAATAAATGTACAATTAATGTGTCTATTATTAGTTCGGATGGTATGGAATCACAAGTATGAGTTCTATATTAAATATAAAGTTGCAAGTTTTTAATCAGATTTGTGTTGTCTTTTCAACAATCTCTAAGTAATGGCAATTAATCAATTCTTTACCAGAACTTATATTTATTAAATTCAAACAATAAATTCAGTCAGTATAAGTTTAAGATACACAATTATTATAGAATCTCGTGTGATACCTCCATATTTTCACCAGCAATAACAATATCTGTTATGAATCCAGCGATTTGTTGTCGTTTTTTTGGTGAAGATATTTGAGATGCAGGCCAATCCCAAATGATCGTACAGGTGCTATCAATGCAGTTGTGTTATTTCATCTATTCTTTCTTGCCAAATTCAAGGCTAATTATACAGTTCCTTAATTACTGTACCAAGGTCAAGGTCAATCATTTAGCAAGGAAGGAAGGAAGTAGTATTAATGTCCTTTTGAAACATATAATTTCCATATCATTAACACAGTTTCTTGTAGTGATGATATACAAGTCCTGTGAATCTACTGCAATTTATTTGCCACAATTTATTTCAATTCTGATAAATATCAGAATTGGTCAATAGGCTGTCTGAAATTCAATTGAATTTGAATAAATATGACCTAAGCTTTACCAGTAAATCTTATAATACACTTATAATATACTTAGAATACACCTGTCCTGGATATCTTTAGATATCTTTAAATATTCCTGAATTGGAAGACCAACAATGCCTGGAATATTTGGAAGAGTTGTTGCTAAATCATCTAAACACAAAGTCGTTCATTTGGACACAGATCCAAGTATCTGATAGCAAAATGTCATGCCACTTCTCAGCAGCTGATTCCGTGGTCACGTTCTCAGAATCATGCCACAATTCAAATATATATATATATATATCTAGTATTTCCTGTTATCAATTTATAAAGTGTGGACTCCCAGTATATGTCTCAATGGGCTTGCTATTCCGCAGAATTCGTAACTTCGTTACCTTTATATTTTACTCAAATTTCAAATGATATGTTTCTTTTGGCCATGAACGTTTGACAGACCTTTCTTTTGAAATTGATAGTGCCTTCGTGTTTTCTTAAATATTTACACTGAGAGCTATGTGTAAAATATAAGTAACATCAAAGTGCCAATCTGACCACTGGAGTTGTTAAGACTTAGAATAATCTTTGGTAGATTAAGAGGCAGAAACAGTAGTAATGTTTTCAGGATTCACACCAACATTTACTGTTAAATGTCATAGAAGAAATCTTGAATGAACATTCCAGCCTGTCTGGTAAATTTATGCTGAACCACTAACATTAGTAGTGGCAATTATAATTGTTTGCATTGACATTATTTCGAGTATTGTACACTGAATCAATCCATTCATTCGACATAGAAGATATCGCGTTAAAGAAGAAATCAGGAATATAGATAACTTGAATGAATGTCGACTGTTGATATCTCGAATGTAAAATTCTTGAAAGCGGAAATCTCGAATAGTTATTGAATCGTAAGAAGCCCAGCAGCGAATATAAATGGAAGATTCAGGAATAGAATCTATATCTCATCACCTCGCTGTGTTAGCGTGTCGTGACACCATCACATGACATTTCCCAGAGATGATTGTATCTTGATACGTTCCATCATTTGTCAATGTGTAGTTTCAGCGTATAGATTCAGGGTCTAGATTCATTCGCTGCTGTCACTGTCACTGCTGTGTGCTCGTATCCGATTGCTGGTAGGTTGATGGGAGAGGAATCACGATCGCTGTGTCTCACTACATCCATGCTTGAGTGTCTCTACTCTTTTGGTTCCTCCATTCGATAGAAGCAGTGGTGAAGGAATGACTTGTGGATTGATTCATGGTAATAGTAGTAGAGGTTCCACTGTGGCTGTGCATCTCACAGCAGTGCCAAGTCACACGCAAGAGTGACGGTGACAGTAAGAAGCGAGTGATGAGAAACGAGACCAACAGCGAAGATCACACATTACACCAACTCATCCTGTGCGAGCAGCCGAGTGAGCAGTGATTCGTATTACAGATCAGCAGAAAATGGGCATCACCAGCTGATGCATATCCTGCACATCCTAAGTGTCTTTATGTTAACGTATCCTTAAGATCGTGCAGATCTGACATACCCCAAGGCGGTAATCGCAAATCCCTGCTGTTGCATATGTTGATGCCACACACGAGTCGCGCTATACGCGAGCGAGGGGAGTGGGAGTGGACTTTCCTCGCTTATTCGCTCTCCCTGCGCTGGCTGGTGTTTCGCATGCAGTGGTAGTACAGTTGAATCAAACCACCTGATGAGCTAAAGGATGCAAGCATCACTGGCCCCTGCTACTGCTGCTGCTGCTGCAGTTGATGGCAGCCTGGCCGAGCAAGATGATGCAGTACTAGCAGCAGCAGCAGCAGCAACATCAGCAGCAGCGTTAGCAGCATCGGCTAGCTGCTGTCGAGACCTTTTGCCTTGCAAAGCATTGGTGACATTACTGCTCCTTGCTGAAAACACACTCAGGCCAAACTGCAATGCATAATGTCCTAAGTCAGTGGATTACTTCCATATTAAAAAGTAAACCACCAATACTCATGCAATGGTGTATTGCACGAATTCCAATGCAATGGTGTAGAAATCACTGAATCATTTATGTCTCAAACTGATATCTGAAACTGCAATACCTGTAAAATTCAACAAATTGCAATGGTGTTAAACAGCTGCAATATATGTCTAAGGTCACTGGATTACTGTCAAATGTGCCTGTGACAATATGTTTGATGTGAAAATCATTGAACTAGCATATTTTAAAATGACATCTCAACCTATATCCAAGTCTAGAACCAACATTATAACATTAGTGGAGGTGAAGCCGATACCAATATGATTTTCATCTATCATTACTTATATTCTCCACTCATCGCACAACATATCCTGTAGTCATCCAACATAAACTGCAGCCACCCAATATACACTGCAGCCATCCAACATACACTGCAGCCATCCAACATACACTGCAGCCATCCAACATACACTGCATCCATCCAACATACACTGCATCCATCCAACATACACTGCAGCCATCCAACATACCCTGCAGCCATCCAATATACACTGCAGCCATCCAATATACACTACAGCCATCCAATATACACTACAGCCATCCAACATACACTGCAGCCATCCAACATACACCTATGCTGGATGGCAATGAAGCATTTTGATTGGCTCACAGCAACTGAGTGGAGAATACAGTATGTATGTTGCAAACTCCTGTATATAACATTTAGGTCACAGAAATATATATTTGTTGCACTTTATTTGTCGATTCAAATCATATTTTTATCATATTCTAAGTTATTAGAGACCCTAAAAATGTTATACAAGAACATATTTCCCTCTCGAATAACCTCACAAAGATAAAAATGCAATGTTGCAGTCTTATCATATTTCAAGCAATGCAGACTTTAAGAAATATATCCAGTGAAGTCTTCAGTGCATGCAATGCAAATTGACACTCCCAAAATGAGATATTAATTTCACAATCCCCAATATGAGATATGAATTACAAATGAAAAACTCATGAATAACTGAAATCTCACTGATTGGATTCAAAACCAATGTCAGTCCCAAATGTGCATGCAAAGATTTTTGTTATCTTTTTAAGTACTACTTGACAGTAAGTCTTGCAGGGAGTTAGTCAGTTATTAATTATTAATAATAATATGTCGGTAAGTTAAAATAACATGTACATGCTGCCACTTCAACTTTCATGATTTCATGATAATAAAGAATATTGTTAGGCCTAACTATTGTTAAAAATATTCTGAGTTTTGAAATGTGCAAACTTACTAACATAAAAAGTAAAGCATTTACATCGATTTTGTTTGTGGTAATTCTTATTAAAATAAAATAGATAAAAAAAATTTTAATATAATAACTATATTTAGTATCTGATTGGAATCTCCACTGGGTGGCTCCGGAAGAACAACATGACTGTCATAGGGGGAGTACCCCGAAGGCACACACATCCAGAGAGCTAGGTATACAGAAAAGGGTAATTTAGGATTTGAAAAATTGGGGCCATAGAGGCCAGCAATTAGGTCATATATGTATAAGTTTACAAAGGGTACAGATGAGATTTATGGCTAAGGCCACCCCAGCTGCAAAATAAGTCTGTAAATATTGTGCAATTAAAGTCCAAACCAAATAGTAGTTTTATTTAGGGCAATTAAAGTCTAAATAGGGAGATGATTTGTAAAAACAATCATTAGGTTGATTTTATGCAATTTTATGCTATAAACAGTTTTCATTGTGGTTGTAAAAAATATTGTGCCTTGAATAAATTATCCATCCAACAAAAAAAAAAAAACCTGATTGGATGACCCATTGAGTAAACATTTAGCCTATGACGTCATATAATACGTAATAGGTCATTTGTTTGCTTAATGCATTGTCCAGGGTAACCTCCCCTTAAGACCACTTAACTGTTAAGACAATTTTAAGGCTTCTACAGCAATAAAGATACTTAAAATTAAGGCACAAACTGTATTATTTATTTGCTGGTTACCCTTGATATGAAGATTATTACACATAAATACTGAAATACATACACAGTGGTCTTAATAATGAGGTGTTATTGTAATACATTGTTGAATAAATTGCCTATCATATAGGACTGAATCATGACAAATGGCCCCCAAAATGGCATGCAGAGTTGGAACGATTAATTTAATTTAGAAATGGCTTTCCATTGGTCACCACGATATGCAATCATTCATTCAAAAGTTGCCAAAAACAGACAAGCATCGTGTCTGTTACACCTAAAAAAATGGTATTACACTAATGGACACACGTCACTTCCAATACAATGCCATTGTATTGATGAAATAGCCAGTGTCCAAAAAAGCTAACCAAATAAGTACACTGTCATTTAGCAATGAACGTTTCAGTGATTTATATATATTTGTCCTGACGAAGTTTTTTCTGTCACAAAGGACTGATGAAACAATTTAATAATGGTTAGTGTCCCTGTACAGAAAGGTCTGTCAAACAGTTGCTTTACTCTCATACTAAATTTGCTGACCTGTACAATTTAATATGGAATTTTTTGCTGTAATATTCAATGCCATAACTACATACACTTTGTTAATTACCAGATCCATATGTCCTTGATTGAAATGATTTTCCAGAGAGACCTCTGCATGATTTGTATCTACATTTCTTGTGACCATAATGACATCATCCCTGATTGATTTACTAAATTCTGACTTAATTGATGTCAATGATGATGATAATGATGGTGCACCAGAACTATTTGAAGTTTCCCCATATTTCACCAGTTGCACCTTTATTGGGTGGGATCTTTTACTTGCCTCAGCATAGACACCGAGTACAAGGCACCTCCAACCTCTCATGCGATCGACATCCAGCAGCTGGGATGTAGCTCATGAAGAGTGCTCGGACTGGGGATCGAACCCAGGACCTTCAGTAGAGTTGGCAGAAATAAACAGAAAGTCCGTTTCTAGGAAATGACCACCTTATAATTGTATTTTCTTTATAAGCAAGCTCATTAGCAAAAATCTGACTGCGAAAATTCCCTGAATTTTTACAGTAGCCTGCAAATTTATGTATTCCATGATTTTCAGAGATCATAAAGATTTTCTCCCCGCAAAAGTATGGAATATTCATTGAGACACAATTTCGGAAGTTGCTAACAGACATTTGCATAAGGCGGAAGTGCTATCATGAATGACTTCCGGAATTCCATAGCCTCAATATGATACTGGGGAATCCCCTTGGGCCAATGACCAAAACTGTGCTAATTGTGTGCTATAAATAACTCCTATGACAAATGCAACAGCCAATTGTCTTACGAAAAAAACAATGCAATTATTAGGCGTTATTTTATTATGTAATTGATGTAATTAGGTAATGATTAATTATGGGACCTCATATTTTCTGCTTGAGACAGTCTAGTAATTACATGCAAAATTATGTATAAAGTCATGCCAAAAAGTATGTAGACGTATATAGACACTAGCATATTTTGATGCCTATGCCAATGGCTCAATGCTACTGGGTCTGAAGCTTAGTCAGCTCATATGACCAGCTGCCTGACGCAGATGCAATTATGAGATGATAAGGCTGCTTGGAGTCCACACCATGTTACACATTTACCCCATGGGTGAGGACTTTTACTTGCCTCAGCATAGACACCGAGTACAAGGCACCTCCAATTTAACATCTCAAGCGATCGACATCCAGCAGCTGGGATGTAGCTCATGAAGAGTGCTCGGACCGGGGATCGAACCCAGGACCTTCAGCAGAACTAGCCAGTGTAGAATTGGCAGATACATAATAATATATATAATATTAAGCCACCCAGCTGCACATTTTAAACTGTAATTGAATTACCTATTAAATACGGCATCAGAACCTCTATGGAATCATTCAAGTTAATCATTTTATTGTTAATGTCAGTGGCTGTCTATGAGTATGGGTTCACTGAATTTATTATTGTAATTTAAAAGTTATTGGAAGTTTTGATGCAAATTCAAACTGTAATTGAAGTAACTATTAAATATGGCATCAGAACCTCTATGAAATCATTCAAGTTAATGTCAGTGGCTGTCTGTGAGTATGGGTTCACTGAATTTATTATTGTAACTTAAAAGTTATAAGCATTTTTGCTATTGTAATTGAAGTAAAATATCAAAGATGGCATACGATTCTCTAGTTAATGACAGTGGCTGTCTATGAGTATGGGTTTTAGTACATTTATCATTATAGTTGACAAATTATGCAGCATTAGGTTATCTATAGAAAGTAATTATATTCTGGATATCGATTTAGTCATAACTTCTGATTAAAAACACGACATGAAATATCATAATAAAAAAAAGTATACAATAAAAGATCACATTATCTACCATTCTACATAAATATGAAATTGATATTACACGTGAATTAACTCTGGAAAATAAACGCTGAAAATGAATTTTCTAATAAGTGTTTTGCTGAAGTTGCACAATCGAACAAAAAAAAACTGTTTGTAAACTGCATATCTATTTACTTTATCATACCAAAAAAAAACAATAAACTACTTTTTTATGTATCTCATTTCAGGTGAAATATCATATTTCGTGTTTCTTTGCATTAAATCAACAATTCTTGCCTAGATAGTGTCGCAAAATACGGAAAATGAAGTTATTTATTGCTCATGAAAGCAAATAAGTATCCTTTGAGTGGCTCATTAACCTTGGGGTAAATATACCATAGCCTGAAGTGATACACACTTTTGGTTATTTTACCTTCATAAATATTATGCAATAGGGCAAAATCATTATTACCAGGTATTATAAATTGCCATTAAAAAGGTACATGTAGGATATAGAATTTTTTATCATCTTTTCTTGATCTGTCTAGCTGTCTGTCTATCTATCTATCTATCTATCTATCTATCTATCTATCTATCTATCTGACTACATATCTATCTATCTATCTGACTACCTATCTATCTATCTGACTACCTATCTATCTATCTATCTATCTATCTATCTATCTATCTTACTATCTGTGTATCTGTGTATCTGTCTATCTGTGTATCTGTCTATCTATCTATCTATCTATCTATCTTACTATCTGTGTATCTGTGTATCTGTCTATCTATCTATCTATCTATCTATCTATCTATCTGTGTATCTGTCTATCTATCTATCTATCTATTTATCTATCTATCTGACTATCTGTCTATTTATCTGTCTATCTGTTGTATTGTCAAACTGCTACAAAAGTAATGATGATACGATAAAGCATAGAATCCACACCAAATTACACATTTACCCCGTGGGTGGGGTCTTTTAATTGTCTCAGCACAGACACTATGTACAAGGCACCACCAATTCAACGTATCATGCGAACACAAATAGATGCCTTAACTAATAGGCCACTGCTGTTAAGGCTCAATAAATAATTATCTTAGCATTAGCCTATTAATATAGGCTCAGTTAAGTATTGAAACTGGACACAGGACTGTCGGATGTCATCAATAAAATTGTCTCTCCCTTAGAAACTGACCACAACACAGAAATTCCGATTAAAGGTCTATAGCTGTAACAAGTCTACTTCAAAGTGCTTGAATTATGTACTTGGGACCTTGCATGCAAACTTGCAGTACTTAATTAACTAGCGAGTAGAAAGTATAGTCATTGGCAAAGGTATTCATTAGATAGATAAAAGTGGTATTGCTGTAATACAAGTTTCACTGTAGCTGGATAGATAATATATGGGGGTAAATATCAATTATAAAATTAAAGTTTGTTAATCAGAAAAAGTAAGGATACTGCTTCTGTATGGGAATATGTTCTTATGAAACTATAAAGTTAAGATTTTTACAAAGGTTATTATAAAATTTAATTTATTAATCTTTATGCGATTAATACTATTTAATTAACCAAAATAAATCATTTGTTACATTAAAACTTTTTTTTTCCATTTTTCTTACTTTATTTTACTTAAAACTATTTGACAACATTTGATAATGTATAGTTCAACATAAACTTTATAAAATATTATTTTATAAAGTTTTATATTTTATTGCATTTTAACCTATATTTTCTATCTAGCTCTCTTACTTCTTATGTAATATTGTGTATATATGGAACATATACACCTGTTCATCAGCCATCTTTGACATAGCAGTGCAGACATGAAAAAGAGCAGACCATTTGTTGTACAGGAAATATAGATTCGACTCCAGGACGACCTTGTACCGCCAATGCAGATACCGGGCCAATTTGCAAATGACGCTACTGACAAATTAGAGGCAAAAACAGGCATCTCATCCACACTAGGGCAACACTAGGGTAACTAGGCTGTAGCATAGTTTACAGTTCACTCTCACCATTAAGACTACATTTTGTTAAATTAAATGGTCTTAATGGTGAGGTGGTCCTCTGGTAAATATGTTTGAAGTATAATGAAATTGGGTCTTAATATCATTGGGATTACAGATAAATCTGTCCGCTATAAGACCCACTCACTATTAAGACCACCTCACTATTAGGACCATCTCCCTATTAAGACCACCTCCTTATTAAGACATCTCACTATTAAGACCACCACCTCACTATTAAGACCACCTCAATATCAAGACCACCTCAATATCAAGACCACCTCACTATTAGCAACACCTCACTATTAAGACCACCTCACTATTAAGACTGGAACAATATGAAAGATCGCCTCACTTTTAATGGACTTCATATTAAGACCACATCACTGTCAAGGCCACCTCACTCTTAAGACCATAATTAAAGAACACAGCTATATACAGTATACCCATCTCACTATTAAGACCACCTCACAGTTAGGACTTTAATAATCTTCTTACCAATCCATTTTACCTCTCTTTTAAGACCACCGCATCATTAGAGCCAGTTAAATTTGCACCAAGGGTGGTCGTTATGGCAAGGTTTAATTATATCAATTTCTACATCTTTTAATATGTGTTGACAATAAACTTAGTTCCAAAATATTAATTTATTATCTTAATTTTGAGGTGGTCTTAATGGTGAGGTGGTCTTAATAGTGAGGTGGTCTTAATAGTGAGGTGGCCTTAATAGTGAGGTGGCCTTAATAGTGAGGTGGCCTTAATAGTGAGGTGGGTTTTCTTTGTGAGATGGTTTTACTAGTGAGGTAGTCTTAAAATCGGGGGTCCATGGTGTTTTCAAAGGAGCTATGAGCGTGAGAAGAGACATTAAATTTTTTCGTTTCTTTTCCTGTGATTACGCCAGGTTCAAAAGACTCCAGATTCCCAAACGTCAGTCCTTAAATAAACATGGGCGTGGAATACACTAAACTGCCTAGAAGTATTGAATAGAATAGAACAGAATAGATTAGAATAGTATAAAATCAGAATATAGAACCCCCCCATTTTGACAGATTGTAATAGAAAATAATAGAATTCTCAACCCTACTGACTGACTGTTAATAGAATAAAATAGAATGATTGTCTTCAAATATGATAGAATATAATAGAATATAATAAATAAAAATATAATGTAATAGAATAGAACAATGTTTTGTTTGACAAAAGATGGAACAGAATAGAATATACTGTATAATCCCCCAAACCCACTGCATGATTGTCAACAGAATAGAAAAAATTGGAATAGAATAGAATAAAGTGAAATTTCCATAAACACACTTTATAACAAAAAATAAAAATAAAACTCCGAAGAAATTAAAGCTCATAAATTACATTAAAATATAATTAATCAGTCATTAATGTAAATTTGTAAGTGACCCATATTTTAGTTCTTTTCTACTGCTATAATTAAATAAATAATAATATTCATATTGTCATTGTAAATGCATACCTAAATGCCTCATATTAAATAAACAATAACTGACTATTGTAAAGCAAAATATGTCTTACAGTATAACAAAAAAAAAAATATTCTATATAACGGAAGCCTCACTCATGTAATATCAAGTGTGGTTTCAAATTGGAATTCCTTTACTGTGTAATATAAGACTGATAACAATAAAAATAGCCTTAATATTGATGTTGTTTTATTACTGAATGATCCTAAATATGGTATTTTGCAGTATTTTTTAAGTTTCGAATTAAAGTATTTAACTAATTGTTTTTATTTATAGTAATGTAATTTAATTTCATAGCTAATTTAATTTTACTTTTAACTTTATGTCTAGGCTTTTATCTTTTAAGCGTATGATGTGTATGACATGTATTTTATATTTATTTAATCATCATTTTTTGTACTTTGTAGCAATTTAACTGCATAGTTACAATTTAATAAAGAATATTTATTATTATTATTAAGTATATATGCGGTGAGCATATTAGATAATTATAGTGTACGCTGCCGTGTAAGTTGTCTCATATGTCCATTGATAATACATACAGGTAGATATTGTAGCCTGTTATATATGCCCAGGTTACTTTGATTGGCGATTTTGAATATCGATTTTAATTTGATCAAATGGTTTGAGAGCTTATTTGGCAGTGTCTAATATTTATGTTATCATATACCATGAAAATAAAGTTTTTTTAATATATATATTTTTTTTTTTCTAAAAAAAAAAAAAATTTACGTTGCTTTGATTGGTGGAATTTATTGAAATTACATATTGTTATATATATACGTTACCAATGAATAGTCAAATTCTATCAAGTTTTAGTGACTATAGATAAATTCATGGCAATACTATACACCATAATATTACCATTACATATATCCATTATCTTCGAGTAACTGTCATAGTAGTTAAACTATAATAACTATTTTATATAATCTATATAAATATCTATTATACCCATGCCTAACTATCATAGTTAATCTATATTAATTACTTTATATAATCTATACAAATCTCTATTATACCTATGCCTATTTTTTTTTATCTAGCCGATGGGCTACATATACCAAATATCTAATTATTATGATACGATACGATATGAAAATCTTTATTGACAAGTCCAATATGTACAACTGAGAAAAACTAAAATCACAATATATTGACCCAGCCCAAGTGGGCTTATTTGTCACTACAAATCAATTGAACTTAATCAAATAATGTAAACATGAAGTGTAAATATTATGATAAATAAAAATAAAAATCTAATTTCTGTATAACATATTTCTTCTAATTTGGTAACATCGAAATAAAAATCTAATAGTTTTCAATTGTTCATTAATCATTAAATAAGTAAATTTGTCTTGAAAACTATAGGCTGTTACCTAGGAATATGTTAGTACAAAATATTTGGACTCCATTCCTAAATTCCCCTTTTGTCCCATTTCTTTTTATCTCTTTTGCTTATTTCTTTCCATCTCACCCACTCCATCCTATCAGCCTCCCCAACTTGAGACCAGTTTCAGCCTTGTGTCATGTCAGCCCTCCCTTAAGTACCTTAACATTGCTATTACAGCCCTTCCCATCATCCCTTTGGGCAGGTACAGCAAAACGCCATCTGGCGGTTGTGTATCTAGGCCATGTGACTGTCTGTTTGTCCCCTCAAGCTTTCGATTTGACCCTTTTGTACAGAAGGTACCATTTGGTTTCCTAGCAGGACCTTTCTGATCATAAGTGACACGATATGATAGATGGCACTGCAAGATAATCTGATAGAGAATATTTTATGTATATTTATTTTTTGTGACCAAAAGTAGAGCTTTATGAATGTGGTTTGTCAGTCAGAAGCTAAACCTAGCTAAGGCTAGCTACACCAGTGCTGTCCCCAGCTACCTGGTGCTGTTACACTCATTTAAGTATCAAAATCAATCAATTAATCAATTGAAATAAAGAATTAAATACTATTAATTGCACATAACTGTCTCATTGCAATTAAAAAACTTATCTGAATCAATCCATCGAATACAGGACTATGAAATCCTTTTAAAATGCTAATAATGATATCACTGTAGCCTTTAAAATGTGTCTTATCAAACAATCAATCAATCAATCAATCAATCAATCAATCATTCAATCAATCAATATTGTATTCTACATTTGTCTATCTTCAGTTATGTCGATATATCAAAACATATAAATGCTTTTCATCAACTTAAAACTTTTTCATATATTATATATATTATATATAGTGTAACTTAAACACTAAATTAAATGTCTATGTATACAAACAGCTTGAATATAGCTTGTACCAACAAAATTGTAGTCTGGTTTTTCAGTTAATTCGGTAATAAATATTTTTTACCGAGATGGTAACACATATAATCATACCTGTAGGACTATTATCACCTTATAATTATGAATTATGGGTTTCAGATTCTAGAATAACCAGTTTTCATTTTTTGAATAAAATATATATTGCATAATCATAATTGTAATATTATTGAACTCAAAACACATAAACAAGAAATATTCCCCATAAATATATATCCCAGTAATAATTGTATAATCGCGTCATTCAGTACAATTAGAAACAAAATATCAACTCTATGATTCTTAAAACTGAAACTATTAACATTTGTATAAATAGGTGATACTACAATATTTTCTTCAAGTAATTTTCATTTTGATTTGTCAAAGTGCTTTTCTGTACAATCAAGTGTATGACGCACTGATACTGTGAAAATGTTTTTTTTTGGACGACATGTTTTTTGGACGACATGTTTTGACATGAAAAATCACATGCACGAAATGTCTACAGGGATAAACAACTAAACAATGCAAAAAAAGTAACGATGAATGAAAAAACGTGAAAAATTGACCAATAAAATGGTAAAATGGCTTGAAAGCAGACGATTAAGGTCACATTATTAACACCAGATGTCGTTTTAGGACTCAGCACGACACCTGGCGTTAATTACTGAAAGCACAACAGCATACTTCACGAAAACACAATATTAACTGGGCAATCTGGTGTAAAATAATTTTTGCACTATCTAAAATCTACAAATGGTAGAAAACAAGTGTTAGTAAGGGTAAATAAGTTAATTTAATGCAAATACTACTAAAATGTTGGCGTCCATATTTTTCAGGCATCAAAATATTAGGGATTCTTTTTAATTAACTCATGCTTCAAAATATTAAAAAAATAATAGTAAAATCGTGCTAAATGAAGAATCAAAATGTTATTTTTCTATTTCAATAACATGCTCATTCCAAATTAAGAAGGGTACTAGATTACTAAGTAATGGAAAAATTAATTTGTGATGTCGTAATGTTTCTTCACGGTGTAAAAATTGCATCTCGGAGAAAGTCGTTGTTTATCAAATGTATGCATCAAACAAAACTGTTGACTAAGTTCTCTAAGAATCCTAGTTGTAAATATTGGGGCTGAAAATGCTTTAAAAATCTCAAAAAAAAATTTCGTACTCCCCACAAAAAAGGTTTGTACATGTATTTCTGGGGATTTATTTTTAGTTCACAACAGTTTAAGATACATCTTGCCTAACTATTATGTCTATTCCTTCATTTACAGTCAAAATTCTCAATCATTAAAAAAATAATAATCAATTTTAGAATAGTTTTCTGATTGCTTCGTCTAATCTATCACCATGCGTATTGTAATCACAATTTTAATACCGGTACTGCGGTAATCTGAATCATTTTAATTATTTTCTCATTTTTGGAAAAAGTGCAAAAATTAGTAGACACCTGTTATTTTGGGCAGTAGCCTTGAGGGCTTTCCTCGCTGTCCGAGATCTGGGGTGAGTTTTTTTGAGCGATTCGTTTTTGGGGGTTGGAGTGCTGGGAGAGTCGGTGGCGCCCTCTGGTTCCTCCCGCAAGGAATCTTCAAAGGCGCTGTCTGATTGGCTAACGGAATCCCTGATTGGTCAAACACAACATTTAGAAGACATTGAAAACACCGAAAACACATTTATAGAACATTTATGACACAGAAAGTCATGCTGTGAAGTCTTCTAACTTCAATTTGGCATTAAATGATTTGGTAAAATTCTGAGGATTATAAAATTTTTACAATTTTTGTAAACTGATTATAACAATGTTTGACAGCTATTTTAATGGCTGTTACAATTTCAAGTATATAAATTTATTCTTTTATATTTTTTTGTGTTCAATTTCTATTTTTCTGAATCAATTGACACACATAAAAGTGCCAAAAGTCAGAAACTTCACAGCATCAAAAATTGACTTCAGTGTAAAACGTTCAAAATTAGCAGCAAAGTGCAAAATTGAAATACATACATAAATATGTATACAACACAAATCATTTAAGGAGAACAGTGGTACACATAAAATGTACATTAATTGCATATAATATGTAGACAGTTATGCCAGACAGGAGGGAAAATATGTTTGCAATTAGAAACAATTTGCTGTGTGTCATATTTCACAATAGCTAATTTTGATTAAAAATTTTATGAATTTATCAGATATTATAATAGTAAATTTGTTTGATTTATCAGATACTACCATATTTTGTATAAACATATTAATCCCCTCTATGTGGCATATTCAATATAATAAAGTATATTATGACCAAATAATTTTGGTCATACACAAATCATAATATGGATATGATACCTTGACCCAGATATGAGAACCCATCATAAAATTTAAAATTTAATTAATAGAAGACATTAATATAGAAATTATGCTATACATTGGCTCATGGGCCATTTTGAAGTCCACTTGTAAGGTAGGACAACATAAGTAAAGTAAATTTGGTCATACAAAAATTGTAGATTAAACGCGGTTACTTATATCTGGGTTCCCGTATCACAGTAAACATATGCTAGGAATATAAACATATAGATATTGAAATAACAGACATTGAAGACACCATACATTGTGCAACTAATCTTTATCAGATTCAAACTCAATTTCATCAACTGAATTATCATTTAGCAAGCCTCAATAAAATCCAAAATCAACCGTACAGAAATTGATCGACTGAAGCTAAATTTCAACCACAATTAATTTCAGTATTCATTAATAAAGAACTCTTTTCCAGTCCTATATTTCTTACTTTTTTGCATTACCTATCACACATAAGTTAAAAATTATATTTTGCAAGGTATTGTACAACTTTAAAATTGTAATTGGCAAATTCCCTGCTTCAGATATTTTCCAGTAGGAATTCATTATAAACAAATGACCTCGTACAATTCATAATCCATCGTTGCAATCCAATATTTCGCAATATACCAGACTACTATCATAGGATATCGTTGATTGTACGAGCGACATACAATTTACCATAAAATGCATTTGTAGATATTTTCACCAAACACAGAAAAAAAGTAAATTCTCATAGTCTCAATGTAGTTTCATCACAAGGTAAAATTATTTTCTAACACCAGCATTTCAGCAATTTTCGATTAACCTGAAATAAATGTCATCAATTAGAAAGTAATTAGTAAAAATAGTAATTGAATTTGACTTACCTTGTCTCATCTATATACACAAACTCTAAGACCGAAGCCGCGTACTCCAAATTCTTGATCAAATCATCTTTACTTATGTCATCTTTCGTAATTTTCCTCAAAATGTAGCGAAGTCTGAAACAGAATCATTTAATAAAAGAATAAGTATTTGAAAATAATGTTCAAAAAATTATGTAATGTGAATAAACCTAAAAATTGGACAATATGTCTTTTATAAACAAATACTTTTAGGATTTTGATGCAAACAACTGTAATTGAAGTAACTATTGAAGTTGGCATGCGATTCTCTAGTATCATTCAAAAGTTAATGTCAGTGGCTGTCTATGGCTTTGGGTTCACTGCATTCAACAGTTTAGTTTCAAGTTATGTCAAATTACATACTTCACTTTGAAATAATATTTATTTCTCATTTATCCATTATTATACTCATTCACTTTTCTTTACTTGTGAAGATGATAAAACTTATAAAATTCCAGTTTTTTTAATAATGAATAAAGAGAAATAAACACTGAAATAATGATTTTGTCTTTGCCTAATATTACAGGTAGATTATTACTATTTATCAATATGGGCTTGATAAACATGCAGGTGGTGGGTGGATTAGAGCTTTACGTCCTGTATCTCTGCACCTGATGGGCTAATTAGGACAGGCAGGGACTATGGCCATGAGACGAAGGATGAAACAGCCATCCAACATAGGCTCCACCGGGAATTGAACCCGGGACCCAGTGAATAGAAGCCCAGCAGGCTACCACTGAGCCAGGCCCCCCCCCCATCCCTGTTAAGCATGCTATCATTCATCAAGACAATCATACATAGTAAAACATAAAACACCAAATCAAAAACATAATAAAAATTTCATAACATATGGTAATAACTTAACAACAAATCAAATTATTGCCTTAAATTTACTAAATAAACACATACATTGATAGAGATTCTTCTAGTTTTGCTACAATGTCAATTTGTTCGTCCGATTCCAGAGAAATGCTATCATCCTTAAAACCATTTTCAAGAGGACCATCTTCTGGTATTGTTGTTATGCTCATATTTCAGTTATTAATAATTAGTAACTCTCAAGTTCGTATTGCAGAAATTTGTCAATTGAAAATATATGATTGCAATTGATCCATATTATTAACAGTTGTTTTATTATTGGTAATAAATATTAATATTTGTAAATATTACTAAAAACAGTAGTAAGTCTACTTTTCACAAATGGTTTCAGTTGCAATTAGATAATCCAAATTTCCTGCAGAAATTACTGAATTAGTATTACTCCAATTATATACACATACACTTTTGAATTAGATTAAATATCTATCCATTAGGTTAGCATATTGATATTGCAATAAGTATATTGTATTGATTGCAATCAGATAAATGTAAGTTCAAAAGGTCCAATTGCACTTAAATCATGTTAAAGATAGCAAATAATTATTTAATCCCATAATCCTTTGCTGCTACTCTCTGATAACTCAAATGCAGCACCACTCTTAAATATCTGTTATACGGGGGTTATAACTTGGCTAATAATGATTATAGCACCGTCAAAGAGTTTCCAATACCTTTGAAGTCAGCCAATCAAATCCCTGGGCTTAATTTAACCCCCCTGCAACTTCTGGACGGGTGCTAGAACGCCTGTCAGCACATTTTATTGATTTCGTGTTAGGAGACCTGCCTAACTAACATAAAAGTGGAAGGACTGAAAGAGTGGTGAAGTCAGTATCATAACTTTCCTACGTTCTGTATTTTTTTCAATATGGCCTTGATAAACATGCAGGGACCATGGCAATGAGATGATGGATTTTAATTAAATTTTTGTTGATTCAGTGTTTTATGTTTTACTATGTATGATTGTTTTGATGAATAATGTGTTATCACGTTGGGGACCTATTATTTAATTCAATCAATCTTCCTTTCATTTCAAATTAAGACAATTAATTCCTTCTTGATTTCTTTCTTTTCTTGGATTCTTTCTTGATTTATTCTTTCTTTATAAATTTTTCTTGCTCTATTTTTTTTCATAATTTTTTTCCTTTCATTGTACTTTTCCTTAATGAAAGTCTAAACTGGGAAACCAGTTTCTAAATATTCTCATCAGAAATAAATGCGCTTATTTTAACGAATACACTGCAAAAAATGCTTACAATTTTCTGCAAAATGTTGCACAAAACCTTATTCCACATTCTGACTTCAACTTCTGCATTGTCAACAGTATTTTGGGTGGGACGATTTTGATGCCAAATTAGAAACGACATCTGATTCAACTCAAATGATTTGGAAAGTTATCTCAGAGAAGTGCCAATTATAATAAACAATGCACTAACGATGGATTTCAGTTGCTATATCCATATTGAATTTCACAAGTTAAATGTAACACAGTATACGCGTGGAATTACAAAGATATCTACATTTTTTGCAGTTTTTGTTGTTGTTTAAATGAGCTTAGTTTGCAATATTATTATACTATAACATTATTTATGCTATGATAAAAAGAGGGAGATTTACATTGAGCCTGCTACTAGGTGTTTCCAGCTTGGTATAGCTTGGTATAGCTCGGTATAGCTTGGTATAGGTCGATATAGCTCGGCATAGCTTGGTATAAGTCGATATAGCTTGGTAAGCTCTGTATAGCTTCGTATATTTCGGTATAGCTCGATATAGCCTGATATAGCTTGGTATAGGTCGGTATAGCTTGGTAAGCTCTGTATAGCTTGGTATATTTTGGTATAGCTCAATATAGCTTGGTATAGCTTGGTATAGCTCGATATAGCTTGGTATAGGTTGCTATAGCTTGGTATAGGTCAGTATAGCTTGGTTTGGCTTAGCATAGCTACATGTAGTTGATAATGGCTCTGATAAAGTTACAGTCACACCAAAAAATATTGACACAATTTCAGAATTTCATGCAATTTCAAAATGTAGCCGAAGTGATTTAGCTTAAGGTGGCATTGGATTCTATGGTATCATTCTCATGTATATGTCAACAGCTGTCAGTGACTGTGATTGCAATGTATTCGCCAATGTAGTTTACAAGTTATGGGAGATTATATATTGGTGAAAAGTCAGTAGTGTCTGAATCATTTTTGGTGTGACTGTATCGTATCAATAGCGAATGGGTAATATTGTATTGTACAGTACTATATTCTTTGATCAGCTCCTGCCAAAGATAACAATGCCATATCAGCTTGACATTGGGGAGACATCTGCCAAAGACATGCAGCCAACGTTGGAGTAATGTTGACCAAAATTTGCATGTTATCTGGGCAATAACCAATGGGGAATTCTATTCAACATTCAGTTTTGTTGGATGAAGAAAGATTATATTGTATGAAGCTAGCGTAGGCCAAATGCAACAATATATATCTGCTTAAGTCCAAATCTCTCTTAGAAAAAAAGGTTGTTAAACATGATTCACCATTGACAAACTTCTATGAACAAGCACTGGGGGTCGACATTGGTTGCCTCCATACAACATAGATTGATGTCGACTGGTAACCCTGCCACCTAATAGGTTGTCAGTAGCTGATCAGAGATCGACTATATTGTAACATTATATCTGAGCAGCACTGTGCAATACAATACAACACAACATCACAGTGTACAATAAACATCAACAGGTTACTCAGATAGCATGCTAGATTTGGTCAACATCATTTCAACGTCAGCCAATGATGGCCATTGTTGGCCGATATCTCGCCGACGTAACATGTTATCTGGGTGACAGACAGACAAACAGTGAGCGACACAGACAGACAACGATATTTACCTGACTGAGCTGACGTGAGATGCTTCCGGCGTGTCGATGGCTGGCAATTTCTCGGTGTTTAAGTCCACACTTGCATAGTCACTGTCCAAACTGGCCTGACTGGATGTTCTGGACGTGTTACTTGACCTTCTGGGGCTGGCAGTTCGTTTTAAAACTGTCAACGAACTAGTCCCTACAAAGTAATTAAGGGTAATGAACAGATTATTACATGTATATTGAAATTAGGGATTTTGTTGATGGGTGTGTCATGCAGTCTTGCTGAGGTTGTTTATGGTATTGGAGTCTCTTTATATGCATCTGTCAGATAAAATCCAAATTGGACAATGTTTAATTGGCCGATTATGCTGTAACAGACAGTGAATGGATTAGAGCTTTATATCCTGTATTTCTACACCGGATTGGCTAATTAAGACAGGCAGGGACCATGGCAATGAGATGATGGATGAAACAGCCATCCAACTGAGGCCTGACCCCCCCCCCCCCCTCTAGCCCCACTGAGCTAGGCCCCCACCTCTTGTAGTTTGGTAGTAAACACATTGGGCAGGGGTGATAATAACACCGGCCCAGATAATATGCCTCATCTGATAGACATCGGCCGCCTGATCTGTCTTCTTCCCTGTCTGTTTATCTTTCTGCTGTCTGTATCATGTTTCAGTCCGTCTTTGTCCCCATGTCTGTCCCTTCCAGATAGCACGCCATATTTGGTCAATGACGGCAGCTGACCGGATCTAGGTTGAGCTGAGTGATATATTATATCTCGCCTGTCAGTCGCTGATAATCTCTCTGTCTTGTCTCTCCGTTTATCTTTGCTCATATCTATCCGTCTTGGACCATCTTTGTCCATCATTCTGTCTTTTTACCCAACGTCACAGATAGCAGGTCAGATTGGGTCAACATCATTCCAATGTTGGCAGCTGTCTGTTGCCATCATATGGCAGATGTCTCGCCATTGTAGTATGTTATCTGGGTGATGTCTCTTTCTAAAGGTTACTGTTGTATATTCATAGCAGCAAAATAAGTGTAAAGTCTTTGCAATAGGAAAACGTTCTATTTATTTCTCGCATAAAACTCCAGGCGGCGCTGCAGTGCCGTAGTTCATATAATTAACACTAGGACGATCCTACTTGTTTTTGAAGCAAAATTTGTCTTTACGTTGATGAAATTTTACTGAAACTTACAATTTTCAATAAACATGATTTGTGAATATACCCAACTGGTACAAGCAAAGTAAATTTGAAAGATCCAACATGAAACAGGAACAACTGGACAAAGTACAGTTATTTTGTATAATTTGGTTATGTTGGATGTATAAGAAACCTTTGAATGTCAAATTGCATGGTTAACATAGCTGTTACACTACATGTTATCATCAATACAATTTGAAAGTAAACTCTGATCGCCAGTTAAATTCAGAAACTGGAAATTCAATACTTATGCATATATTCAATTCCGTGAAAGACTTCATGCCTTTTTACAAAGAGTGAAAGATCTTACTGTTTGTTCAATCAAACTGACTACACTGAGTCCAAGCAACCCACCACAACTGACCATGTGACCTGTGCAAGTGTTGGCTCAAAGCAAGCAGGGAATTAGTGGGTGAGGAGGGGGCAATTCAATTAAGATACTTAAAACACACTACAATACCTTATGGCCCATATTTAATTTTTAAGACCCTCCCTTGAATTAACTATTATTTGGGGTACCAATAAACTTAGGGATTGGCCAGAGCTTATAACAGCATGACATCACATAAACACTTCCATAAATCTCATGGAAATGTAGTCAGTTTGATTGAATGCTCTATAATACATATATACACATGTGCATTGCGAAAAACTGACATAAAAAAAAAAAGCATAAATGCAGTTAATGTCACTGGAATAAGTATATTGTAATTAAATAGTCAATAATATCTATAATTTAGCATTGTAATTTATACACCAAGTCTGTTGGAATAACCCTGTATAGAAATGGTCTCTCCTGGTTCCAGGTTTTTCCATCACTTAATTAGTACGTTGCTGGACCCACTTTATGCATCACAAGGGACCCATGTAGGAATCAATTCTTTTACAGTTTAAGGACGCTTGACACGTAAACAATCTGCGATTTGAAGATCAAACAGTTTAGCTACTCGTTTCCAGTCAGTGTACTGCTTTGCAGCTAGTTGTGCAGTGGACACCCTGTTTTTTTACTTCAACAGTTGACTTCATTGTAGGCTTGTGTATCTCAGGAATACATAGACCAATATGCATTGGGGTTGAAGTGGCATGTGGCTTACTACGATAGGCAGCTAGAAATTCTAGTGTACAGGGTGCGGCCTAAAAACTTGCACCAGGCATCTTCTCTTTCAGGATAGCCCTAGGTAACTCAAATGCTTATGAGTTCTTTATAAGTTGTACATATTTAGTCAGGAGTTTTAGCAATTGGTGATTAAAGATCTTATAATGTCTGACAATATCAGTATCTGAATTATAGACAGGGTGCATGCCACATGGCTTGTCCTGAGTGACACATATCACCAAAGTCAGATTTCTGTCTGCTTGCATGGTGTCTCTAGTGGCAGAAAAGTTTACAAATAAGACAATTCCTAGTTATGTGATGACTGTCAGTTGAGATAATAACGAAAGAGGTAGCTGTAGCCGCTGGTGCAACTTTTTTGGCCGTATCCTGTAATGCAGACTTAATTCCTTTGTCTTCTTTTTTGGACACTTGGATGATTACCTGGTGAATTGCACCGTGCGTATATTTTATGTCGCGAGATGACAGGAATGACTCAAGTTTATGAGAAGTAAATTGTGCACTGTGATCAGAGATTAGTTCAAAAGGGTAGCCCTCTCTGGCGAAGATGGTCGCAAGAAACTTGATCACGGAGGTTGTTGAAATCAGATGTAATCCAACCTCTGGCCATCGGCTGTAATAATCAACCTAGGTAATAGCATAGCGGCAGTGAGACGGCACATATTTCGGTCCCACATTATCCATCACAACTTTCATCCATGGACCTGATGGTCGGTAACTGGCTGTAGGGGCGCAGTGTAAGTCTTGGTAGACTTGTCGCTTATTGACAGATCACACTTTCCATGTGCAGCCACCGATAAAGTGGACGGAGTCTCTGTTTGGTACGCAAAATTCCAGGGTGAGTGGCATGAGCAAGGATTTAAACCATCAGATGAAATCGCATCCCCCAAAAGTGAAATTTCTGACTAAACTTCACACATAAACTTTATGGAAGTGTTGATGTGATGTCATGCTGTTGTAAGAAGCTCTGGCCAATCCCAAAGTTAGTTGTTTGCCCAAACAACTGTTGATTCCAGGGAGGGTCTTAAAACTTTAATGTGAACCAAAGTATTGCAGCAGTTTTTATTCAGTTTAATTTTTTCCCCACCGACTAGTTCACTGCTTGCTTTGAGCCCACACTTGCATACATCACATGGTCAGTTGTGATGGGTTGCTTGGACTCAGCGTAGTCAGTTTGATTGTATTTGTAAAAAGGCATGAAGTCTTACACAGAATTGAGCATATGCATCAGTCTTTCCTGCAACATCACACTTATCTAGGTAAACAAATAGATCACTATCAAGACCCAAGGTTACACACTGAGTCATCTTTTTTTGGAAAGCAGCAGGTGATGTAGGAACTGATGGATTGGTCTAGTGCTGAGGTAGGACGATCCTACACACTAAGAAAACTGAATGGTCGAAAAAAAAAGTGTTTGCGTTCAGCAGGCAATTCTTTTGATTTTTGTTATTCCATGCCTCGGCCACTTTCATAGTTGTTTACAAGTCATTATACAAAGAAAAAGAACATTTTTGAACAGATGTGGAAATGGTCAAAGCACGGATGCGATTTCAGGTCGGTTTTTCTTAGTGCCACAGTTACCTAGCGTTACATGTATGTTATCTTTTATTTTTAGTCGTTATTGATGAAAAGCTATTGCTTCTGTACGACTTTGGAAGTACTATAATCTACAAACAATGACAGTAAAAATGGATAAATCCAGAAATTGATCTTTACAAGTATTTCGTTTCTCTGAACATGCCCCAGGATAACAGCTAATGTCGGTCTAACATCTTCAAAGTCGGCCCAACAAAAGCAAAGTAGGCTCAATTTTGGCCCAATTCGGTGTACTGTCTGTGGTAAATTGATGTCATAAAGAATTGCACAGATGGTAATTGATGTTAAAACAAGTGTCACAATTTCATTTGATCAATGATTTTTTTATGTTGACAAACAAATTGCTCAGATAAAATCTAAAATGCATAAATTTAAAGCGTGCAATAATATTGTCATGCCTACCTTTCAAAAATGCAGTTAAATCAAATGTTAAAAATCTACAAATCTAAGTTAGTCTAATGGTATAATTTAACCTTCCTGGGCTAAATTATACATATAGGTTATTAAAACAGTTGCAGATTATTACTAAAATTCCTAAAATAGTTGCAGTTTCATAAAATTATGGATGCAAAATTAAACTGTGCAGTACCAAATAAAATTGTGAAATTGTCATAAAAAAAAGTCTGTGCATTGAATAAAATGTCTGCTAGTCCTTCAAGCATATTTTATGGAATAGTCATAAAATATCTAGTAGCAATACCTATCCTAATATTTTCAAATTGCTAAAGGATTAATACTAAAAAGCGAGCTATTTCTAGGATGCTTCTTCTATTTTGTTAATCTACTTTCTTTTTTAACCACTTACTTTCGTTCGAAGTTGGAACTATTTCCTCTTTTGTTGCTAAAATAGCAAAGTTTTATGAGCAATTTTATCTAGGTGTAACAAATATTGTTATTGCTGAAAGTTTCAAATGACTAGAAAGGTACAGAATATGCAAATTGTGCACATATTTAAGTCAAACTGCCAGCATGATTTCATGTAGCCATAGTGGACAGCCGACTTGTAGTTAGATTTCATGATAAGGCTAGCTCTGACAGACAGATGATGTACGGTCAAACCAAAAATAATTATCCAGAAGCTTTCAGATTTGGTCAAATTCAAACTGTAATTGAAGTAACTATTAAAGATGGCATGAGATTCTTTAGTATCATTCAAAAGTTAACGCCAGTGGCTGTCTATGGCTGTGCGTTCATTGCATTTTTCACTGCAGTTTACAAGTTATGAGAATTTAATGTTTTTTGCAATTATATAAAGCATCTGGTGTTTTTTGACCTGACTGTTACAAGTAAAAATATATATTATATATAATAAACATTTCAATTAATAAATAATGTACTTACGAGAGAGTTGGCCATTTCTTTGTACAACTGAGGCATCATCCTTGGATTTTTCTGGAGGGTTTGCAACTGAAAACAAAATGAAAAGATCATTTATAAATAGATAAAATGAACATTTCTATCGCATTGCATAATTTATTTATTTTGTATGTATGTATGTATATCTCAATGCTACTGGGTCTGAAGCTTAGTCAGCTTATATGACCAGCTGCCAGAGGCAGACATAATGATGAGATGATAAGGCTGCTTGGAATCCACACCATGTTACACATTTACCCCAATGATGCTTTTATCATTGTAAATATTTAAAGGGCATTGGTGAGAAACTGTTTTTTTCTAACTGAGCATTTTACCCTAAAAATATATTTGTAAATAAATTAATTAAATAAATAATTGAATAATTGATTACCTATGGTTTTGACCAGTATCAAAAGTGATATTTTGTACACAATATCACTCCAAAACTATTTGCACACTTTTAGAACTTTAAGCTAATTCAAACTGCAGTAGAGGTGATTTAGCTTCAGGTGGCATTGGATTCTATGGTATCATTCTCGTGTTTATGTCGACAGCTGTCTGTGGCTGCGATTGCAATATATTCATCAATGTAGGTTACAAGTTATGGAATGTTACGGTAGTTCAATAGATGTCAGTGGCTGTGATTGCAATGCATTTGCCAATGTTGTTTACAAGTTATGGAAGGTTACGGTAGTAGAAGTGATTTAGCTTAAGGTGGCATTGGATTCTATGGTATCATTCTCATGTTTATGTCAATAGCTGTCAATGACTGTGATTTCTATATATTCGTCAACGTAGTTTACAAGTTATGGAAGGTTATTTACTAGTGAAAAGTCAAAAAGTGTCTGAATTTTTTTTGGTGTGACTATATATATCGTGTCAGTATCTTATCAAATATCAAATTGTTTTGTCATTCGTTATTTTGAGATATATTATCAGGTTCATTTGGACTAACTTACAAAATTTGTATCTCACCATAGATAAATATAATTTAATATTTGGTCTGACAACATCAACAGATCAAAAGACGTCAATGCATTTATAAATTATAAATATAATATCATCAATCATGCATATTACAGGTGTAGATCCATTGGATAATAGAACATTTTTCATTATTATCATTTCGATATTAATACCATAATACAAAAAATGCATTATCATCCGTCATTAAACACAACAAATACAGTATGACGTAGGTAGCTATCATGCTACAATACTTTTGCTGATCATCATGTAATTGTTATGATTCATATATATATTAATTGATACAGACATGCATTTGCTAAATATAGCACTATGTGATAATGATTATGAAAATGTAAGCTTTTTTTAATATCACAAATATATCTTGGCATAATTCGATTCCTTTTTTCATGATATAAAAAATATAATCTCATATGCAGCAGAAAAATCATAACATGCTGGCAACAACCCTGTTCAAGCATGAGTCTATCTCAAATTCTGCAAGAATGAACTAAGCTTGCTAAGTGATATGTTTCCTAACCATTTTCAATGCCAATAGTCCTATTATTCAAAAGCTTTATGCTAGATGTGCAAAGGTGCATTGTCGATTAAGCTATTATGCTGACTTCAGTTTTGCTAATAGTCACGAGGTTCAAACTCACAACCTGCAGTAAGCAGGCAAACACCTTACCCATTGTGATTTTTGGATTAGTTTGTGATATGTTTTTGACACTCCAATTTGGTTCTTGGCCATTTTCATGAGGGTTTTATTGTCATGTCACAAAATTAAGACTTATATGCAAATTTTCAATGTTCTGGTCATTTCTTTTCAAGTACACTCGGCGATAGTGAAATTCGCCACGACAACGAGATTCGCCACGCGTAATAAAGTGCAATAAACATTTATTTGATGTCTGTTGGGGTAACAGAGTATTGTCAATTATACAAACAATTAGTTTTGTAACAAATCATGAACTTGCAAGGTGTATAATTGAGTATTAGGGGGTAGGCGAATCTCGTTGTTGTGGCAAATTTCACTGTCGCCGAGTGTAATCAAAAGATTATGTCAGCAATATAAATGTACGTATTACATCAAAGAAACTGCACTGTACATATTATTGAACGTATAATAAAAAGTGAATGATCCAGAATGGGCCCTTGTGACACCCCTCACGTACAGTTAGTTTCATAAAATACGGTCGACTCTGGCTGTCTGTTGCGACCCGTACCTGGCTGTGGTCTAAACATGCTAAGCCAGCTGCTTCTGTCCACTTCTATAGCTAATAATTGGCTTACATCTATCACCCGATTAATATAAACCTTGGTAAATGTAAGAAATTTATCTAATATATCATAAATATGTACTTTTAGATCCGGTTTTGAGTAGCCAGCTATGACAGCTTTGTATAGATTCAATTTGACGGGCCGTTTTTAATGAAACTAACTGTATTCATAACTTCAGTTTTCGATTTTTTTTTACACACTTGAGACATAATCACCCTAATGACATCATACCTGTGCACGACGCCCCCATGACAATTGATGTGACGTCACAATCGGAGTCAGACAAACAAGTAGATTGCGTATCAAAAGGGTCAGTTTCCTGAGCAGTTGTCATTAGTCCTTATTGGCAGTATATGTCTCAAGCGATTACATAGCATGCTGACATGGTGCTAATCGTAGTCCAATATAGAACTGGGAAAGTCTTTTGGCTTTGCTTTTATAGATCTGTTTTGGCTACAAATGAGAGAAAGAAGGAATGAGAAGGAAGGATATAAAGGTTTAAATGAAATAACTGGCAAACGAATGAATGAACAAATGAAGGAATATTAGGAAAAAACGAAGGAAGGATGAATAAGTTTTGATCAACAAACAGGAATGTGGAATTTTGTAAGGAAGGAAGGAAGGAAGGAAGGAAGGAAAGAAAGACGGATGGACTGATGGACGGAAGGACGGAAGGAAGGAAAAACAGAGGTTACAGGGAAAGAACATACATATGATGGGACAAAGGAAAGCAAAGAAAAAATGAATGAATGATCAAAGGAAGGAAAGAAGTAAAGAAGGAAGGAAAGAAGTAAAGAAGGAAGGAAAGAAGTAAAGAAGGAAGGTTATGTACAGTTGAATAAGCTTTCAAGCTTTCAAGACTAACTTATGACAGATGTATCAATAAAAATTCACTATTCGTATATGAAGCGTGATGATACTGCCTGTGTTTTAATTCTGGGAAAATATGGTTAAATTCAATAATCCGTGCATTCATACTTTTACTACAGCTACAGCCTCTGTATTAATAATACAATTTATCTGTTTTTTAAATACAAATATTAGTTGGCACATTCTCAATTAAAGCAATATAACAGCAATTTCGAGCTCATAAATGTAACAAATTATGAAGCAAAACATCAATTATTTCCTTTATGATCCAAAATAATTATTTGCTAATTATCCGGTTTTATGTAATCATGTCCAAAATGAGCTCTGACTTGGTTTCTGCATAAAACGAGGACAGTCTAGCAAGATAGGAAGATAGGTTAACCTTCATGGAATTGATTTCTGATATGTTTTTCCAGGCAGGCTGCAACATGTCTATTATGCAATGACACCCTACTATTCATATCACCTCAATATCAAGAATATTGACAATTCATAATTGATATCACCTAATATTTGAATCACTAATATTTATTGAGGTGTATTATTAATAATATACAGTATTAAGACTGCACTGTCTCACTATTAAGACAGTATGGTTAATAAAAAAATTGGTATTGATCACGAGGTTTTTCTGTACACAGATATAGATTGATAGTTCTAGAATATGGTTACTGAGTATACATGTTTAGAGGAGAGGAGAGGAGAGGAGAGGAGAGGAGAGGAGAGGAGAGGAGAGGAGAGGAGAGGAGAGGAGAGGAGAGGAGAGGAGAGGAGAGGAGAGGAGAGGAGAGGAGAGGAGAGGAGAGGAGAGGAGAGGAGAGGAGAGGAGAGGAGAGGAGAGGAGAGGAGAGGAGAGGAGACAAATTGCAGGTAGACAGACAGATAAACAGTTTATAAAAAATCTAAATAATTAACAAAATAAATATAGACACAATATGATATAACTTAGAGTAAAATATATTTCCAACAGACAAAAATACTCAAATAAATAAAGTTAGTGCTAACTTGAAATTTAAATATAACTTCGAGAAAATATTATAAACCTTTTAATAATCCAATCATTGACTATTTCATTGTATTAATGCAATTCTCATATCATAACTTGAGATATGAATATCACAATATGATGAAAAACTGCATAATAGAGCCATGTAAACAATGAACTTCGTACTATCAATCCATGTATGTGTATAATATATCTATCCAATCAGTGCTTTGCTTATAAGTAATGAACCACATGCATCACGATATATATGAGATCCATAATGACATGATTATGCATTAATAAACTCCAATTAAATGTAAAATACAGATTTCCAATCCAGTTTGCATGTCAGTACATCAGCTATTATAGTTTTCCCATCTTTTAAGTAGGCTCCCAGCTCTTTGACTAAAAGAGTTTTGATCATTTTATGTTGGCTCAGCACTAGCCTGGATGGCCACAGCTCACCTGTCACTTAAGAGGAGTCAGCTCCCCCCCCCCCCTTTGAGGAGGAAGGGGAAGGGGGGGGGGGGGGTTAGTATATACCTAACGTAGTGGGAAAACCAGAGGTAATGAAATTTGTGATAGGTGAACCTAATGATGTTGACTAGTTATTTGTTGTATGATTGCAAATATATAAATTAGGTATGTATGAGTTAATTAGTTAACTAGTGTTTTTATTAATATATCAATCCGGTTATTAATGAATATTAATAAATTATGATATGCATTTACTGTTAGTCAATTACGGTTAGACAAAAAAAGTAGAATAACATATTATTAGACAGTTTCTGAATTTGAAGCAAATTCAAACTGTAATTGAAGTAACTATTAAAGATGGCATGAGACTAGTATGATTCAAAAGTTAGCGTCAGTGGCTGTCCATGGCTATGGGTTCACTTCATTTATCATTGTAGTAGACAAGTTATGAGAAGTTAGATATTTGTAAATATATACATGTAAAATGTTTGATTCATGTTTTAAAATTCCACATTTATTTCAAGATAATATTTCAAGAAATATGTTTGGGATACTATGTGTATATAATTCCTACACATCATATATCATGTATATACATTTCCACAAACAGTCATACTGTCACACAGTCACATACTATGGACGTGAGTGTTCTTGTGACACTGTGTGACTCACAATGTTACAGCCTGTAGCAAATGACATCAAAGGCACTGCAGTAAAACCTCGCCATTAAGACCACAGTAATTGGGATATTGTATAGATTATATTTATAGGTGGGTATTTCTGCACCAGTTGGGCTAATTAGGACAGGCAGAGACCATGGCAATGAGACGAAGGATGAAACAGCCATCCAACTAAGGCTCGACCGGGAATCGAACCCGGGACCCAGCGGTTGGAAGCCCAGAGAGATTATATTTATAGAACACTGTTATATGAGGTGGACATAAAAGTTAGATATAGTCTTAATGTGAGGTGGTCTTGATATTGCCCAGATAGCGTTCCTAATCGGGCCAGCGTCGTTTCTATATCGGCCGCCGTCGGTAAAACATCGTTTTGATATAGTTGACATCGCGCTGACGTTGATACGATTTGGAATGCTATCTGGGTGGTGCGGTCTTAACGAATTGAAGTGGTCTTAATAGTGAGGTGGTCCTAATTATCTAGCTGTTAGGTGGTCTTAGTAGTTAAGTTGTCTTAAAAGTGAGGTGGTCTTAATAGCGAAGTGGTCTTAATATATTTGAAATGGCCTTGACCTTAATAATTGTCTAATTTTGAGGTGCCTTAATATTGGAGGTGGTCTTGACAGTGAGGTGGTCTTAATGGTGAGGTGGTCTTAACAATGAGGGTCCACTGTATTCTCAGTTACAGTAATCCTGTTATTGTGATTGTGACGTCCTCAATGACGTCACCAGGAATCTCCCTAGCAACAGCAAAACTACCCCCTATCACCTGAGTCAGCTATAAATAGATCAATCCAACTGATCAGACTTACATAAAATAGCAAAATTGGCAAAAAGATGGAAATTGACCATTACATTAAAGAGTACAGACAAGAATAAAGAGAGCACTCATTTCTAAATATAGAACAGCCAATGCTATATTTAGCCTATGACGTAGGTTGTTTACATGTTGTTTACATTTCTTGAGTTATATACCATAATGATAATGCATGGTGAGGAGTCTGACATTGAGTTTTGTGGGATGAGGAAAATTATATTGGCCTCGAGGAAAGCCCATGCCGGATAACAATGACGCATTCTGATTGGCTCACGGAGTTGGAGAATATAATACAACACGGGTGTATGTTGGATGGCTGGAGTGTATGTTGGATGGCTGGAGAGTATGTTGTGCAGCGAGTGGAGAATATAAGCAATGTTGGATGGTGCATCGTCCAATATTGAGTGTGTGGGATTCTGAATAATTATAAATTATATAACCTTTCCTCATCCCACAATGCTTTATGTTGGACACCATCCACTATAGTTATATTGTTGCAATACAATATAACATTCAGTGATCAAAGTAGTCATATTCATATTATATATAACCGTGGGGCACAATTATGCCTTCAAAATTAACAAATCTATGTTTATGACTCATGGAATCACTATGTAACCCCCCCCCCCCACCCCCCCACCCCCATCATCCTTGAATGTTCAACTAAAAAGGGCGGTTTCATACATTCAAAGGCTTTTACAATATTTAGTTGGCATGAGTTCATAATGCTTGGACTGTGCTTTGTGAAATCCCACCTCAATCTTACAAGGCTTTTGATCTTAAAGTCTTGAAAATGTCAATAACATCAATGACCTAGTGTCACAGCTGCGTATGACACACAGGTACACCTGTCGCCTATCTGTACTGATAGCTCTATGGCTGGCTCGATGGCCTAATGACTCGATGGCTGAATGACTAGATGGCTTAATGACTATATCTATGGCTACACAAATACATTTATTGTATGGGTAAATTACTAGAGGGCTGAATGACTAGATGACTAAATGACAAGATGACTAAATGACTAGATGACTAAATGCTATATAGATGGAAAGATGGCTAAATGACTAGATGGCTTAATGACTATATAGATGGCAAAATGGAAAGATGGCTAAATGACTTGAGGGCTGAGTGACTAGATGGCTGAATGACTAGATGGCTTAATGACTATATCTATGGCTACGCAGAAATACATTTATTGTATGGGTAAATTACTAGAGGGCTGAATGACTATACTATGGCTTAATGGAAAGATGGATAAATTACTAAAGGGCTAAATGACTAGATGTCTAAATGACTAGATGACTAAACGACTATATAGATGGCTAAATGGAAAGATGGCTAAATGACTAGATGACTAAATGACTATATAGATGGTCAAATGGAAAGATGGATAAATGACTAGATAGCTAGCTAAATGACTAGGTGACCAAATGACTAATGCCTAGATATATATAGCTGTGTAGTACACTTAGAAGTATTGAACTACTGCCTTAGTCTTGTGTCTTAAGATATATCAAACATTTTAGTGTTGTCCCAATGCTATTATTCTGCAGCTCAGTCGGCTTATATAATTTTATTTAAAAAGCAGGCATAATGATGATATGATAAGGCTTGGAGTCCACACCATGTTGCTCAATTAACTCATATCATAACTGAAAGGTATCTATTCAATCAATGATATTGAAATCTTAAGAGATGTATTTTCTCAATATTACTGGACTAGTTTTGAAGCTCAGTCAGTTTGTATTAGTTTTCAAAGGCAGACGTAATGATGATATGATAAACTTGGGAGTCCACACAATAGTCCCCAATAATTCCAAATCGTAACTGATGTTGGATAGTTATCAACCAAAGAATTAAAGTACACCACCCATAGGGTAAATGTGTCACATGGTGTGGAATCCAAGCAGCCTTATCATCTCATCATTATGTCTACCTCTGGCAGTTGGTCTTATATTCCATATAAACTGACTAAGCTTCAGACCAAGTAGCATTCAGATATTGAACATTGGATATATTAAATTAGGAGAGAGACATTTACAGTTTTCTTACAATTTAGTCATTCCTTTGGGTTAAAAAAAAAGTATCTTTGCTGTAATCTTGAAGAATCTAGTAATCAGCTTTGCTAATCGATTTAATTCCAAGGTTACTGAAAGCAGCAGATGCATAGCTCTAATTCATAAACTACACACCAGAGGGCTCACGGGCACAATGATTGGTTGGAGCCACCTAGTGTTAGCTGCAGAAACTAATCAATATTTTCCACGCAGTTGTTACTATGTCCCATGTGTTAGATAGAGCTGTGATTATTTTTTTCTCACTGTTGTGATATAAATCAATTGCTTTTTCTTCACATTAATACTATAGATACAATTTTTATACACGTTTTATTTCATCATTTTTTGTATAATTATTATATTCAGCTTTCCACAGTCTGTAAAATGATAGATGGGATAAAACTCTTCTTTTCAAATATAAAATTTCTCATACCTTGAAAAATAAATTTCTAACAACAAAATCCAAAATAATATTTCGACAATTCAAAATGATTGTTGAATTGCACATATTTATAAAAACTTCTCATAACTAGTAAAATACACGGCCAAATGTGCCCCGTGCATTTTCCATGAGAAGGATAAACGCTTGAAAACTCATAGTTTTTGCCTAATTAAGATGAGATGAAATGCAGTGAACCCATAGCCATTGACAGCCACTGACGTTAACTTTTAAATGATACTAGAGAATCTCATGCCATCTTTAATTACTTCAATTACAGTTTGAATTTGGACCAGAATAAGAACAAATTATTTTTTTTCTCAATGTATGTCCATTGTATTAGATGCACACTACAGTTTCCACATTATTACCACCTCATTATCAAGTCTGATTCACAAATAGTTTTTCTATGCCATTAAGACTAGTAAATTTTGCTCTATGGGCGGTCTTAATGGCGAGGCAATATTTTAGTAACTGTCATATATATTCCCACTGAAACCAATAGCTCAGTGCAAGAGACTCGCAAAACCATTAAAGGTGAATAGCTAGTGGTCTGCCATCACATATAGGGGGCAACACACATCCTAGCTTGACACCTTGGTGATAAAAATCTAATAAAAATCTGCCTTAGTGCTCTAATGCGTAGCTGGAACACTGAAACAGGCTTTGAGTGGTTGATAGCAGGAAAGCTTTGTTGCCATGGAAATCTGTTGTACTAAAAGGTCATACGGTAACACAATTGTACTAATGGTTTTAGCTATAATATTCATACATCTAACTTTCATAATTTGTAACGTAGAGTGACATAGTGAACCTATAGCCATAGACAGCCACTGACGTTAACTTAGTTACTTCAATCACAGTTTCAATTGGCATCAAAACTTCTCATAACATGTAAACTACAGTGATAAATGCAGTGAACCCATAGCCATAGACAGCCACTGACTTTAACTTTTGAATGAT